>VMBQ01001485.1:10658-184782 GCA_007657795.1 Dreissena rostriformis
CCATACATTAATAAACCTGTACGTAATACAGTAAACACAGCCATACATTAATAAACCTGTACGTAATACAGTAAACACAGCCATACATTAATAAACCTGTACGTAATACAGTAAACACAGCCATACATTAATAAACCTGTACGTAATACAGTAAACACAGCCATACATTAATAAACCTGTACGTAATACAGTAAACACAGCCATACATTAATAAACCTGTACGTAATACAGTAAACACAGCCATACATTAATAAACCTGTACGTAATACAGTAAACACAGCCATACATTAATAAACCTGTACGTAATACAGTAAACACAGCCATACATTAATAAACCTGTACGTAATACAGTAAACACAGCCATACATTAATAAACCTGTACGTAATACAGTAAACACAGCCATACATTAATAAACCTGTACGTAATACAGTAAACACAGCCATACATTAATAAACCTGTACGTAATACAGTAAACACAGCCATACATTAATAAACCTGTACGTAATACAGTAAACACAGCCATACATTAATAAACCTGTACGTAATACAGTAAACACAGCCATACATTAATAAACCTGTACGTAATACAGTAAACACAGCCATACATTAATAAACCTGTACGTAATACAGTAAACACAGCCATACATTAATAAACCTGTACGTAATACAGTAAACACAGCCATACATTAATAAACCTGTACGTAATACAGTAAACACAGCCATACATTAATAAACCTGTACGTAATACAGTAAACACAGCCATACATTAATAAACCTGTACGTAATACAATAAACACAGCCATACATTAATAAACCTGTACGTAATACAGTAAACACAGCCATACTTTAATAAACCTGTACGTAATACAGTAAACACAGCCATACATTAATAAACATGTACGTAATACAGTAAACTTTAATCAGAGATAACAAATAGATACTTGCTGTACCGGACAATAGATACTTGCTGTACCGGACAGTAGATACTTGATGTACCGGACAATAGATACTTGCTGTACCGGAATATTGTATTCGCTTAGTGTTTAGCATTTCTATAACAACATATTAGAAAAATACTTTAGGAGGTCGTGTTCTCGTCGAAACATACGAGCCTCTTTCCGGGAAAACGAGGCTTAATGCATGTGCGTAGTGTCATCCCAGATTAGCTTGTGCAGTCCGCACAGGCTAATCAGGGACGACACTTTCCGCCCAAACTGGATTTTCGCTAAAAGTGACTTGCTTTAAACTAAACATACCATAACAGCGAAAGTGTCGTCCCTAATTAGCCTATGCGCTCTGCAAAGGCTAACATGGGGCGACATTTTACGCCTGTGCATTTAGCCTTCTTTTCCCAGAAAGAGGCTAAAAAGGGTAACTTGTTTACAGAAGACCATCCTACGCAGTCGTACTGGGATCTCCTTGCGGCAGATAAGATCCGGTCAGAGGAGAAATTATGCAGCGTGGAGTCCACCTGCGTCAACGGAGCTATGCATATCGCTGTCAGAAAGCCGTTATCTACCGTCAAGAAGCAGACGTCACGTGTCGCAAATGATCTGGAGCGATGCTTAGTTGTTCCGGATTGCCAGTACATGCGTTTAGAATCCGATATTATGTCCACGGTGAGAAATAAGACTTAAACAAAATCGAAACAAATGACAATCACAATAAATAATTTTAATAATAATCCGCAGAGGCTAATCAGGGACGACACTTTCCGCCTCGATTGGATTTTTATTTAGAAGAGACTTCCTTTAAACGAAAAATTCCATAATAGCGGACAGTGTCTTCCCTGATTATCATATGCGTGCTGCACAGCCTACTCGGGAATTACTCTTTACGCGCATGCATTACGCCCAATTTTCACAGAACAATGCAAAAAAAATATCAAATTGATACTAGCTGCTCATTTTTAAAGAAAGGAAACTTAATCGATGTAAACTGCCAAATACAGAACGCAAATATAAACGCAGATTGCAAAACTCTGTGTCCGAACAGGTAAGAATCAAACTAGTGATTCTACGATCATTATAATGGTCATGTCTTCAACATTATTGTTAACATTATAAACGATACTTACCTCATGAGAGTATATAGCTCATGTTTCAAAGTATGAATACAGTATTCAGAATGAGTATTGCGATATTAACATGGAGCATGACCCATCTTACCGACGTTGGGTTTACAACAAAATGCGGTGCTAAAAGTCTTTTTTACTACGAGGGCCAACAAAAACGTCGTACGATTCCTCCGAATCATTTATAACAATCGCCTTTATTGGCCAATAACGACGACTTTTCGAAAACATCTTCTCAAGTATAGAATTTACATAGTGCTCAATTCGACGGTTCATTTCTTCTTTCGTCGTACTCAATTTAACTCATTCTTCACGCGATGTACATACAAGTAGACTCAGTACCCAAAGTTTAAGGAAATTAATAAATAAATTAAATGCAATGCAAATGATATGCAATTCGTTAATCGAACACGTCTTCATATATATATTTCAGGCCACCACTTTGCCACCACGATGCAATCTTCATCAAGAAAATGAAGATTACACTATGTGCACTAACATCGCTAACTGCTCTGCACAATCGATTTGGCGGGCTCTAAGTAGACCTACTAAAGACAGCCTTGTATCATTTGTAGTCGGGGTGGGCGTGGCATTCGGTTTTCTCGTGTGGTGGTCGAAATATAAAAGGTAAATAGCCATCGCAAATCAAAATAAATAAATAAAAAAACAAGATGTGTTTGTGAAACACTATGTCCCCTTTTTTATATATTTGACCTTTGACCTTGAAGAATGACCTTGACCTTGACCTCTCACCATTTAAAATGTGCAGCTCCATGAGATACACATGCATGCCAAAAATGAAGTTGCTATCTTCAATATTGCAAAAGTCATGGCCAATGTTAACGTTTGACGCAAACAAACCAACAAACAAACAGACAAACAGACAGCGCAAAAATAATATGTCCCCCAGTATAGACTGCGGGACATAAAAACAGTATTCTTATTGTCTTTGTATCGGTTATCTATTTATGCAACGTATAACTGTTACATTTCTGAAACACGACAAATTATAGAGAACGAATCAATGTAAAAGTGTTTTTTTTAATGAAGAATGATTACTTGTTGTGGGTAATAAGCTTGATATGCATCAAGGTCAAACGTAGCAGATTGACCAAAACAAGTAATAAAATGTTTTTATTGATACAATAAGTCTGTTTCAATGAGCTATACGTCATTAAAAAAAAAAAAAAAAAAAAAAAAAAAAAAAAAAAAAATGATAACAAAATGTATCTTGCCTGTGAAATTGAAATTAAACATGGCTGAATATAATGAACATGCACTGTGTCGTTGTTTATTATTTGTTATAAAAAGAGAATTCTATTATTTGAGGATGTTATCTTACCATGCGGGGGTAAACTCGATTAACATCCGACATTTAAACATCCCGTGTCTGCTCGCAATTAATTACGGAGACCTTTGTTCCAGTTATAAAGTTTCATGTGGAGCTTTAAAATGGAGAAAATTAAATAATTGTTACATGGCTGCATTAGTAATATTCTGTAACAACCCATTTCCGGCCAACAATGTGATTGTCGTTACTTAATTATCTAATGGTTTCCTATCCTTTGCTCTAATTCGTCAATATGATGCAGACCCGGTTTAAAATTACCATCTGCGGATAACAATTGTATGTTTCGCGTTTAAAATGGTCCAATTTTTATAATTTATCACTATTAAGTTACCTACCATCTCAGTTACAGCTCGATTACAAAATCGTTTCGAATCGGATTTTTTAAACTTAGGAAACTCTGAGACCGACGTACACAAATTAGCCACCTGATTCGTGTGGTTCAATTCCAACAACGCGGTTACAGAATTGGCATCATTTAACGCCACATTAACGAGGGCCGTGTATTCTTGTGCTATATTTGCATTTAAACAATTTCTCAGCCGCGCGCTTCCTGTGTTACCTAACACTTGACAACCCATTATTGCACAACTGTTTTCCGCTAGCCAACCATTTTTTATGTGCCCGGACTAATGTGCCATAAAGAGGGTGGGTGAGCGCGTTAATTATTCCTGCCGCTCAGAAATAAATGAATATTATACTGATAGTCACCCTCGAATGAGCATAACAACTTCCACGATAGCCCGGGTGACCTTGCTTTATTGATTGTATCGAGCTTATGCTTTTTTTATTGTCAATGTAAAAATACGGATTGTTATTTTCCTTAATACAACGACGTAAACTATTGTAAGTTTCGTTTAAGTAAAAAGGTAGCATTAACCAAGAGAAATATTTTTTTGCGCCATGACCTATCCATAATGCCCCACACCCAATTTTTTTTAAGGAAGTGATTTGCTTTCTTTGCATTTTGGTTATGTACATCTATTTTATGAAAAAAAAAGTTACATCTCCGTATTTTTAGAATAACAAACAACAGTCAAGGACACAATTGTATTTAGAGGAACCTTTTAGCAATATATAAAGCTTTGATTGCGTTTGGAAGAAATGTTCAATACATATAGACAAAACAGATTTTATTCTACGCTTTGCTTTCCGGTATATCGAAAATGGAACGACAATATTCTTTGCTCTCGCTCGCTCAAATTGTTTCGATAAAATTCTGTCGGACAACAGATAATTGTGCTGCGGTCTTATGATAGAAATTGTTTAAGGTACACATGTGTATGATGAATGGAATACATTCGTTATATTCGACAAAGACCTTTTGTAACTAAAATTGACTAAATGATGTCCCCAGACGTTTTAAACAATCGGGTGTTATACATAATTTAGTAATATTAATTGATGTAAACATCGAAGAATAATTTAGCAATCAAATAACATCAGCTAACATAAAATGTTCAAAAACTGATCGACGATATCACCATTTCAAAATTATGAACGAAATCAAGTTAACAGTGGATATATAACTATTTTTTAATCATTGCTGATTGAATATTTTCTAATTGACACAGTTTTTTTTATCTATAGTGTCCATCCTGCTCAAAAGCATGTTAAGCACTGTGGTAATATCTGTATTTTGCTGTGAATACATGACATTGGGAGTTGTTGGCATATTGAATTGTCCATACCCCGGTGAAGCCATGTTCATAAATTGACTACTTTGAAAATTACTGTTATTGTTAAAGTTACATGGTTGCGTGACATTGTATTGAAAGATTGACTTGCTTGCAAAAATGAACCGTTTATTTGTGGCGATTGGATAGCGTTAGCAGGTGTGGATGTCGCCGCTCCTGAGATATTTGCACCAGTCGGATTATCCGCCATATTGCTTTTTGAACGTGTACTCTTTCTCGTTTGTGTTTGTACTTGAACTGTCCCAGGTGAACTGTTTTTCCGCTTTTTAGGCATTTATAATGCACAGAGCAGGTTAACACTCATTTCTCACCTACTTTCCACATTTCATTTCTCATTTATAACGTTTATAACTAATAAAATATATAATTTTATCTCCACTGTTTTTTTTTTTCAAACTACCGCGCTGACGCATGCGCACTGTATTAATATACCGTACTAAGTGTACAAATACAAGTAAATATTTACACATTCAGACTTTTGCGTCTGTGTTGCACTTCTAATTTTTCTGATTGTTTTTATTGTACTTATTATAAACAAATCGACACTTTTTATTCAACTCAATAGCTACAAGAATAATCGATCCTACACTGATTTTTTTCTTATTGAACTGAATCATGATAACGTATAATACAACATGTCTAACAGGCAGTGCACAATTTCACGCGACATCAAAAGATTGGCATTGGCGTTCGTGTTTTTCTCACACAAAAAAGCCGTACCGATACCACTCAGATGACGAGATGATATTCTGGAAACTTTACGATTATGCATCACTTTTACAATATTTAAGAATACTACTGAAAACAATGGTTTGTTTTTATAGACTGTTACAAGTTTTTCAAGAACGACATTTACTGGCTGTACAAGATAACAACTTTTGTGCTTTGAGATCGAAACGACGTTATTTCTATTCGTACATTTGATGAAACATATAATATGTAATACCAAAGCAATTCTAAGGTAACATTTGAAGCAACCGTTGACACTATTTATGATGTAAACAAAACTGCTGCTATGGTAGTGTTTATATCTGTGTAAAAGCATGCAGGTTTTTTTAGCCAAGCGATTTTTTTCCTTCCAACCGGGTTTGTATCTAGACCATTGATTCCGCTACGGTGGTAAAATCAGCTTCGCTACACTTGTACTAGGGGTAGTATTAACACAACAACAAGTACATTAAACATCCCCAGCCCAATCAGTTGAACAGATAAACCCAGCCCAATTGGAAAGCGGTAGGCCCTACCTCACGCTCGGATTTAACTAGCGAATACATCAAACATCAATGGCTGAGGAGTCACACATNAACTGTTTTTCCGCTTTTTAGGCATTTATAATCCACATAGCAGGTTAACACTCATTTCTCACCTACTTTCCACATTTCACTTCTCATTTATAACGTTTATAACGAATAAAATATATAATTTTATCTCCCTGTTTTTTTTTCCAAACTACCGCGCTGAGGCATGCGCACTGTATTAATAAACCGTACTAAGTGTACAAATACAAATACATATTTACACATTCAGACTTTGGCGTCTGTGTTGCACTTCTAATTTTTCTGATTGTTCTTATTGTACTTTATGATAAACAAATCGACATTTTTAATTCAACTCAATAGCTACAAGAATAATCGATGCTTCACTGATTTTTTTTCTTATTGAACTGAATAATGATAACGTATAATTAAACATGTCTAACAGGCAGTGCACAATGTCACGCGACATCAAAAGATTGACATTGGCGTTCGTGTTTTTCTCACGAAAAAAGCCGTACCGATACCACTCAGATGACGAGATGATATTCTGGAAACTTTACGATTATGCATCACTTTTACAATATTTAAAAATACTACTGAAAACAATGGTTGTTTTATAGACTGTTACAAGTTTTTCAAGAACGACATTTACTGGCTGTACAAGATAACAACTTTTGTGCTTTGAGATCGAAACGACGTTATTTCTATTCGTACATTTGATGAAACATATAATATGTAATACCAAAGCAATTCTAAGGTAACATTTGAAGCAACCGTTGACACTATTTATGATGTAAACAAAACTGCTGCTATGGTAGTGTTTATATCTGTGTAAAAGCATGCAGGTTTTTTTAGCCAAGCGATTTTTTTCCTTCCAACCGGGTTTGTATCTAGACCATTGATTCCGCTACGGTGGTAAAATCAGCTTCGCTACACTTGTACTAGGGGTAGTATTAACACAACAACAAGTACATTAAACATCCCCAGCCCAATCAGTTGAACAGATAAACCCAGCCCAATTGGAAAGCGGTAGGCCCTACCTCACGCTCGGATTTAACTAGCGAATACATCAAACATCAATGGCTGAGGAGTCACACATTTCACAATGTACCCAAAGTTGCCATATTTTTCAGTTTCTCAGCATGTCTCGTCGTTTTGTTTAGGTTACTTTAAATGAATATTGTGGTTGAAATCTGGATTGAAAATAAAAAATACCATCACCATTTTGTAGTGCATACAAATGCCATACACTGTAGCAATTATAAATGTTGTTATGAATTTTATAAAGGTATTTCAGTCTAAAATCTCTGGTAACAAAATGTTGCAAAAACAGCCACCATTGCACAATAGGCTCCTCACACCTCCTTTAACACTAAAACATGGGGTGTAAGATACAATGACACACAATACAAGTAGACTGGTTTTCTAAAGGCCAATGTGTCAATGATAAAAAACAAGAACGCTTGTGGAAATCCTTCATTAGACCCAAATTAAAATACCCTTCAAATACTTTTTGCTACATCCATTTCAAGTTTGTCAAAGATATATATACTCTTACCTTGTCTTTAGTAGATAACGGGTCGTATTTCTGATATGTTGGTAATATTGATCTTTTCTGCACAGTTTTCTTCATTACGTTTTTTACCGAATATATGTTAGTATCAATGGGTTGTAGTTTAGAGAACGATTGTTCAAGTAAGCGGGTGGTTTCCGAAAGGCGCTGGATTTCAAATAAACACGTAATAACACCGAGTGTTGTTAGAAGTATAATCACAATAGCTAGAGCATTAAAGACACTCTGTAGAGACAGGCGGTGAAACCATCGTTTGTTTTTATGGATCTCGACATCTTTTGATGCATCCATCACTGTTACGTCTGTTTCTTTAATGATTTTCTTTGTGGTGTAGAAATTAGTGTCATCAATCAAACACCGACGACATAATGTTCGAGCTGATATTTACCTGAAAAAGAGGACAATACATTAGTAGTTCAAAATGTCTAGAATTAAACAAAGACACCTTAAATATTAATATTTTCCATTACAATCAAAGGGAATGATCCTGTTTTGCCTAAATCGTTTAGTGACTGGGTCAAAGTTGATGTGCGTTTATAACCTTTTCTAACGGCGCCTTAATTCTGGAAATCAATGCTACTGGCACAAGATAATGGCGGTCAATCGGTAATTATCAGTATTAATGTCATTGGTTACTATCAGTCCATCAAACGCGCACGGTTCTTTATGTATTGTTAACTGCGTGAGAGACATCTTTCAATCAAATTACCTAACACAAATAATTGTTTTTGAAATCGACAATCGTCGAAGACATATTGCGGTAAATGAAGGTCAACTTGCCTTGATATTGATTGCACTTATCAAACAACAAGATACAAGTATCACAATTGTTGTTCTGCTGTTCTATTAAACATGTACAAAATGTATTTTCTCTTCTTTTTCATAATACATAAACAAATTTATAAATAAATAAAGCTGATCAATATGAATCTTTTATTTGAGCCTCGCTCTGGTAAACGGGGCTTTATGCGTGTGACTACAGTGTTGTCCCATATTAGCCTATGCAGTCCGCGGATAAGATAAGCACAGGCCAATAAGGGGCGACACTTTCCGCCTAGGCTTAAAATTCGTTTAGAAGAGACTTCCTTTAAATATAAAAATCCATACAAGCGGAAAGTGTCGTCTCTGATTAGCCTGTGCGCACTGCACACGCTAATCTGTGGCGATTTTTTACGCATTGAGTCCGGTTTTTCCAGAGCGAAGCTCATATGTGTTATTTGTTTTGTTAAACAATAACTGTAATTTAACAAAAGAGAGAATACAAATCCGTGTGTGTGGTAAAGCTTCCGACGAATATCATTTCTTCATTTCACTCGTGGCTGTATCATTGTTAAAGTATGTGCAATTGTTTGCCAAAAATTGAGCGTGCATCCTACATGCATGTACATTTACCGATAACATAAAGCACGAAGACAAACCGCGTTATGTGTATGTGACATCCCAAATAAGATGTGCAACTCGGTTCGAGTACCAAGTTTGAAGTCGAAGACATTGCATGTTTTTTTAAACTTCCTTCTATATGCACCTTGCAAAATAAATTCAAAACAAATCCTATATAATTTTGCTTTGCCTGAAATTCATATTATATAGTAAATTTAACTTTATTTAAATAATAACAAGACTATTAATTTATAAGCTTCAACTTTCTGAATAACTTAAATTCGGATTTCATGCATAATACATATGTTTGTAACCTTAAACAAAGGACAGTTAGTTGAAATACTGTCTCGTCGTGAAAAAAAGGACCATGAAAAAGTTTGAAAATTTAAGTCAGTTTTTGCGTGAAATAGAATTAATCTTTCTGACATAAAAAAGAACACAATAAATAAAAAGTCGATTTGCACATATTAATGCATAGCATTTAAATTGTTCCTCCGTTTTCATTTCAGCACACAATTGCAGATGTTTCATATCTAACTACCTATAATCAAATTGTTTATAAACAACTTGAATACGGGATGGTTCCTAATGATATGGTTGAGTATTCATATTGTCATACACCGAAACTTCGTGCCATTTGAGTCGCATTCCGAGAAAACTGGGCATAATGCATGTGCGAAAAGTGTCGTCCCAGATTAGCCTGTGCAGTTTGCACAGGCTAATCCGGGACGACTCTTTCCGCCATAACTGGATTTTCGCTAAGAAGAGAAATCATTGAAACGAAAAATTCCATAAAAGCGGAAAGTGTCGTCCCTGATTAGCCTGTGCGGACTGCACAGGCTAATCTGGGATGACAATTTACGCACAAATATTTCGCCTAGTTTTCTCAGCACACGACTAATATGTCTTCAAATCTTCCAATTGATTATTAATATTTCAGAACACTGACAACACCTTTTTTTTTGTATACAACATCTAAATGACATCTGGAGAAAATTGACGGTATAATTAAAAGTTATGTTCCTATTTATTGTTTAAAATGATAACACGAATGACTTACTCCTGTAACGCAGTTATTCGTGGAACTACATGAACACATTGCTTTCCAACGAACATGTTTATTTCTATGATAGATATGGTTATTTTTTATCGATGTGCAATAAAATGCAATTTTAATATTAATTAACAAAAGTATTCGAACACATAATAATACCGAATAAAAAGACTCATTTAAAAACGTGCTCATTGCTACTGACCTAATCTATAGCAAGCACATGTCATACTAACATTTTGTTCAGAGCTTATCATAGCGTTCAGTCAGTAACATGTATTAATAAGGACTTCAGTATGATTCAAACATTGCCTGACATCAAATACAATTTTACAAACTGTGATTTAATATATTAATTTGTATTAAGCTCGAGCAATGAAAAAAAACATCATGATACAATAAAACATGTGAAAAGTAGTGTTTTACACAAATAGTATTACCGATTGTGCAATATCGAAGCGACGCGGCATAACATATACCATAAATACACATTACAATGTTTTAACTTATAATAATATATATATTGCTACATTAATAAGCTTATAGATATATACGACACATACACAATACTAACCTATCTAGTTGTATGTCAGTAAACCCGGCAACACGTAGTCCAGATAATGTATTAACACATTTTTCCAGAGTTTTTTTCTAAAGGGTATTGCGTTGTATAATTCAAATCTTTGGCACGAATCGCTACGATATTGCCTTCGATAATGGTTTACAAGCTCTGGCCAGATCTTGTACGTAAACACATTTACAATCCCTATATTTCCAACATAATTAAATTAATTCCAAAGTCATCAAACGTGCCTATGTCTACTATCCATTTCACTCACGGCATCACTTACAGCATTAATCCGTTTTCTCTCCAACACCTTATTACGTTTGTACAAACAAACTCGATGTTTTTCAGGAGTGTGAGAGAGTTATCTGTAAAATCGCTTCTAGCGCACTGGATTGGGATGATAAGGCTAGATTGGCTCTGTTACAATTCCACATGCTGCTGGCATCCGCGTTGTCCGATAGCCATGCGACTGTTTTGTTGGCTTCTTATCGGTTTATTCTGATATATTGTATTTGAAGGCAAACTGATGTCAATGTTAAACAATAAACTTAGAAAAAAGGTATCAGTTCAAATGATGATTGCTTCCCTCTCGATGATGCGCTTTGTCAATGCATGGTTAATTAAATGCATGAGAAAACGAAATCGAGCTAATAACTCTTTGAAAGATAAATAGTCCGGAACAATGACATCTGTCTGACATTGGATAAGGACGGTGTTACAATAAGTACATTTCCAGCATATTCTGCATAACAGTTTTCAAAACTAAATTATTAAGTTTCAGAGGTTCACGCGGAATCAAATACGTATTCAAATTTAAATAACTCCCTCGAATACCACTGATGCGGAATGATTTGACAATACAAACGTCATCCCTCTAAGAATAACGCAAATTTAGTAAAATGTTTTTTATTAATAAAAGGGATATAACTCCATGAAAAGTCAATGGCGCGAAACGACTTAACAATTCGCGCATGTTTACCCTATAGGGATGCTGTATATACAGTTTTATCAAATTTGGATTATTAGTGTTCTAGATCTTGTATGGAAACAAATTATTATTCAAAGGACAATAACTTGTCTTAAAACTCACTGGAGCGGAACGAAATAATCATATGCGCATGTCCACCCTGTAGGGATACTGCATATCACGTTTCATCAAAATTAGATCTTAAGTTCCTGTGATCTGACACAGAAACGCACAATTCATTAAAAAGTATCATAATATCAATCAAATGGCGATACTCTTCCAATGGCAAGATCTTCGGAAACGAAGTGTGAGGGACGAAAATTCAGAGAATAATTTCGGAGAAACGCCGAAAGATATTATTATATAAAGGGCAATAACTCTTTGTAAACTCAAGTTAGCGGAACGACGTGACAATGTGCGCATGTCCACCGTCAAAGAAACGTGCATATAAAGCACATTCGGTTCATTGGTTCCAGAGATCTTGCGACAAAACAACACGACAGAAGGTCGGAAGGACATTTAGTAAGACAAAAACGAGTATGCCTGCCCTAAACTTTACTAGTCCATGGTGTGGCTTATAAGCGTCTGGCCGCAATCATAACAGTTATGCAATACAACTCCATTTTACACAAATGTCGCATTTATTTCATTTGTGGAATATATACATATCAGTTACTTGTATATATATGTACAAAAACATATTACCGCACGAAGTCAATACGATTTGCATTATACAAAGTGTTTAATTAATAGTATGGATTTGTAACTTCTATTTAGATAATGTGTTATGATTTCTTAAAACACGTACAGCGTACTTTCGCTTGCTCTCTGACATTATGTTGTTCAATGGGGAACCGTTTTCTGTGTATGCTTCACTGATCAGAACATGGACCAATATTGCGCTGCAGGTATTGGACAGTTTATTCGTGGTGTATAACGTTGACTATTAAGTGGAAATCGCATGGATATAATAAGATAGCTCTACGAANTGTTGAATGTGTCAAAACAGTTTACACTAACGAACTGCATCATATGCGAACACTGTATCACGTGAGTTCATTCGATCTCTAAACCCACGACTCAACAAGAACCCACGACTTAACCAGAACCTACCATTGGGATGGTATTGGGATGATTATTTTGCACCAGCAAGCCTCGCTTATTTTCATCAGACAACCAATCCCTTTTACAGCATACTGAAAACAAATTGAATTGAACTATCTTGTTACGCTATGAAACTGGAATGTGGATGAGCACATTACTCTAAATTGTCATGTTTCATATTACATCATTTGAAAAATAATATCTTAATTTGAGTGCTAAACCTAAGCGGGCGAGTATGTATCTCTTCATGTCACGAGCATAAACTGAGTACGGAGGGTTTACATTTCAGCCTCTTGAGTTCACGTGACCTTAATTATCGCTTTGCCATTTTTTGTTAGAAATCAAGTCCTGGGCAGTATAAGCAGTACGCTCGAGAAGTCGCTCAATGACCCGACTTCAATATACCATATAGAGTACAACGATTCGAGTTCATACTCAAAGCACTATTCTGGTATACCTCAATACTATCATAAACGCATATCCGGCACTCGAGACCAACATGCCTCTGTACATGTGCTAAAAGTGACTACTCGTTCGTATGTTTGTAAAAAAAGAGTAAGGAAGTACATACAATTATAACTTGTTTCGTTGTCACTAACGACAAAACTAAGTAATCTTACAATATAACACTGCTGTTGTGCGAATGTATGCTGTTGGCAAAGTAACCAATTCAGACCGCACACCATACACCAATATATCATTCTACACTACATGTGTAAACATGTGTTAAAAATAGTGTTCAGCATACATACGTCCATTGTACGATCGTTCAATTGAGCTCCAACAACTCGGAAACATCCAAAAATAACTGAGATAAGCCTCGCTCTGTGAACAGGGGGTTTAATGCATGCGCGTTAACAGTCGGCCCCGATTAGCCTGTGCAGTCAGCACAGGCTTATCAGGGACGACACTATCCACCTTAACCGGATTTTTGCTAAGAAGAGGCTTTCTTAAAACGAACAATATCATAAAAGCGGAAAGTGTTGTCCCTGATTAACCTGTTCGGACTGCACAGGCTAATCTGGGACGACACTTAAAGCACATGTATTAAACCTCCTTTCAACAGAGCGAAGCTCATATAAAGTCTGGCAGCAAATCCATTGGTGTGCAATATCATGTTTACCCATGAATGAATCAAGCGTATGTTGTATGTATTTTTTTTTAAATTAGTTTTGGAGTTAATGTTGTCGCAATGTTGATTTTTATTTAAGGCCGCTTTAGTTTCCTTTCAAATAAAAACCAAAAACACTGTAAAGCGTAACACATGTCCCCTTGTATTTGTACCAATCATAATCACGGACAAAAACGCGCCTAGTTGTAATCACTTAAACATCGTCCCCGCACTCTAAATTAGCACGCATCATACAATTCGGATATACATAGCATATATACAGCATATACGTATCAACTTGGTGCTACGGATCAACCCGGTAATGCCGACGACTGTCCCTGATATAAGTACAGGCTCATCACCGTCGTGGGCTGGTACAGACTGGACATACATGGTATTTGATACAAATGTAGCGTTTCATATCCACATATTATAATCTCCTTTTTTCTGTCATTGGAACGCTGGATTGTTGTTGATTGTTAAATAGTTCCCTTTTCTATGCTCTAATTTGTCAAACGGAATATGAAGCCAATTCGGTTTAAAATTATCAGCAGCTAAAACAAATGTTACGCGTGTAAAACGGTCCCACTGTAATCAATATATATCAATTTACTTACAGGCTATGAAATTAACTATGTATTTGAATACAAGACATATATTTCGTTTGAAGTTAGCAGCCTGACGAACGAGATTTCACGAGTTTGTAAACAGACTTATAAACTAATTGAACAGTGATGAAAAACTTCTACAAAACCATGACCATATGGTGTTGCATTTAAAACACCTGTTTAAAGAAAGTGAAGAATATTGTCTTGTTCTAACTAAACGATACTATTCCACGGTGTTAACGTTTCGTGAATAAGCTACAGTAAAACAACAACCTGTGGGAGTTAGAAGAGTTCCAGAGCTGATACTTATCAAGCGTGTAGTGATTTTCAATGGATCGGATTTGAAAAACTCCTTCAGCAAAATATGAACATGTATAAACTATGTTCTCATAGCATGACACATGACGAACACAACTATTCAAGACAGTCTGTTGTATCTTTTTGAATAAGCCTCGTATTCGTTGTTCAAATCCAATAAAGCGGTTGCAGATTTGGCGTCATTTAAAGCCAAATTAATGAAAAACGTCAAGTTTTATGCTTTGTTCTTTTTGAAAGAATATCTCAGCCGTTCGCTTCCTGTGTTTCTTAACACATGTCAATTATTACTCAACTGTTTCCTACTGAGTTTATAAGTTCCTATTTGATACTATTTGAGGAGAACATTTAACCACACGGGGGTAAATTCGACTAACATCTGATCGTCACATGTATTCACTGCGTGTTCGTTTGTTATTAATAACAGAGACCTTTGTTCAATTAGTTTAGTCTTTTGTCGACAAAAAGTAGACAGAAAGTAGAACATTTCGGCTGTGTTACATGGCTGTTTTAAAGTCAAAGCTATGCACGTGTCATTACTCAATGGTCCAATAGTTTGCTATCGTTTGCTATTATTCACAAATATGATGCAAAACTGGGTTAACATTACCAGCTTTTTGTAACAATATTGTGATTTGCGTTTAAAATGGTCCCATTTATTCCATCTATAAATATTAAGTTTCTTACAGATTACAGGTCGATAACAACTGATATATAGAGTTCAATAAATGCAATTTAAAATATCAATGTTGGAAATCACTTGATACGAGTGGGATATTAAGTGTGTGTAGTAAATGTTTCATAGCTCGCCAATATTAAACAGACACTGACCTTTAAGGATCAATGGTGAAATAAAACCCGTTGCATCAAAAACAAATAATAACCTTGACAAATATATATACGTGTCGCAAAGGGTATACTTATTGCATGACGAAACACGAACGCGTCTATTCAAGAATCAAACCATATGAGACCAACGTATTCGCATGAAAAGCGTGGTTCGTGTAGGTCAATAGCAATTACGCGGTTTCTAAAATGTGTCATTTTACGCCACATTAACAAGCGACGTTTATTGGTATTTGTTTTCAAACAATGTATAAGCCGCGCGCTTCCTGTGTTACTGAGCTCCTGTCAATCGATGATTATACAACTGTGTTCCACTGCGTCATTCATTATTTATGTTTCAATAAAACGACAACACACATATTATAATTACGTTTAACTTAACGGCTATCAATAATCAATAGTAGTTTTAGTAAAAAATAATTTTGAATGATCCGGTTTCATGTACGAACATATTGTTTGGTTATCTTTGCTCATTTAGACCACCGACTATTGGCTATATGTCGTATCATATGCAATAACAATAAATTAAACATTATTTATAATATCTTCTCCCCCCTTTACAATTAATATGTTATAATACTACATTGAATTTCTTTATTGGATAAAAGTATTGATGGATAAAATAAACTCTGTAGTTTCAAAAAACATCGGTTATGAGTACAATAGCCGAGATGGATGCCTATTGCCAGATAGGTGACATCTTGTTCTCTGTTCGTTTTTAATTATAAAAGTACATCAATTTTAATTTACAAATTTGAAGCAAAGATCAATGTAAACATTGACTGTGAGTTTAGAAATATAAAAATTTAAGTAAATACAATTGTACTAAGAAGCGATGTAACCCAATCAATGTATAATGTTATAGATTTATTCAACTAAACTAGTCTTCGATCCAGCACAGTAAACATCGCCTAATGGATTACTTAATGTCATTTACGTAGTGTACAAATACACATAAATATTTACACATTCATACCTCGGCCTCTTTTTTGTATTGATGCTTGTTCTGATGTTTACTTTATTCTTAAACAAATCGAATTCTTTTGTCCGAACACAATTGCTACACGAACATTCGATACTACGATGGCTATGTCTGATTGACCGCATCGTGATCAGAGATAATAAAGCATTACAAAACGTCATCGCACAATTTCACGTGACATTTAGTAATTTATATTGGCGTTCATACATTTCTTGTGGAAAATAAATCTCAATTCCTCTCAAATGACAATTTGATCTCGGAAGAGCACTTCACGATTTAGTATCATTTGAAAAAAGGGAGTCAACGTGTACCCGAAACAAATCACGCAATCCTGTCCCATGGTAAATTCAGGTCGGGTCGGGTATTAAAAATAATGCAACTGTTGAACAATACATGCTGATTTTTTAATATAAATTAAAGCTCATTAAAATGACCAAACTTGTTTGAATACAGTTTGCGTTCATCTGCATTCGCTATTTTGACCAGTGAACTTGAATTCTGACAGCACGTCATGATCGGTCTTAACATTTCTTTAGCCATCCATCACTATACCGTTTGGCTTGGTTTTCATGTTCTTGCCGTGCGTGGATGGTTTAAGAATATGTTGTTATCAATCACATACAGAGGTCGCAATCGTCGAGCTGATATTTACCCATCGAGAAACCTGCAAAAGAGAAAAAAATAAATCAGTACTTCAAACTGTCTAGAAGCGAAAGGAGACATGTTGAATATTGGTGTTTTCCATTATAATCAAAGAGAATGATCATGTTTTGCCTAAATGTTTTATTGAATGGACCCATCTTGATGTGCGTTTATTACCTTTCAAGACAGCGCGTAGTGTCAGGAAATCAATACTATTGGCACAATATGGCTTATTCAATCAGCACTTATCAGCATTTATAGCATTGGTCACTATCAACCCATCAAATGCGCACGGGCTATTGTACTTTGAAAATTCATTTACAAACAAGATAGAGACCTCTGTTGAATTAAATTACTATAGAAAATTTATCTTTTTTTACGTTGACTATTTCACTGACAAGGACATGTTGAGATAAATAAAAATGTTGCTTCAGATATTTTTGCTGTGATTTAATTTGAACATTCAACAGTGGGAATGTAATATAATTAAACTAGAATGCATGAAATATTTATTTCAGGCACGGTTATTTAATTGAGCAATGACTATTACGTTTGAATCAACAATTCATGAGCAATTTTATTCTGCACTAACACAATTTTATTACTTTATGTGGATATGTATCTATTTGTTGAAATAATTTCACAACTATGTTATTCCTTAAAAGAAATGTGTCACGCAACGATCATCCATTGTGTGTCAATTTCATTTGTTTGAAAAGTGAGTAAGAACAGAATTGTTTGTGTATAGTTTGTCCAGAGCAGTTCTCCTTTTTATGGCAACTGTCGGTATTCATGTCTAAAAGGTATATAGCTAATATAAATACATAACACCTAATTAGTACATGCAGTCTGCAATACATGTTGTAGTGCGGATCTTTAATAATGCACAACTGATTCTGATATTCCCTCTATAAACGGTCAACATATGCTATCCCCTGCATCCTCTATTTTCTAGTAAGGAAACATACCGCATGTGACATTGAAGCAAACATACAGATTAAACTGACTGCACTTCTTAAATATCTTCAATATTATCCGCTGATTAACTTATCCATCAAATTGTTTATAATCAAAAACATATCTTGTTTTAAATAAAGTATTTTCGTTAAGATGTTGAAACCTAACTTGCCTTTAATCTTACTTAGTAAAGTTTTAGTCTTGTCCACATTTTTGAAATGCAGATTCATAGATTTTTTTATAAATCCATTCAAAGTAAATAGTTCCGGCGTGATTATTAAATAGCATAAATGCAAACGTGTCCCTTTATGTCAATAACCTCAATTATTCTCCAGAGTATGTATCACACAATTTTATAATTTTTGAAAGCGACTTTTGAATATGGAATCGTCCCCATGAGTTGCGTTGTCAAGATTGCCATAATCTGATTATCCGATAAAACATGCAATAAGCATTACCATAAAATCTCTCAAATAATTATTCTTTTTATCAGGGCACTTGTGTCCATTGTTGTCGGTCTAGACATGCAAGCTTAGATAGGCATTTCGAGCGTTCTAACTTGATTTTAAAAAGGAAATTTGTTGATTACAGTGTTAGATCGTAGATTCAATAAAACATATTAAAATTAGAAAATATATGGTTTGTTAACGACCAAAATATAAAGATATTACGATTTACACTGATATCAACAACTTGTCTTTTTATTTACACATACATGTGGTCATATGATTACAAAATTCTACTCTTTTTTGTCAAAACAATATTTAAAAAATAGTTCAATATAAGCAAGGCTTAAATGATTCAATATTATCATAATTAGGTTGTCATAGGCTTGTATTCTCCGGTTATTCACATCAAAGCAGGAAATAGATTGTATTCATTTATGCTGCTTTATTTATAAAATAGAACGGTTCTTTTTGAAAAAAAAGGTATGATCCAAATTGCTTCTTTCCGACTATTCGATCCATTTAAATAACGGTATAACAATATTGTAATGCGTTATTGTCCGAGGTGGTGCTACTTTTTTAAAATATACGGAGAGTTATACAGGATGAGTAGGTTTTATATGTTTTTGAACATGTTTCGCATTAGCTTTATCAAAGCGCTGAAGGCACTGCATTTGTTCGCTGTTGTATAATCTTAGACGCACATCAGTTTTCAAAATTATGTTATAGCTTTTTATATCGTGAGTTTGAAATGACCACAACCCATTCAAATTTATAAAGAGTGTGTCTAAAAGCACAGGTCGAGATGTGTTGTTTTTTTCAAATCATTGATACAGCTAATCAGTGTGCACAGGCTAATCTTATTTGACATGCATTAAGCCCAGTTTTCCATGAAAGCAGCCAATATGTACAGATTTCAATGATAAACACCAGACTGGCCAACGTTGTCTTACAAGCTGTTAAATACTTTTGAATACATACACACTATGTAGTGTACAGTGGGAACTATAAACAGGCACATGCGGTGGTTAGAGCAGACGCTTTTAGCATTCGTCGTCTGCATAATTTTACTGCAGTTATCCACACAGGCAGTCACGGGTTACGGTTCCTAGCGTAGTTAAGCCATAGTGATTTGCAAAATTGCCTCTACATTATTTGTTAGCTAACGCTCATAAATAAAAATCGGGGAATGTAGTGGGATTAAATAAAGATTCATTCATCCTCAAATGTACAGAAACAGGCAACCAAAACCCATTTAGAAACATGAGGACCTTTATAAAGTGCGACATGGGAGTTTTTAAAAGCAAATGGATGTTTTTTTCCTGTGTAACTAGCAAATGTTCATCCAATTAAATCGCTACCGACATCCCACGATAGCTGTAAACATATAAAAGTTGCTGCAATCACAAAAACATTGGCTTCTTGACGATGTAGTAGATAATTGTGCATTCTTCCAAAATGGAAGGAGCCAATTCCACAGTCATGTAGTATTCCACGTATTATATACTTCCTTACAAAACAAAGAATCGAACATGTTCTTGTGACACGCATGCTTGCAACATGTATTGTGCGTGTCTAACAATAGAACAGGTTTTCCCGCAATGTGGCTCGGAACGTTACGAATATTTATTATACATAACACTTAAAAGTAGACCGCTTTCCCAGCTTTAGAATATGGAAACGGATTTCATATCGTAAAACACGGAATTGCTATCTAGTAGCTTGTTTTGTATAGTGGAATTAATTCATTCGGTTTATTTTACTTAGAATATGTGGAGGTATATAATTTAAAATAGTTCCGATTACTAATGGTATTTTTCTTCTACATGAATATTCCTTATGACTTATGCACCATACACAAAACTTTCGAGCTATATTTATGTCATTAAATCTTGCAAAACGTTCCCCAGATAACGCATCAATACACTGTTGAAAAGTGTTTTTTTTTCAAACAGTTATGCGCTTTGGAATTCACACCACAACATCATTTTGCTAAAATCGCGACACTATTGGCTTCTATTAACTTTTAAACATTCTGTCGTAACCTTGCACGAGAACACCTATACTCAGTATATTTCATATACCAGAAAATGATCTACTAATTCACTGAAACTGCGTTTACCCATTATCGTGTTTCATTTCCCTCACGGCATCACTTACTACATTGAACCGTTCTCTATCTCACACATTATTAAGTTTGTACACAAGGATGGTGGAAGATATCTGTCCGATCGCTTGTATCGGATTGAATAGGAAGATAAGGTTATATCATCTCCGTTACAGTTCCACATTCAGTCGGCATCACTTCTTTCCAAAAAGCCATGTGACTGTGCTATATTTTGTTTTAAAATGCTGGCAGTGTTATAGTACCAATATTTAAAAAAAAATATGTCATCGTTTTTTTTTTTATGTTTTTAGGTTTTATACAGTCGAGAGTCATTGTTATAACCTAAATGGAAAAAAAAGTGTTGTGTATATCTATATGTTTTCGTGATGATTAGTATATTTTTTTGTACTACATGCGTTTGGAAACAAGTTTTTGAATTGTCTAAATACATTATTTAACTTTTTTTATACATAATTTCTGTATAGTGCTGCAAACAGACACACATAAGTCGCTTATTTAGGGGAGTAACTGGCCACTGATCATAAACAAAGAGTTTTATATACACAAATGTTCGTCTGGGTCTGTAGATTATGGTATGAGATTGAGTTTTTTTCGAAAAATGCTGGAGGGCTTCAAAATCCAAGATGGCGTCCAAAAAGGCCGCAAAAATGGTCTTACTCACGGTATACATTGCAACTTCTATTTTATGTGGGGAAAATTGCTATCCACCTTCTTAATCAACATTAAATGAAAAGTGTGTGCATATTAAAACCTGTAAACTATCGACACACCCTCCTTGAAAAGCTTTCATCGTGTAATGATCAAATACATTACTCACGCGATTAAGCCAGTGACCATTTTAAGCTTGATATTGTATATCANCGGATTTCACATCGTGAAACACGGAATTGCTATCTAGTAGCTTGTTTTGTATAGTGGAATTAATTCATTCGGTTTATTTTACTTAGAATATGTGGAGGTATATAATTTAAAATAGTTCTGATTACTAATGGTATTTTTCTTCTACATGAATATTCTTTTTGACTTATGCACCATACACAAAACTTTCGAGCTATATTTATGTCATTAAATCTTGCAAAACGTACTCCAGATAACGCATCAACAAACTGTTTAAAAGTGTTTTTTTTCAAACAGTTATGCGCTTTGGATTTCACACCACAACATCATTTTGCTAAAATCGCGACACTATTGACTTCTATTAACTTTTAAACATTCTGTCGTAACCTTGCACGAGAACACCTATACTCAGTATATTTCATATATCAGAAAATGATCTACTAATTCATTGAAACTGCATTTACCCATTATCGTGTTTCATTTCCCTCACGGCATCACTTACTACATGGAACCGTTCTCTATCTGACACATTATTAAGTTTGTACACAAGGATGGTGGAAGATATCTGTCCGATCGCTTGTATCGGACTGAATAGGGAAGATAAGGTTATATCATCTCCGTTACAGTTCCAAATTCAGTCGGCATCACTTCTTTCTAAAAGCCATGTGACTGTGCTATATTTTGTTTTAAAATGCTGGCAGTGTTATAGTACCAATATTAAAAAAAAATATGTCATCGTTTTTTTTTTATGTTTTTAGGTTTTATATAGTCGAGAGTCATTGTTATAACCTAAATCGCAAATAAAAGTTGTGTGTATATCTATATGTTTTCGTGATGATTAGTATATTTTTTTGTACTACATGCGTTTGGAAACAAGTTTTTTAATTGTCTAAATACATTATTTAACATTTTTTTATACATAAATTCTTTATAGTGCTGCAAACAGACACACATAAGTCGCTTATTTAGGGGAGTAACTGGCCACTGATCATAAACAAAGAGTTTTATATACACAAATGTTCGTCTGGGTCTGTAGATTATGGTATGAGATTTAGTTTTTTCAAAAAATGCTGGAGGGCTTCAAAATCCAAGATGGCGTCCAAGATGGCCGCCAAAATGGTCTTACTCACGGTATACATTGCAACTTCTATTTTATGTGGGGAAAATTGCTATCCACCTTCTTAATCAACATTAAATGAAAAGTGTGTGCATATTAAAACCTGTAAACTATCGACACACCCTCCTTGAAAAGCTTTCATCGTGTAATGATCAAATACATTACTCACGCGATTAAGCCAGTGACCATTTTAAGCTTGATATTGTATATCAAACACATTTGCCTGGAGTGTGTTATGTCGATGATCCGTTATCATGTTGTTCTCTCAATTAAATTTGATTACCGATACATCTCATGGCCTGAAATTCGTTGTTTTGCCTGTCAGTTTGTAAACTAAATTACACTTCTCGTACACGAAACCCTGTCATCAATCAAATTTAACTGGAATAAATTCTTTTTACTGAACCTGTGAATTGCAGTTTTATTGAAACAATAAATTGGTCCTTCTGTATATCACCAAGTATGCAGATAGCTGAAATGGCTAATTCTGCAAGTGAATCAATTCTTTGCAGACATTTATGCTAACTGTGTCAAGATTAATTACATGAATTTGAAGTCTTAACAAAGTCAACATATTAATGACAACTTCGACCATATGTGTTACATGTTCAAACAATTAATTCGGAACATGTAGAAGTAAAGATGAAATATAACCACACGAAATCAATGTCACAAAATTTGTTTAATTAATAGTGTGTGTTCATGTATCTTATTAAGATATGTTGTTCGTCTTCAATTATATACAAAGTCCTGCTCTATTACATTTTTTCGCAATGGAGAAACGCCATTCACGCATGCTTCATTTATCAGAACACGGACCAATATTAGGTTTAAGGCATTGGCCAGTTTATCAAAGATAGCATACGTAAATATCAAGTCCTTGAAAATCGTATGTGTTTATTTGTAAAGCGCTACTAAGTGGAAACTAAATTCAAAATATACCGAAACCAGTGTGTGTTTTTGTAGTTAATGTAAGGCCTTATTATGACCCCATGCACATGCACATATATGTGTCATTTTTGCATCAAAGCTTACAATTGCTGGTAAGTTTGCGACTGAGATATGCAGTCCGCACAGGCTTATCAGGTACGACACTTTACGCCTAAAAAGGATTTTTGCTAAGAAGAGGTTTTCAATAAACGAACAATATCATAAAAGCGGAAAGTGTCGTCAATGACTAGCCTGTGCGGACTGCACAGGCTAATCTGGGACGACATTTTACTTAGATGCATTAAACGCCCTTTTCACAGAGAGAAGCTCATATCAAGTCTGGCAACAAATCCAATGAAGTACACTATCATGTTTTTTATCCTTGAATGAATCAAGCGTATGGTGTATGTATTTATTAGTTTATTTGATTAGCTTTGGAGTTAATGTTATCTTGTTGTTCGTTTTAACTCAATGTAGCTTTGTTTGTTTTTCAAATATAACAGACACATTGTTAATCGTAACAAACGTTCTCTTGTAGTTGTACCAATCATAATCACGAACAGAAATGGGCCTAGTTGTAATCACTTAAACCCGGACTCTAAATGAGCACGCAGCATACAATGCGGATATACATCGCATACACCGGTATACAGCATACACGTTATCAACAAGGTACTACGGATCAACCCGGTAATGCCGAAGACTGTCCCTGGTATAAGTACAGGCTCATCACCGTCGTGGGCTGGTACGGGCTTGACATACATGGTATTGGGCACACATGCAGCGTTTCATATCCACATATTATAATCTCCTTTTTGTTTTTTGTTATTGATTGTTTTAGCTCACCGGTGCACGGAGCAAATTCGACTTATGGCAACAATTTAACCATTCCGTGTTTTTCCGCAATTAATTATATTCAACTGTGTTCTACTATTACAGTTTAATGACGAGCAAAAACACAGAAAACATTACAGTGTTGTTACATGGCTGAATTTGAGTCATTCTAAACCGCGCTTTTCCGGGTAAATATGCTCGTGTCATTACTTAATTGATAAATAGTGTCCTATTCTGTGCTCTAATTTGTCAAACGGAATATGAAGCTAATGCGGTTTAAAATTATCAGCAGCCGCGAACAATCTTACGCGCGTAAAACGGTCACACTGTTATCAATATATAAATATATACTATGTATTTAAAAACAAGACCTACATTTCGGTTTGAAGTAAGCAGCCTGGGGAACGAGATTTCACTACTTTGTAAACAAACTTACACTCTAATAGATCAGCAATGAAAAATCGACAAAACCATGTATGTTGTTGCATTCAAAACACCTGAAAAATGGGGAAGAATATTGTCTTGTTCTAACTGAACGATACTATGTCATGGTGTTAACGTTTCGTGAATTAGCTACAGATCAACAACAACTGGTCTGCGTTAGAAGAGTTCAAGAACGGATAATTATCAAGCGTATCGTGATTCTCTATGCATCGGATTTGGAAAACTCCCTCAGTAAAATATGTACTTGTACAACAAATCTACTCATAGCATGACACATGACGAACACAACTATTAAAGACAGTCTGTGGTATCTACTTGAATAAGCCTCGGATTCGTTGTTCAAATCCATTAAAGCGGTTGCAGAATTGGCGTCATTTATAGCCAAATTAATGAAACTTGTTAATATATTCTTTATTTTGTTTTTCATCCGTTTGCTACCTGTGTTAATCCACACATTTCCATTATTGCTCAACTGCTTCCTACTGAGCAAATAAGTTCCTATGTTCTACTATTTAAGGAGAACATTTAAGCATACGGGGTAAAGTAGACTTACATCTGATCGTCACATGTATTCACTGCGTGTTCGTTCGTAATTAATTACAGAGACCTTCATTCTAGTATTTCACAGAACATTTCGGAGTTGTTACATGTCTGTATTGAAGTCATAGCTATGCACGTGTCATAACTCAATTGTCCAATAGTTTGCTATCATATGCCCTTATTCACATATATGATGCAAAACCGGGTTAACATTATCAGTTTTTTTCTAACAATATTGTGTATTGCGTTTAAAATTTTCCCATTTATTCCATCTATAAATATACAATTTCCTACAATCTCAGTTACAGGTCGATAACAACTGATTTAAAGAGTTCAATAAAATACGCTTGCAAAAGGTATCAATTATGAAAAAAAAAACGTTACATAAAACATAAATATTAACCTTGACAAATTCATATACGTGTCGCAAAGGGTATACTTATTGCATGACGTAACACGAACACGTCTATTCAAGAATCAAACCATATGAGACCAACCTGTTCGAATGAGAAGCGTGGTTCGTGTAGGTCAATAGCAATTAGGTGGTTTCTAAAATGTGTCATTTTACGCCACATTACCGAGCGACGTTTATTGGTATTTGATTTGAAACAATGTATCAGCCGCGCGCTTCCTGTGTTACTGAAAACCTGTCAATCCATGATTATACAACTGTGTTCCACTGTGCCATTCAAAATTGATGTTGCAATAACAAAAAGACACAACACAAACATTATAATTACGTTTAACTAAACGGCTATCAAAAGTAAATAGTAGCTAAAATAACATCTAATTTTGACAGATCCAGTCTCATGTACGAAGATACGTTTTGGTTTATCTTTGCTCATTTAGATCACCAACTATTGGTTATATGCCGTTTCATAAGGAATAACATGTAATTTTGCAGCATTTAAAATATCACTCCCGATGTTCAATTAATATGTTATAATACTACATTGCCTTTCTTAAGTAGAACAATATAATTGATGAATAAAATGCACTCTGTAGTTTCGACAATCGCTTATGAGTACACCATACGAGACGGATGTTTGTTGCCAACTAAGTAACACCGTGTTCTCTGTTCGTGTTTAACATTTAAAGTAAATCAATTTTAATGTACAAATTTGAAGCAAAAATCGCTGTCAACATTGAGGGTGAGTTAAGAAATAAAACGATACAAATGTACAAAGAAGCGATTAAGCGAGGAAACCCAATCAATGTATACTGTTATAGACTTATTCAAGTGAGCGGGAGATATAAAACAACTGGTTATCTCAGTAAACTAGTTTTCGATCCCGCAAAGTAAAAATCGCCTTATGAATCAAATAATGGCACTAACGTAGATCACAGATACAAATAAATATTGTTATATTCATACCTCGGCTTCTGTTGTGTATTGATGATTGTTCTGATAGTTTACTTTATCCTTAAACAAATCGAATTGTTTTTGTCGGAACACAATAGCTACACGAACATTCGATACTACGATGGCTTTGTCTTATTGACCTGCATCGTGAACAGAGATAATAAAACATTACAAAACGACATCGCACAATTTCACGCGACATTTAGTAATTTAAATTGGCATGTAGATATTTCTTGGGGAATATAAATCTCTTTGATTCCTCTCAAATGTCGTTCTCTAAAGATAACTTCATGATTTAGCATCGCTTATAAAATTGGGAGTCAACGTGTACCCGAAAAAACACTACGCATTCTTGGTTCCATGGTAAATTCGAGTATGGTCGGGTATTAAAAATACTGAAAATCGTAAATAATTTTATGTTGATTCATTCATATAAATGTAAGCTCATTAACCCATTTATGACTAACGTCTAGAAAAACGGCCTTGGCAAACAGCGTAGACCCAGATGAGAAGCCGCATGATGCGGCGTCTCATCAGGGTCTGCACTGTTTGCTTAAAGGAATTTCTGTAAGAAATATTCTAAATATAGAAATAAATATACTAGACATCGTTAATTTTGGAAATAAATTGATCCAATTTAGAAGGATGGGAGAGTCCACTAGGCATAAATGGGTTAGAATGAATAAACTTGTTTGATATCATTTTCGCTCATCTGCGTTCGCTATTTTGACCAGTGAACTTGAATTCTGACAGCAAGTATGATTCAACAACGTCGCCATCTATTAATGGCAAGCAGCAAATTGAGCTACAATACTGTTTAGAAGATCTGTCGTGCATGTTTTATTTTAAAATGTGATTATTTTTTAAATTAAAGTAATACAATTTTAAATTTTCTAACTGGCTAATTAACCCATGAAACCAAGATATGACTTCAAGTCAAAACAAACCAAATAGCACACGAATTGTGTGTTTCTAGTTGAGGCAAATTATAATTGATATTTAACTCTTAAAATGAACTAAACTCTGGGAATACAGTATTTCGTTTGTATTGTAGTTATATCTCCATTGTGTTCAACTGTTTAAAATAAAATATTTTATTGTTCTTACTGAACTATAGCATACCACGTCGTTAAGATTTCATGAATTCATCGTGACATGGAAATATATTCATTACATCTTGAATTTATAAAACTAATACTACAGAGTTAATTAAGATTCATAACATAACGGAATTTTGAGCATATTTAACATAATATTATATTTAATTAACTCATGATCCTATAAAGCATATGCAACACTAGTGGTTTAAAAAAGCTCAATACGTATGGCATTTAGGTAAGGCTTATTGTCCCTTCATTTGGTGTTCATTTATATGGTCAAACAATACAATGCAAATATGGTTAATTAAATTTTGTGCTTGATGGTTCGTGGAGAAAACTCTCTTTTAGACTTAAAGTTTTATAATTTTAAGTATTTGTTTGATGGATGAATATATAGCGTGTCACAAACACATACACTACATTGTTGTTAGTAGATAATGGGTCATATTTTTTATATGTCGGTAATGTCGACCTTTTCTTCACACATTTCATTTTTCCGTTTTTAACCCAAAATCCATTCAGAGAATGACTTTTTAAGTAAGCGGGTGGTTTCAGAAAAGCGATTGATTTCAAATAAGCAAGTGCCAATACCGATGGTGGTAAGGAGTATAATCGCAATTGTCAGCATTTAAGATTCTATGTAAGGACAGCCGGTGGAACGATTGCTTGGTGTCTTGGGTCTTAACATGTTCAAGCCATCCATCACTGCACCGTTTTATTTGCTTTTCATTTTCGTGCCGTGCTTGGATGGTTACAGAAAATGTTGTTATCAATTTCATACAGGGGTCACAATCATCGAGCTGATATCAACCCATCGAGAAACCTGCAAAAGAGGAATAATAACCAGTACTTCAAAGAGTCTAGAAGCAAAAGGAGACAAGTTCAATATTGGTGTTTTCCATTATAATCAAAGGGAATAAGCATGTTTTGCCTAAATGGTGTATTGAATGGATCAATCTTGATGTACGTCTATTACCTTTCCAGACAGCGACTAGTGTCAGGAAAACAATACTATTGGCACAATATTGCGTATTCAATCAGAAATTATCAGTATTTATAGCATTGGTTACTATCAACTCATTAAACGCGCATTGGCTATCATCCCTTCACAATTCATTTACAACCCAGATAGAGGGACCTCTCTTTAATTGAATTACTTAAGAAAAGTAATCGTTTGTTACGTTGACAATTTAACTGACAATTGATTGTTCAGGGACACTTTGAGATTGAGATAAATGAAAATGTTTATTCAGATTTTTTTTTCATTGCTTAAATTTGAACATTCAGTAGTGGAAATGTTATATAATAAAAACAAAATACATGAAATATTCATTGCAGACACAGGCAGTTTATTGAGCAATGACTATTGCATTCGACTCGAAAATGCATGAGGAATTTTGTTCTGCATTAACCAAATATTATTATTTTATGTGGATATTTATCTATTTGTTGAATTGAATTTATTTATCAACTGTATTATACTTGAAAATAAATTTGTCACGCAACAATTATTCATTGTGGGTTAATTAGTTTGAAATGTAAGTAAGAACAAAGAAGGAACCATTTGTGTATAGTTTCTCCTGAGCAGTTCTCCTTACCATGACAACTGTAGGTATAAATGTCAAAAACCTATACAGCTAATATGAATACATAACACTTAATTGGTACATGCAGTCTGCAATAAATGTTGTAATACGGATCTTTATCTACACTATTCATTATGGGCATTTCATTAGATGAATTAAGTCAAAACCATGACAACTGATTCTGATGTTCCCTCTATAAAAGGTCATAATATGCAATCCCATGCATCCCCCATTTTCTGGAAACATATCGCATGTGCCATCGCACCAAACATCCACATTTTACTGACTGCACTTCTTAAATATCTCAAACATCCGCTAAATACCTTATCCATAAAATTGAATGTAATCGATGTAAAGTCTTACGTTACGAGTTTGAAAAAAATAACTGGCATTTCAATAAACTTAGTTAATTTTAAGTCTTGTTCACAAAGTAATAGTCCAACTTTAAAAATGCAGATTTATTGATTATTTATAAATCCATTTAAAGTAAATATTACCAGCGTTATTATTCAATCACCTAAAATGCAAATTGTCCCTTTTATTCAATAACCTCAATTATTCTTCAGACTATGTATCACACAATTTCATCAATTTTGTACGCAACTTTACAATATGGAAACGTCCTCATGAGTTGCGTTGTCAATATTGCCATACTCGGATTATCCGATAAAACATGTGATAACCATTACCATAAAATCTTTAAAAAGTTATCATTTTATTAGGGCATAATGTATCTATTGTTGTCGGTATAGAAATGCAAGCTAAGAATGACATTTGGAGAGTTCCAACTTGGTTTAAACAAAGGAATTTGTTGATTTCAGTGTTAGATCGTGGATTCGATAAAACATATTAAAAATCCGAAAATATATAGTTTGTTGACGACCAAAATATACAGATATTGCGATTGTACCCTGAAATAAACAACTTTTCTGTTTATTTACATATACATGTGGTCATTTGATTACAAACTTTATCTTTGTTTTTGTCAAAACAATATTTTGAAAATAGTTTAATATAACCAATAATCCAATATTATCATTTCACTTGAACTAGAGTGACATAATTAGGTTGTCATCGGCTTGTTTTCTCCGCTTATTCACCGCAAACAGGAAATAAATTGTATTCGTTTATGTAGTTTAACTTATAAAATCGAACGATTCTTTTCTGAAAAAGTTCTGTTGCAATTTGCTTCTTTCCGACTATTCGATCCATTTAAATTACGGTGTTAAAATATCGTAATGCATTATTTTGCGTATCATAAAACGCAATACGAGCGAGTTAACAAACAAATGGGCAAAAACTTTTTTGCCGGATAATGACACACGTGTACTGCACATCTTTCTTTCAAGTTGATTTGAATTGTAGTAAGCTTGGTCCTGTTTTGTATAGAGACAAGCCTTAATTTAACACACGGCCTTTAATCACAGGCGCCACCTAATTTTTGAGATGCATTAATGAACGAGCCATTGCTACTTCCGAGGTGGCGCTACGTTTTTAAAATATACGGAGAATTCTACAGGTGAGAAGGTTTTATATGGTTCAAACAATCGGGGAATGTAGTGCTATTCAGCAAAGATTTATTCGTCCACAAATGTACAGAAACATGCAATCACAACCCATTTGGAAACAAGAGGACCTTTACAAGTTGCGACATGGTGCAGTTTTTAAAAGCAAAACGAATGTTTTTTTCCTGTGTTAATAGCAAATGTCCATCCAATTAAATAGCTAACGACATCAGACGACTGCTGTCAACATATACAAATTGCTGCATTCACAAAAACATTGTTTTCTTGCCGATGTCATAGATAATTTTGCATTCTTCCAAAAAAGATGGAGACAATGCCACAGTAATATAGTATTCCACTTATTATATACTTCTTTCAAATAAAAATAATCGAACATAATTTATTCTTGTAAATAACGGTGAATTTTAAATAACATGTTTTGAAAAGACACGCATGAATGCACCATGTTATGTGCTATACAAAGAACAGATTTCCCCCCCGATATCGCTCGGAACGTTACGAATATTTAGTATGCATAACACTTACAAGTAGACCGCTTTCCCAGCCGTTGAATATGGAAACTGATTTCACACCGTAAAATACGGAGTTGTTTTATAGTAGCTTGTATTTCTGTGTGGAATAAATTCATTATTTTAATAAGAATATGTAAAGGTATATAATAAAACATTGTTCTACCTACTAATGGTATTTATTGTTCGACATGGATGTTCTTTTTCACTTATGCACCGTACACACAACTGTGGAACTATACTTATGTCATTAAATATTGCAAAACGTACTCCTGATGAAGCATCAATACAATGTTTAAGCATCAATACACTGTTAAAGAGTTTGTTTTTTCAAACGATTATGCGCTGTGAAATTCACATCACCTCATTATTTGGCACAAATCACTATAGGCTTATATAAACGTGTAAAACGTATGTTAACACTTTGCACAAGAACACGTATAATATTTATATTTCATAAATGAGAAAATTATCTACTAATTCATTCAATATGTGTATGCCCATTATCGTGTTTCATTTCCCTCACGGCAGCACTTACCACATTGAACAGTATTTGACACCTAATTAATTTGTACACAAACAACTCTTTTATGAGGGTTGAAGTTATCTGTCCGATCGCTTGTATCTGTCTGAATTGGGAAAATAAGGCTAGATCGGCTCTTTTACAGTTCCATATGCAGTCGACATCACTTGTTTCCAATAGCTTTGCTATATTTTCTTTGAAAATGCTGGCTATGTTAAAGTATCAATATTTGAAAAAAACAACATGTCATGGGTTATTTTGTTATGTTTTTGGATGTATACAGTCGAGAGTAATTGTTATAACCTTAAGGCCGAAATCAAGTGGTGTTTAGATCTATATGTTTTCGTGATATTTAGTAGTTGTTTGTACAACATGAGTTTTGAAACAAGACGTTTTCCCATTGTCTTATTACATTATTAAACAACTGTTTCATACATATTATCTCCAAACCGTATATAATATCGACACATTCTCCTTGAAAAGCTTTCATGTAATCATCAAAAACATTACTCACGTGATTAAGCCAGTGACCATTTCAAAGTATGATATTGCATATCAAACACATTTGCATTGAGTTTGTTATGTCGATGATCGGTTATCATATTGCTCTCTCAATTAAAATTGATTACCGATACATCTCATGGCCTGTAGTTCGTTGTTTTGCCTGTCAGTTTGTAAACTAAATTAAACTTCTCGTTTACAAAACCCTGTCATCAATCAAATTGAATTGGATACAATTCTTTCCAACAACGAGTGAATTGCAATTGTCTCGAAAATATCACTTGGTTTTTCTGTATATTACCAAGTATGCACTTAGCTGAAATGGTTCATTCTGCATGTGAATCAATTCTTTGCAGACATTTAAGCTAACTGTTGCAGTGTGATTGCATGAATTGGAAAACTTACCAAAGTCAACATATTAATGACAACTTCGACCATATGTGTTACATGTATAAACAATTAATTCGGAACATGTAGAAGAAAAGATGAAATATAGCCACACGAAATCAATGTGCTTTGTGTCACGAAATTCGTTTAATTAATAGTGAGTGTTCATGTCTCTTATTTATATATGTTGTTCTTCTTTAATTGTATACAAAGTCCAGCTCTATGACATTCTTTTTCAATGGAGAAACGCCATTTACGCATGCTTCATTTATCAGAAACGGAGCAATATTAGGTTTAAAGCATCGGCCAGTTCATCGACGATATCATACTTAAATATCAAGTCCTTGAAAATTGTATGTGTGTATTTGTAAAGCGCTACTAATGGGAAACTAAATTTAAAATATAACAAAACTAGTGTGGGTTTTCGTAGTTAATGTAAGGCCTTAATGTGACCCTATGCAAATATATGTGTCGTTTTGCATCAAAGCTAACACTCGCTAGTAAGTTTGCGACTGAGATATGTGCAGTTGATTTAATAAAGTTTTGGTCCAAGACTAAAACAGTACAAGTACAGAAAGTTTCAACGTCAGCCTCGTTAGTTCACGTGAGTTTAATTATCGCTCTAGCTAGTTTATCTCTGAATATCAAGAGCATAAACCGAGTTAAGTTTCCATTGTGGCCTCTTTAGTACACGTGAACTTAATTATCGCTTTGTCAGTTAGAAATCAAATTCTGGGCAGTATAAGCAGTACGCAGGGGAATTCACTCAATGAACCAACTCCAATATAAAATATGAAGTAAAACGATACGAGTGCATACTTAAAAAAACAAAATTCCGGTATACCTCACTAATATTATTAACGCATATTCGGCGTTTGAGACCAATATGCCTCTGTACATGTTCTGAATGTGATTACTCGTTCGTATAATTATAATATAGTACATAAAATTATAACTTGTTTGGTTATGATTAACCACTAAATTAAGTAATCTTACCATATACAAGTGCTGTTGTGCGAACGTATAGTGTTGGCAAAAAAAGCATTCACACTGCACAACATTCGTAATTATATTATTCTACACTACACGTGTAAACATGTGTTTAAAATAGTGTAAAGCATACAAACGTCCATTGTAAGATCGTTTAATTTAACTTTAACACCACGCAAACAACCAAAAAGAACTGATATGAACCTCGCTCTTTGAAAAGCGGGTTTAATGCATGTGCGTAAAGTGTCGTTTACGCATTCCGCCTAAACTGGATATTTGCTAAGAAGAGGCTTTCTTTAAACGAAATATATCATAAACGCGGAAAGTGTCATCCCTGAATAGCCTGTGCGGACTGCACAGGATAATCTGGGACGACACGTTACGCACATGCGTTAAACCCCCTTTTCACAGAGCGAAGCTCATATCAAGTCTGGCAGCATATCCAATGATATTAATATCATGTTTTTATCCTTGAATGAATCAAGCGTATGCTGTACATATTTATTTGTTTATTTTATTAGCTTTGGACTAAATGTTGTCGTGTTGTTGATTTGTACTCAAGGTAGCTTTAGTTTTCTTTCAAATAAAAAACAAGCACACTGTAAAGCGTATAACACGTCCCCTTGTATTTGTACAAATCATAATCTCGCAGAGAAATGGGCCTAGTTGTAATCACTAAAACATCGCCCCGGACTCTTAATGAACACGCAGCATGCAATTCGGATTTACATCACACATAAACAGCATATACGTTATCAACTAGGTGCTACGGATCAACCCTGTAATGCCGAAGACTGTCCCTGGTATTAGTGCAGGCTCATCACCGTCGTGGGCTGGGACGGACTGGACATACATGGTATTTGGTACAAATGTAGCGTTTCATGTCCACAGATTATTATCTCCTTTTTGTGCTTGAAGTTAGTTTTATTGTGGCACTTATACACAAATCATGGTATGATACAAACAAATAAATGCATAGTAACAAATAATGATGATTGACTAGTTAAGAAATACATGGCATCATATAACAAATATAAGTTCCAATAAATAAATATTACCATGAAATGCTAACCATTACCAGGGATAACACAAACAAGTGAAAATGATTTCACTTATTTCCATTGTGCTCCCATTGTGGTTGTTATTGATTGCTTAAGCTCACCGATGCACGAGGTAACTTCGATTTATGGCTCAAATTTAACCATTTCGTGTTGGTCCGCAATTAATTATATTGAACTGTGTTCTACTATTACAGTTTAATGACGAGCAAAAACACAGAGAACATAACAGTGTTTTTACATGACTGAATTTGAAGTCATTCTAAACCGCGCTTTTCAGGTTAAATATGCTCGTGTCATTACGTAATTGTTAAATAGTTTCCTATTCTATGCTCTAATTTGTCAAACGGAATATGAAGCCAATGAGGTATAAAATTATCGGAAGCTGAAACTAATCTTAGGGTGTTAAACGTTCACAGTGTAATCAAAATATATCAAATTACTTACAATCTATAAAATTTACTATGTATTTGAATACAAGTCAAATATTTAGGGTTAAAGGAAGCAGAAATGCGAACGAGATTTCACGAGGTTGTACACATACTTACAATCTAATTGAACAGCGATGAACAACTTCTTCACAACCATGCCCATATATTATGGCATTCACCTGTTGAAAAATATCTTGTTATAACTGAACGATAATATGCCACGGTGTTAACGTTTTGTGAATAAGCTACAGATAAACAACAACTAGCGTGCGTTAGAAAAGTTCCAGAACGAAAAATTTATCAAGCGTATAGAGATTCTCCATGGATCGGATTTGGAAAACTCCCTCAGCAAAATATAAACCTGTACAAAGTATCTACTCATAGCATGACACATGACGAACACAACTATTCAAGACAGTCTGTGGTATATATTTAAATAAGACGTCGTATTCGTTATTCAAATCCAATAAAGCGGTTGCAGAATGGGCGTCATTTAGAGGCAAATTCATGAAAAACGTTAATTTGATTCTTTAATCTTTTTCAAAGAATATAAGCCGTTCGCTTACCGTGTTTCTTAACACATGTCCATTAATGATCAACTTTTTCCTAATGAGCAAATAAGTTCCTATGTGCTACTACTTGAGTAGAACATTTAACATCGGATCGTCACATGTATTCACTGCGTGTTCGTTCGTAATTAATTACAGCGACCTTCGTTCAAGTATTTCAGGTAAATGTCGACAAAAAGTACTCAGGATTTCGGCTTCGTTACTTAGCTGTATTGAAGTCATAGCAATGCACGTGTCATAACTCAATTGTCCAATAGTTTGCTAACATTTGCTCTTTTTCACAAATATTATGTATAACCGGGTTAAAAATACGAGCTTTTAAAAAAAAATGTCCTTTGCGTTTAAAATGGTCCCATGTTTTCCATCTATAAATATAAAGTTTTCTAAAATCTCAGTTACAGGTCGATAACACCTGATTTAGAGAGTTCAAGAACTGACGCTCACAAAAACTATCAATGGTTAAATAAAACCTGTTGCACTAAACATAAATAATAACCTTGACAAAAACATATGCTTTTAGCAAAGGACATACTAATTGCATGACGCAACACGAACACGTCTATTCAAGAATCAAACCATAAGAGACCAATTATTCACATGAGCAGCGTGGTTCGTTTAGTTCAATAACAATTACGTGGTTTCTAAAATGTGTCATTTAACGCCACATTAACGAGCGACGTTGAATGGTATTTGTTTTCAAACAATGTATCAGCTTCGCGCTTCCTGTGTTACTGAAAACCTGTCAATCAATGATTATACAACTGTGCTCCGCCGTGTCATTCATCATTTATGTTTCACTAAAACGACGACAAACACATAATAATTACGTTTATCTTAACGGCTATCAATAATCAATAGTAGCTTTAATAAAACATAAGTTTGAAAGATCCAGACTCATGTACGAACATATTGTTTGGTTATCTTTGCTCTTTTAGACCGCTTGCTATTGGTTGTATGCCGTATCATAAGCAATAACACGTAATTTTACATTATTTAAAATATCACTCACGATTTTCAATAAATGTGTTATTTTACTATACTTATATTAAATTTCTTTATTGGACACATATAATTAATGGATAAAATAAACTCTGTAGTTTCGAAAAACATCGATTATGAGTTCACTAGACGAGACGGATGCCAATTGCTAAATGTGACATCTTGTTCTCTGTTCGTTTGTAACTATTTAAGTACATCCAATTTATTGTACACATTTGAAGCAAAAATCGATGTTATCATGGAGGGTGAGTTTAGTAATAAAAAAATACAAGTTAATACAAATGTACAAAGAAACAATGTTACCAAATCAATGTAAAATGTTATTGACTTATTCAAGTGAACGGGAGATATAAAACAACTGGTTCTCTCAGTAAACTAGTTTTTGATCCCGCAAAGTAAACATCGCCTTATGGATCAATTAATGGCATTTACGTAGACTACAGATACAAATAAATATTTACATATTCATACCTCGGCCTCTTTTTTGTATTGATGATTGTTCTGATTGTTTACTTTATTCTTTAACAAATCTAATTGTGTTTGTCCGAACACAGAGCTACACAAACATTCGATACAACGATGGCTTTTTCTTATTGACCTGCATCATGATAAGAGATAATAAAACATAAGGAAACGACATCGCACAATTTCACGCGACATTAAGTAATTTAAATTGGCTTGTAGATATTTCTTGGGGAAAATAAATCTCTTCGATTCCTCTCAAATGTCGTTCTCTGAAGAGAACTTAATGATTTAGCATCGCTTAACAACTGGGAGTCAACGTGTACCCGAAACAAACTGCGCATTCTTGGTTCCATGGTAAACTCGGGTATGGTCGGGTATTAAAAATACTGAAAATCGTGAATAATGTAATGTTGATTCTTTCATATATATGTAAGCTCATTTAAATGAATAAACTTGTTTGCATTTCGTTTTCGGTCATCTGCGTTCGCTATTTTGACCAGTGAACTTAACCCATTTTTGCCTAGTGGACTCTCTCATCCTTCTAAATTGGATCAATTTATTTCCAAAATTAGGGATTTCTAGTATGCTATAGTCTGGTTGAGTCGTGGGTAATTTTTATAAAGATGTTCCATCACAAATACTTTATAAATATATGACCATGAATCATTATGAAAATAATTCTTAACCTTTCTTCTTTAAGATTTGTTGCTTTTTTTCCAAATGTTTATCGTCTTTTAACATCAAAATAAATCGATTTTGCTGACAGTGTCAAACTGCCATCTTGAAAACAAGCTTCCTGTTGAGCCTTGGGTTCTGATTTTTTTTTCAATATTTGCATACTATAAATAGCCTTTAAACTGACATTGCAGGGAAGGTTAATTTCTTGTGAAAAATGCCAACAGACGATGTGGTGTGGAAAATACGCATAAATAATAGATTGTGTGTTACTTAGAAACACTATATAAACAACACATAAAGGAGGAAATATTTGATAAGAACATATCAAGTTATCATGAATGACAATATTCACATGGTTTTGTCGCATTTTTTATCAGAAAAACGATGGTGAATGCGCCTAAATATTTTTCTGAACGAACTGCATCATGTGCGAACGTTCTATCAAGGAATTTCACGCGATTTCTATCCCCACGAATCAACCAGAGCCCACGACTCAACCAGAACCTACCATATATTAATTTCTATATTTAGAATATTTCTTGCAGAAATTCCTTTTAGCATCATTCGGCGTCTCTTCTGGGTCTACGCTGTTTGCCAAGGCATTTTTTCTAGAGGCTAGGCATAAATGGGTTAAATTCTGACAGCAAGTAATGATGCAGCAACGTCGACATCTTTTTAGGGCAAGCATCACATTGAGCTACAATACTGTTTACAAGAATTGTCGTGCATGTTTGAATTTGTAATCCAAGTGAGACAAATATTCTTACTGGTTTTACACATGAAACCAAGAAATGACTTCAAGTCAAAACAAACTAAATAGCAGACGCATTGTGTGTTTTAAGTTGAAGCAAATAATAATGGATTTTGTTTTCTTAATAGTAACTAAACAATGTAAAAGCACAGAGCTTCTTGTGTATTGTAGTGTTGTCTCCATTGTGTCCAACTGTTTAAAAAAGAAGATTTATTTTCTTGTTCTCACCGAAAGAAAACATGCCACGCTGTTAAGGTTTCATGAATTTGTCTTGACATGGGACTATATTGATTACATCTTGAATTAATAAAACTTAAACTACAAGTTGTATTAAGTTTTATAAAGATAACGCAATTGTGAGCATATTTTAAATGATATTAAATGTATTTATCGCATGATGCCATACAGCATATAAAACAATAGTGGTTTAATAAAGCTCAATATGTATGTGATGAAACTAGGTGTATAGTCCCTTATTTGGGTTTTAGCATTTTCATTGATAATACAATGAAAATATGGTTAATGAAATTGGTGGAGAAAACTCTCTCTTAGACTCGACGCTTTATAATTTTTAGTAGTTGTTTGATTGATTTCTTAAAGTGTGTGTAACAAGCACATACCCTTACCTTGTTGTTGGTAGATAATGGGTTATAACTCTGATATTTCTGTAATATCGACCTTTTCTACACACTTTTCATTTTCCCATTTTGGGTGTTAACATTTGTTAAGCCAACTGTTTGGTTTGCTTTTTTATTTACCTGCTGTGCTTGAATAGTTAACGAATATGTTGTTATCAATCACATACAGAGGTCACAATCGTCGAGCTGATATTTACCCATCAATGAACCTGCAAAATTGGACAAATAAATCAGTACTTCGAAGTGTCAAGAAGCAAAAGGAGACACGTAAAATATTGGTATTTTCCAATATGACCAAAGGGAATTATCATGTTTTACCTAAATGGTTTATTGAATGGGTCCATCTTGATGCGCGTTTATTACAGACAGCGCATAGTGTCAGGAAGTCAATACTATTGGCACAATATGGCTTATTCAATCAGCAACTATCAGTATTTGTAGCATTGGTTACTATCAACCCATCAAACGCGCACGGGCTATTGTCCTTTCAAAATTCATTTACATTCAAGATAGACCCCCCTGTTTAATCAAATCACCTAAGAAACATAATCGATTTTACATTGACAATTTCACTGACAATGGACATTTTGAGAGAAATAAAAATGATGTTTCTTCATATATTTGTTCTGTGCTTTAATTTGAACATTCCGCACTTTCACTATAATATTCATTATATGCATTTAATTCGATGAATTAAGTCAAAACCATGACAACTGATATTCCCTCTTTAAACGGTCAAAATAAACAATCCAGTGGATCCTGAATTTTCTGGTAACTGAACTTCTTAAATATCTAAAACATTGTCGGCTAAATCAATTGTCCATCAAATTATATGTAATCAACAACTTATCTTTTTGAATGAAGTATTTTCGTTCAGATTTTGAAAATTCACTGGCCTTTCAGTTAACTCAGTAAAGTTTCAGCGTTGTTCACATAGCCCATGTTTTCAAATGCAGATTTATAAATTTGTATATATCCATTAAAAGTAAATAGTTCCAGATTTGTTATTAAAAAATTGTCCCTTTGATTCAATAACCTCAATTATTCTCCAGACTGTGTATAACACGCTTTCATCATGTTTGAAAGCGACTTTTGAATATGGAATCGTCCCCATGAGTTGCGTTGTCAATATTGCCATAATCTGATTATCCGATAAAACATATTTATTACAAACAGTAAACATCATTTATACATAGAATATCATGCAACATTACTCATAAATATTCATGTTCGAAAATGATAAGAACAAAAGAAACAGTCGTATATGGTTCTTCTCCCTTGCTATAAAGAGTTGCATGTTTTCGGACATAATTTGCTATATTAGGCAAAAGTAACCGTATGGTAAGACAGAAAAGCTCCAATTATACAGTTCCAAAAATGTTTGGTTTGTATACGACCAAAATATAATGATATTACGATTCTACACTGATATCAACAACGTTTCTTTTTTTACATATAAATGTGGTCATTTGACTACAGAACTCATCCCTTTTTTGCTTTTAAAATTTTGTTCTTGAAAATAGTTCAATATAACCGAGGCTTAAATGATACAGTATTATCATTACACTTGAACTAGAGTGACATAATTAGGTTGTCATCGGCTTGTATTATCCGCTTATTCACCGCAAAGCAGAAAATACACTGTATTCATTTACTCTGTTATATTTATAAAAAAGAACGATTTTTTTTTTTGAAAAAAAGTATGCTTCTTTTTGACCGTTCGTTCCATTTAAATAACGAGATTATAATAGCGCTATTCGTTATTTTACATATCAAAAAACGCAATAAGAGAGATTTAAAGGGACTGTAAACCAGGAATGGCGAAAAAAGAAAAGTTCTAAAATACGCTATTTTTTTCCAATTAATAGTTGAAATTGATTAAAATATCACGACTGGTCTATAACATTACTTGAAAAAAATTGTTTTTTATTTTCACTTTATTTTTTATTTATTTATTTTTACTGGGTATGCATACCAGGTAACTACCAGTTAACTATAAATAACGCAAGTAGATTGATCATCATCGTTACGTGGTTAACCCAGGAATGCAAATTGTGCATGCGTAGTGAATTGTATATATTTTATATATAAAATTATCAATCTACTTGCGTTATTTATTGTGTGTATATCGTAATGTCACATATTTTCGCGATTTCACATCGCGAAATTTTATTACCGAATATACTAAAATATGAACTTTTTTCAAGTAATGTAATATACAAGTCGTGATATTTTAATCAATATAAACTAATAATTGTAAAAAATACGGTATTTGAGAACTTTTCTTTTTTCGTCATTCGTTGTTTACAGTCCCTTTAACACCCATAGGCAAGATTATTTTGCCGAATCAGGATAACGATATATAAAAGAATATCAAATGATACTGACATTTTACAGCAAAATACATGACAAACTTGTAGTGCATTTTTTTTTCTATGTGATTTGAATTGTAGTAAGACTAGTCCTGCTTTCAACAAACACAAGCCTTAATTTTAAACGCGGTCATAAATCATTTTGAGATGAACATTTTGATAAACGAGCCAATGCTACTTCCGAGGTGGCGCCAAGGACCGGAAGTTTAAAAACTATCAGGAGAGTTATACAGGGTAGTAGATTTTATACGTGTTTTCAACATAGTGCGAATTAATTTTAAAGTCGGACTATGTAGTGCGATTTAGAAAAGATTCATTAGTCGTCAAATGTAAAGAAACATGCACTATCACAACCGATTTAAAAACGTGAGGACCTTTATACGTTGTGGCATGGTGGAGTTTAAAAAGCAAATCGGTGTTGTTTTGCCTCAACATATAAACGTTGCTGAATTCACAAAATCATTGGCTTCTTGCCGATAATAATTTTGCATTCTTCCAAAAAGAGATGGAGACAATGCCGCAGCCATGTAGCATTCCACTTCTTATAGTCTTCCTAACAATACAAACACTAGACAATATTATTTTAAATAGCGATTGTATTTGAAATCGGTGAATTTTAAATCGCATGTATTGACAAGACGCGCATTAATACAACAATACTTCATAGTGTGCTTGTCTAAAAATAGAACAGGTTTTCCCTCAATGTGGCTCGGAACGATACGAATATAAATAATGCATACCACATAAAAGTAGACCGCTTCCCCAGCCGTTGAATATGGAAACGGATTTCACACAGTGAAATACGGAATTTATATGTAGTAGCTTATATTTTACAATGGAATTAATTCATTATTTTACTATGAATATGTAAAGGTATATAACGAAACATAGTTCTGACTACTCATGGTATTTTTTTTCTTCAACATGGATATTCTTGTTGACTTATGCACCATACACAAAACGTTTGAGCTATTTTTATGTCATTAAATCATACAAAACGTACTGCAGATGACGCATCAATACACTGTACACTGTTTCAGTATTTTTTTTCAAGCGCTTAGGTTCTGTGCAATTCATATCAACACATCATTAGTCACAAATCGTGACACTATTGGCTTCTATAAATTGTTGGCACATTACACGAGAACACATATAACCATTATATTTCATAAATACGAAACTTATCTACTAGTTCAATGACATGGCGCACACCCGTTATCGTGTTTCATTTCACTCACGGAATCACTCTCCGCATGGAACCGTTCCCTATCTGACACCTTATTACGTTTGTACACACAAACACTCTATTTTTTTTAGAGTGTTAGAATATATCTGTCCGATCGCTTGTATTGGACTGAATCGGGAAGATATGGCTAGATCAGCTCCGTTACTTTTCCAAATTCAGTCGGCATCACTTCTTTCCAATAGCCACGTGACTGTGCTATTTTTTCTTTGAAAATGTACCAAACCAAACATAGCATGGGTTATTTTTGTAATTGTTTTACGATGTCATTGGTACAACCTAAATACCGAAAACAAGTCTCGTGTAGATCTATATGTTTTCGTGATGATAAGAATACTTTTGTACTACAAGCATTTAGAAACAAGTTTTTCAATTAGGTTATTACATTATTAAACAACTGTTGTATACATATTATCTCCAATATCGACACATTCTCCTTGAAAACCGTTCATGTAATTATCAAATACATTAGTCACGTGATAAAGTCAGTGAGCATTTTAAGCAAGATATTGCATATCAAACACACTTGCCTGGAGTTTGTTATGTCGATGATCCGTTATCATGTTGTTCTCTCAATTAAAATTGATTACCGATATATCTCATGGCCTGAAATTCGTTTTTTGCCTCTCAGTTTGTAAACTAAATTAAACTTCCCGTACACGAAACACTGTCATCAAATTGAATTGGATACAATTCTTTCTAACAATATGTGAATTGCATTTTTATTGAAACAGTAATTTGGTTCTTCTGTATATCTTCAATTTGCACTTAGCTGAAACGGTTCATTCTGCGTATGAATCAATTCTTTGCAGAAATGTATGCTTATTGTTGCAAAGTTTATTACGTGAATAGGAAATCATACCAAAGTCAACATATTAATGACAACTTCGGCCATATTTGTAACATGTATAAACAATTGATTCGTAACATGTAGAACATAAAGATGAAATATAACCATATGACATCAATGTGCTTTGTGTCATGAAATTTGTTTAATTAGTAGTATGTATTCATATCCCTTATTAAGATATGTTGTTCTTCTTCAAACACATGCAAAGTCATGCTCTTTGACAATTTTTCGGACACGGACCAATATTATGTTTAAAGCATGGGCCAGTTTATCAACGATATCATGCGTACATTTTTATTTGTAAAGCGCTACTTATTGGAAACTAAATTCAAAATATACCAAAACCCAGTTTGGTTTGTATTTATGTATAATATAGAAAGGAAGTACATACAATTATAACTTGTCTCGTTTTCACTAACGACTAAATTATTAAGTAATCCTATATGAAACTGCTGTTGTGCGAACGTATTGTGTTGGCAAAGTAAGCAATTCACACTGTAAAACATACGTCATAATATTATTCTACACTTTACGTGTAAACATGTGTTAACATTAGTGTGAAGCATACATACGTCCATTGGAAGATCGTTCAATTGAGCTTCCACACCACGCAAACAACCAACCAGAGCGGATATGAGCCTCGCTTTGTGAAAAGGGTGTTTATTCAATGTGCTTAAAGTGTCGTCCCAGAGCAAAAAGACTGGGAACATTACAGTGTTGTTATATGGCTGAATTTGACGTTATTCTAAACCGCGCTTTTCCGGGTGAATATTCGCGTGTCATTACTTAATTGTTAAATAGTTTCCTATTCTATGCTCTAATTTGTCAAACGGAATATGAAGCCAATTTACTTTGAAATTATCAGCATCTAAGACAAATCTTTTGCGTGTAAAACCGTCCCACTTTTATCGATATATATCAAAATACTTACAAGTTATGAAATTTACGATGTACAAATATTTGAATACAAGACATATATTTGGGTTCGAAGTAAGCAGTCTTGCGAACGAGACTTCACGATTTTTTAAACAGACATACAACCAAATTGAACAGCAATGAAAAACTTCTACAGAATCATGTCCATATGTTGTTGCATTCAAAACACAATTGAACAATTGAAAAAAATATTGTCTTGTTCAAACTGAGCGATAATATGCCACGGCGGTAACGTTTCGTAAATTAGCTACGGATTAACGACAACCAGTGTGCGTTAGAAGAGTGCCAGAACGGATAATGATCATGATTATCCATGGATCGGATTTAGCAAACTTCCTCAGCAAAATATGAACTTGCACAAAGTATCTACTCAAAGCATGACAAATGATGAACACAACTATTCAAGAGAGTCGGTTGTATCAATCTATCTATTAGAAAAAGCCGTCCTATTTGTTTTTCAAATCCAATAAAGCGGTTGCAAAATTCAGAGGGTATAAGCACGTGACGATCAAGATGGCAACGTCCATGCCAGGACAGGTATTTGTCGCCGTTTTATACGTTCAGACATATGAGAATAAAAGTGATTAGCGTTTATTTCGTATCAATTTTCGCTCTATATCTCGACTGTACTCGCTACGAATTGTTTTAGGCGGGATCACAAAGAAAATTCGTAGCGAGTAAATTCGAGATAAAACGCGAATTTTAGTACGAAATAAACGCTAATTACTATCTTACTGATATTGCAGAAAAGTTACAGGCATTTAAAAAAACAAAAGTAATAAAGGGTATAAAACGGCGAAAGATACCTCGCTACCTTTATAGTCACGTGATTACCCCTCTTAAATTGGCGTCATTTAAAGCTAAATTAATAATACACATTAATTTGGATACTTTATTCTTTTTCAAAGAATATCTCAGTCGTTCGCTTACTGTGTAACTTAACACATGTCTAGTATTGCTAACCTATTTCCTACTGAGCAAATAAGTTCCAATGTGCTACTATTTGAAAAGAACATTTAACCATACGGGGGTAAATTCGACTTACATATGATCGTCAATTGTATTCACTGTGTGTTCGTTCGTAAAAAATAACAGCGACATTCGTTCAAGTATTTCAGTTTAATGTCGACACAAAGTAAACAGAACATTCCGGCTTTGTTACATGGTTGTACTTAGGTCATAGCAATGCATGTGTCATTACTTAATTGTCCAATAGGTAGCTATCATTTGCTCTTATTATTCACAAATATGGTGCAAACAGGGTTTACATTACAAGCTTTGTGTAACAATATTGTGTTTTTTCGTTTAAAATGGTCCCAATAGTTGCATCAATAAATATACAGTTTCCTACAATCTTATTTACAGGTCAATAACAACTGATTAAGAAAGTTTAATAACTGACGCTTCCAAAAAGTATCAATGGTGAAATAAAACCCGTTGCATCAAACATAAATAATAACCTTGACAAATATATATACGTGTAGCAAAGGACATACGTAATGCATAACGCAAAACAAACACGTCTATTCAAGAATAAAACCGTATGCGACCAAATTATTCGCATGAGAAGCGTTGTTCGTGTAGTTCTATAGCAATTACGAGGTTTCTAAAATGTGTCATTTTACGCCAAATTAACGATCGACGTTAATTGGTATTTGTTTTCAAACAATGTATCAGCCGCTCGCTTCCTGTGTTACTGAACACCTGTCAATCCATAATTATACAACTGTGTTCCACTATGGAATTCATTATTTATGTTTCAATAATCAACAATAATTATAATAGCGTTTAACTTATTGGCTATATTTAATCAATAGTAGCTTCAATAAAACCATAATTTTGAAAGATCCAGTCTCACGTTCGAACATATTGTTTGGTTATCTTCGCTCATTTAGACCATCAACTATTGCAATGAAATGAAATTCAACAGTATTTTAAGTATAACTCCCGATTTTCAATTAATATATTATTATACTATATTGCATTTCTTTATTGGACAAATAATATTGATTGAACAAATTAACTATATAATAGTTTTGACAAACATCGGTTATGAGTACAATAGACGTTTTCTGTTCGTTTTTAACTATTAAACTACATCAATTTAAATTAAAAAATATTGAAACAAAATCGATGTCAATATTGAGGGTGAGTTGAGAAATATATATAAAAAATAATACAAATGTACAAAGAAGCGATGTAGCCCGATCAATGTATAATGTTTAAGTCGTATTCTGTGATCGGGGTTATTTAAACTGGTCCTCTCAGTAAACTCGTCTTCGATCCTGCAAATGTTAAATAATTGAATGCTGATTCGGTTGTATGAAATTAGCTCATTAAAATGAACAAACTTGTTTGAATATCGTTTGCGTTCATCTGCGTTCGCTATTTTGACCACTGAACTTGAATTCTGACAGCAAGGTATGATTCAGCAACGTCGCCATCAATTTGGGGAAAGCAGCAAATTGAGCAACAATACTGTTTACAAGAACTGTCGTGCGTGTTCTCTTTTCAAACGTGTTTGTTAATCAAATCCAAATCAAATAGCAGACGCATTGTGTGTTTATAGTTGAGGAAAAATTATACTATATTGTTTATTCTTAAAATTAACTAAACTCTGTACAAGCACAGTATTTCTTGCGTAGTGCAGCTTTTTCTCCATTTTGTCCAACTGTTAAAAAAAGAAGAATATTTTCTTGTTCCCACCGAACGAGAAACACTCCACGTTGTTAAGGTTTCATGAATTTATTATGACATATAATATATATTTATTACATCTTGAATAAATACAACTAAAACTATAAGTTGTATTTAGATTCACAAACATAACGCAATTGTGAGCATATTTAAAATAATATTAAATTTAATTAACTCATGATGCAATATACAAAAATATTGGTTTTATAAAGCTTAATACGTATGTGTATAAAGTTAGGTTTATGGTCCACTGATTGGGTGTCGGCATGTTCTTTGATATGGTCGCACAATACAAAGAAAATATGGTTATTTAAATTATGTGTTTGATCGTTCAAGAAGAAAACTCGTTCTCAGACTCGAAATTTAATCATTTTAATGTTTGTTTGATGGATGCATACAGAGTTTGTCACAAACACATACACTTACATTGTTGTTAGAAGATACCGGGTCATATTTCTGATGTGCAGGTAATATCGACCTTTTCTGCACACTTGTCATGTTCATGTTTTTTACCCAAAATATGTTTGAATACCATCCTTTATTGAACATTTTATTTTCGGTATGTTTATTTGTATCATAGGACTAGAGTTCAGAGCATGACTTTTGAAGTAAGAGGGTGGTTTCAGAAAGGAACTTGATTTCAAATAGGCAAGTGCCAATACCGATGGTTGTAATGAGTATAATCTCAATTGTCAGAGCATTTAGATTATCTGTAAGGAAAGCCGGTGGAACGATTGCTTGGTGTCTTGTGTCTTAACATGTGTTCAGCCATCCATCACTGGTTTGGTTTGGTTTTCATTTTCTTGCCGTGGTTGGTTAAAGTAAATGTTCTATCAATCACACACAGAGGTCACAAATAAATCAGTACTTCAAAGTGTTAAGAAGCACAAAGATACACGTTAAATATTGGTGTTTTCCATTATCATAAGAGGGAATGAACATGTTTTGCCTATATGGTTTATTGAATGGGTCCATCTTGGTGTGCGTTTATAACCTTTCCAGACAGCGCTTAGTGTCAGGAAATCAATAATATTGGCACAATATGGCTTGTTCAATCAGTAATTATCAGTATTTATAGCATTGGTAATATCAATCCATCACACGCGCACTGTCTATTGTCCTTTCAAAATTCAGTAACAAATAAAATATAGACCTCTGTTTAATCAAATTACTGAAGAAAAGTAATCGTTTGTTACGTTGACAATTTCACTTTCAATGGGATTTTGTGATAAATGTTAATGATGTTTGTTCCGATATTTTGTCTGTGCTTTAATTTGAACATTCAGCACTGGAGATGTCATATAATTAAAACAAAATGCTGACATATTTATTGCAGACATGATTAATTACCTTAGCAATGAAAATTACGTTTGACTCGAAAATGAACGAGCAATTGTGTTCTTCATTTACACAATTGTATTAGTTTATGTGGATATGTATTTATTTGTTGACTTTATTTAACAACTGTACTATTCATTTACAGAAATTTGCCACGCAATAATTATTCATTATTATATATGCATTATTACGCATCTAAAAATAGAGGTGGTGCCCGTGATTAACGGCCGTGTATTAAATTAAGGCTTGTCTCTATACAAAACAGGACCGTGCTTACTACAATTAAAATCAACTTAAAAGAAAAATGTGCAGTACACGTGTGTCATTATCCGGTAAAAACATTTTGACCATGGGTTTGCTAACTCGCTCTTATTGCGTTTTATTATATGTAAAATATGCAAAACCGTTATTTAAATGGATCGAATGGTCATAAAGAAGCCTTTTGGAGCATAACTTCTTCAAAAACAATTGTTCGATTTTATAAATCAAACAGCATAAGTGAAAACTATGTTTTTGCTGCTTTGCGGTAAATGAGCGGAGAATACAAGCCGATGACAACCTAATTATTTAACTCTATTTCAAGTAAAATGATAATATTGGATCATTTAAGCCTTTGTTATATTGAACTTTTTTTAAATTATTTTTTTGAACAAATAGAGATGAATTGTGTAATTATATGACAACATTTATATGACAATAAAAAGAAAAATTATTGATTTCAGTGTACAATCTTAATATCTTTATATTTTGGTCGTCAACAAATAAAACAAAATTGGATTTAAATATGCTATATTGAATCGACGATCTCACACTATAATCAACAAATTCCGTTTTTTTTCCAATCCAGTAAGAACTCTCCAAATGTCATTCTAAGCGTGCATATCTAGACCGACAACAATGGGAAAATAATGCCCTGATAAAAATAATAATTCTTTTAAAGATGTTATGGGTATGTTCATTGCATATTTTATCGGATAATCAGATTATGGCAATATTGACAACGCAACTCATGGGGACGATTCCATATTCAAAAGTAGCTTTAAAAAATAATTATTACATAGTCTGTGAATAATTGAGGTTATTGAAGTTAAGGCAAAATTAAGCAAATAAGTGATTACATAATAACGCTGGAACTATTAATTTTTATTAGACAAATAAATTACCTATTCATGTGCATGTTTAACGTTGGGCTATGTTAATAAGACAAAACATTTACTGAGATTTCTGAATTGCCAGTTATCTTTTAAAATCTTAACGAAGAGACTTTATTTAAAACAAAAATATTGTCGATGATATACAATTTGATGCATAATGTATTTAGCGGAAATTTAGTGCAGTCAGTTAAATTTGGATGTTTGGTCAAAGGCAAAAGCGATTTCTTGCCTTTACAGAAAATGAAGAACCCATTGGATTGCATATTATGACCGATTATAGAGGGATATTCAGAACGAGATGTCATTGTGGTCGGGACCAAATTCAGCTGATGAAATGTATATAATGAATAGTGTAGAATAAGAACCGTATAATATCGACACACTCTCATTGAAAAGCTTTCATTTGCTGCATGTATAAACAATTTATTCGCAACATGTAGAAGTAAAGATGAAATATAACCACACGAAATAAATGTGCTCTGTATCATGAAATTTGTTTAATTAATAGTGTGTATCCATATCTCTTATTAAGATGTGTTGTTCTTCTTCACACACATACGCAGTCCTGCTCTATGACATTTTTTCTCAATGGAGAAACGCCATTCACGCATATTTCCTTTATCAGAACACAGACCAATATTAGGTTGAAAGCATGGGCCAGTTTATCATCGATGTCAAGTCCTTGATAATCGTATGTGTTTTATTGTAATTTGAAATAAAATTCATAATAAACCGAAACCAGTGTGGGTTTTTGTAGTTTATGTTTGCATTAAAGCTTACGTTTGCTAGTAAGTTGTCGACTGAGATATGCGCAGTGTTTAAAATAAAGTTTTGGCCCAAGACTTAAGCAGTACAAAGATGGTAGGTTTCCACTTCAGCCTCGTTAGTTCGTGAGTTTAACGATCGCTTTGCCGGTTTATCTCTGGATATCACGAGAATAAACTGAGAACTGAACGTTTCCCTTTTCAGCTTCTTTATTTCACGTGAGGTTAATTATCGCTTTGCCAGTTAATCTCTGTATATTACGAGCTCAGAAAGATTCCATTTCGACTTATTTAGTTGACGTGAGCTTAATGATCACTTTACCAGTTTTGTGACAAATCAAATTCTTGGCAGAATAGACAGTACGCTCGAGAAGCCGCTCAATGACCCAACTTCAATATAACATATAAAGTAAAACGATAAGAGTGGATAACCAAACGCATAATTCGGGTATACCTCATTAGTATTATTAAGACATATCAGGCGTTCGAAACAAATATGCATCTGTACATGTGCTGAATGTGACTACTTGTTCCTATATGTATAACATAGTAGGGAATTACATCCATTTATAGCTTGTTTCATTTTCACTAATGACTAAATTAAGTAATCTTACCATATACAATTGCTGTTGTTCGAACGTATGGTGTTGGCAAAGTTAACAAATCTTACTTGACAACAAACTTTATTATATTTTTCTACTCTACACGTGCAAATATGTGTTAACAAGAGTGATCGGCATACAAACGTACATTGTAAGATCGTTCAAAGGAGCTTTAACCCATTTATACCTAGTGGACTCTCCCATCCTTCTTAATTGGATCAATTTATTTCCAAAATTAGGGATGTCTAGTATATTTATTTCTATTTTTAGAATATTTCTCACAGAAATTCCTTTAAGCAAACAGCGCAGACCCTGATGAGTCTCATCTGGGTCTGCGCTGTTTGCCAAGGCCTTTTTTCTAGACACTAGGCATAAATGGGTTAACACCATGCAAACAACCGAAAGAACTGCAGTCCGCATGTGACGACACTTCAAGATGTTATGATAGTTTAAGTTTAAAGAACGCCTCTTCTTAGAATAAAACAAGTTTAGGCGTAAAGTGTCGTCCCTAATTAGCCTGTGCGGACTGTACATGCTTATCTGGGATGACACTTTACGCACATGCATTAAACCCCATTTTCACAGAGTGATGCTCAAATCAAGTCTGTCAGCGCATCAATTAAGAACAATATCATGTGTAATATCCTTGAATGAATCAAGTGTATGCTGTATGTATTTATTTGTTACATTTGTTAGTGTTGGAGTTAATGTTGCCTTTTTGTTGATTTTTACACAGGGAAGCTTTATTTTTCTTTCAAATAAAAAACAAACACATTGTAAAGCGTAAAACACAAATATACGTTATCAATTAGGCTCTACGGGTCAACCCGGTAATGCCGAAGACTGCCATTGGTATAAGTACAGGCTCATCAACGTCGTGGGCTGGTACTGAATGGACATACATGGAATTTGGTAAAATTGTAACGTTTCATATCCACTGATTATACTCTCCTGTTTGTGTTGTTGTTATCGATTGTTAGCTCACCGGTGCTCGAGGTGAATTCGCCGTATTGTTCAAAATTAACCATTCCGTGTTTGTCCGCAATTAGTTATATTGAACTGTGTTCTACTATTACAGTTTAATGTCGAGCAAAACTACAGAGAACATTACAGTCTTGTTAAAAGGCTGAATTTGAAGTCTAAACCGCGCTTTTCCGGGTAAATATGCGCGTGTCCTTACTAAATTGTTAAATAGTTTCCTATTCTATGCTCTAATTTGTACAACGGAATATGAAGTCAATTCGGTTTAAAATTATCAGCAGCTGAAACAAATCTTACTTATGTTAAACTGTCCCACCGTTATCAATATATATCAAATTACATACAAGCTATGAAATTTACTATGCATTTGAGGACAGGACATATATTTCGGGTTGAAGTAAGCAGCCTGGCGAACGAGATTTTACAAGTTTGTCAACACACTTATACCCTAATTGAACGGCGTTGAAAAACTTATAAAACTCCATGTCCATATGTTGTTGCATTAACAGCACCTGTTAAAACATAAAGAAGAATATTGTCGTGTTCTAACTCAACGATTCATTACCACGGTGTTAATGTTTCGTGAATTAGCTACAGACAAAAAAAGAGACTTGTGTGCGTTTTAAGAGTTTCAGAACTGAAAATTATCAAGCGTAAAGTGATTCTCGGTGGATAGAATATCGAAACCTACCTCAGCAAAATATGAAATTGTACAAAGTATCTACTCATAGCATGACACATGACGAACGCAACTATTCAAGACAATCTGTTAAATTTATTTCAATAAGACGTCGTATTCGTTGTACAAATCCAACGGTTGCAGAATTGGCGTCATTTGAATCCAAATTAATGAAACACGTTCATGTTTATTCTGTTTTCTTTTTCAAAGAATATCTCAGCGGATCGCTTCCTGTGTTACTTAACACATGTCCATTATTGCTCAACTGCTTTTACTGAACAAATAAGTTCATATCCTTTAGGCACCTGGGCGATTTTTGCAGCGAAACGCTGTAGCGTATTGAAACGTATACATGTTTTCTTTTCTCAGAACCGGGGCTTTTTTAAAGGTAACACCTACAACGTTGTTAAACGTGCACGTTTTTCACAATTGTCAATACTGTTACGGATTTTCGCGTTTTTCAAAATACATTTTACGGTTCACAACGAAAATCGAGCCAACGTTTTTACCCGTCACAGTTGTTCATCGTCAAACAACTATCTGCTTAAAAACGTTTTAGTTTTCTCATGCACTTCATTTGTCAGTTGTATAAAAGCGTAAAAATACGGTAGAAACCGCTATGGGGCATCCCTTTCTAAAACAAATTATAATCGGCTACTTTGTAAACAAAGCAAGTTTAATTATATTGAAAGATAACTGTAGCTCACCATATGGTCGATTATCAATTTTTAGTTGTTCGCGCTAGCGGACAATTTATGTAGAGGGAGTTTTGCAATTAAGTGTGCTGCTTAACTACGCCAGGAACGATAACCACTCATCTGCCTGTTTATACAGGTACACTGCAGACAGATCTTGCTGATTGTCTTATCTTTTAACCCGCTATTTACATTTAGATTACTTAGCGGTTTATCAAGTGACGACATTGGAGAGTTTATCATTGAAATATGTACATATTGACTGCTTTCAGGGAAAACAGGGCTTAATGCATGTCAAATAAGATTAGCCTGCGCACACTGCTTAGCCAGTGCAATGCACACATGTTGTCTGAGTTATCTCTATAACAAAAATATGAGGATAAACAGTGCACAGACATCTTGACCTGTGCTTTAAGACACACTCTTTATAAATTTGAATGGGTTGTGTTCATTTCAAACTTGCGATATTAAAAGCTATAACATAATTTTGAAAACTGAGTTGCGTCTAAGAGTATGCAATAGCGAACAACTCCAGTGCTTTCAGCGCTTTGATATAACTATGCTGGGTTAATTACGTATTTTCGACATTTTACACTTTTTTCTATATCAAATTTGACCGAAATAAGTTTTTGATTGTTACAGTTGTGTACAGAAAAAAGGGATATGCACTTTTTAACGTTAAAGTATACTCAGACATATTGTCTATTACTGAGAATGTTTCAAACATTTTACATTAACATGAAACACACAGGGATTAAACATTAGGTATTTGTTATTTTAACTACGTACATATTTACAACCTCTCTTATAATGACCATTATGAACACGTAGAAAGAATATAAATTTGTTTATCTTATTTTATAGTTAATAAATAGTTTTGATGTGTCTGTTATGAGACTACAGCGCATAAACAGTACGTTTTGCGTTTTCTAGCGTACATATCTTGAAAATTGACGCTGTAGCCTTCACTGCCTTATCAGAGAAAGGCGATGAAATGTACACCAACCGCTCTAAACAATAGAGAACATGATCGCTTTGGTTTGATAAAGTCATCACATCCTTGCAAAAATAATCTAACGCCTTATTCTAGAGCATTCTGTGTCGCTGTAAGATGGATGGAACTTACCTGGTACAGTGGTTATATGTGAGTATTGAATAATTTCAATTATTATAATATTATGAAACGAATAAATTTTAAATAAGATGTTCAATTCTAACCAAGTTACTATTTTCAAAACAAACAATAATAAATACTAATACTAATAATTTTGAATATTTATTTACGTCAGTCAGTTATTTAGTGTAACTTAGAGTTCACATTGGGGAAACTGACTGGTTTCCTTTGTTCATAGTAATCAATTCTTTTACCTGAGATCAACAAGGTATCAGTTAAAAAAATCGGAATGATTTCTAACGAAAACAATGCTGAATAAATTGCATGTTATAATTACATGCTATAACCTAGTACTTTAATGTCTACTTTGATCACGGCAGGAAGTGCAGTTATTATCATTTTTATGCATTTTGGTAAAAGGTCGAGGTTGAATAGAAGGACAGTTGATAACTTAATAATCTGTGCATTTTCAGAATATACAATCATTGATACAATTTTATTTCCTAAAACAAGCAAGTTTTCTATATTAAATCGGTTTAAAAATCTACTGAATTATCTTTAATCATTGTTATATTAAATTGTATTGCGTAAGGAGTATTGCAATGACTAAAGTGTATTTAACCGTCTAGGGAGTCAACATTATCTTGTGCAAAGGCAATAATTGAAGACGGGAACCTGGACGATTTGCAGAAATTTCATAAACAACTTACAAAAAAAATCAGTCAGCGATCTGAAAAAGACTTTGATCATGCCATCATTGCAAATGATGCATTATCTGATGCACTTCTACCTGATGACGTCCCACTGTCTGCAATTACCAGACGTCATCTGCACCCTGCTAAGACACTGGGAAATGGTGAGTGTCTCTACAATACAGTTTCAATTAGTCTCAGAGGTTAGTTTATCATTCCTGCTGTTTTGTTTTTTTTCAAAATGGCTATGTTTATTAAAAGTGGTTAGAATTAGGTACATGTATGTTATTTTATATAAAATATAATACTTATTTTTACGTAAATACGTTTCTAAAAGCTTCTGAACTTCGGATGACAGAAATGCATAAAATAAAGTAAAATTTTGAAAATCTTGAATTTTTTTTATTTTCGCTTAGCACGTATCAAAAGTAAATCAATGGCATAACGTTGGCCACAAAAAGACATTTAAATTATAGAATTTTATGCCTTTATCAGTTAAAAAGTATAAGCATCTATTTCGTATTATTAAAAATGTAGTCGCTGTCATAACAGCCTCCATAGCGCAGTGTGACAGCACCCCTTTTCTTGTGAACTCGAAGATGGCGGGTTTGAATCACACCACCACCCAACTTTTTTTCTCCACTATAACGCTCGAGACCCTGTTGGGAATGTTACACAATGGCCTACTTTTATATGTTTTTCTACATGTTTTTATCAGAAAAATGTTAGACATGACATTGTTATTGCTGCAGGTGATGAAACATTGGCAAATGATCTCCGAGCACTCACAGCAGCAGAGATTTACATTAATGCAGAGTACTACACTAGACATCCACACATTAGCTAAGCTACTTCAAATCCAGAATTTGCAATATCTGCTATAAAAAAATTACGCTCTATTGCTGACGGCAAAGGGAAGCAAAGCAATTGAGGAGACAGGCAATTTGAAAGAAGCTGTATTTGTTGTGGCAAAAGAAACATGCACAAAGCGAAGTTGGTCGTCCTTTATTCACTAACTTGCTCTGTCATCTGCACTGAAACGGAACATTTGGTTAGTCTATCCAATGAACAATAAAGGCATGATTTATGCTGGAGCGCAAGACGAGACACGAAAATTGGATGTGCATGTAAAATGTACAGAAGTGAACGGTACAGAACTATCAACAAGTTTGGAAGCATGCGCTCGTGATAGCTTAAACACCACCCATGGACATTGTGAAGATGAAGACAAGAAGGAGTCGAATTTGGAAATAGAAAATCAAATAGATGTAGTTCACAGCAAACATTTTAAACAGTAAGCACAGTATTTGGTTAAACAAGTTGCAGTCCAGTTAGACGACGAGGTATCACCAGAATATCAGAAATATATCATCACAAATGATGTTGATAAGAGACCCCAAGAACAGAATGATCTGCAGCGAATGGAAAAGCTGAAGACAGTAGTAAAGCACGTTCTCAATTGGAAATAAACGATGCGATTCACACACATTATCATACATCCGTTGGCAATGATTCAGCTGTCGGGAAAGAAAAGGAGGTAATTCTATCTTCTAATCCTCTCACTGACAAACACCAGCCCATACTCAAACCTGACGAAGCAAAAAGCCATAACTGGGGAAATGAAGAAATGGAGAGTAAGTTATCTCTTGAAGACAAAAATAAGCAATCGAAAATAACTCGTGAAATAACAGACAATGAAATTTATTCCTCCGAAGACGAACTAACATAAGCTGAAGTTTGATCATTACGCCAATCTGATCTGACAACTTCGAAAACCTACGAAACAAGCCAGACATACACAGACGACGATATCCCATTGTAAAAGCTTGTAGAAAAAGAGATTAAATGTGTTGGAAAGAAGACAAAAAGCACCATACCAAAATCTTCGAAAGTTGAAGATTCGTCGTGTGAAAGTGACAGTTCACTTTCTAACAATTCTGAATATGAAAGCGACAATAACTTAGAGTATGCAGTTGCAGACATATCAAGCTCGTCATCAAGTTCAGGGGACGAACGTGACAACACAGATATTGACGATATGCAATGGACTTCAAAGCTAAAACCCATTGAGGAAAAAACGTTCTGTGGGCCAAAGCCAGGACCTAAAAGGCAACTTTCAATGGAATGCAAACCATTGGATTACTTTTTCGAAGTATTTCCAGAACACCTTTTCGACATAATGACATAATCAACGCATGCAAATGTCTCTATTTAGAAGGCATACATACAAAAAAGGACCCAACTTGGACAGACAAGTTTGACAAACATGTCACTGTCGACATCATCAAGGCATACATAGGTATCAAAATGTTGATGGCAATAGACCCAAAACCAAGCCTCCCAGACTGCTTGTCGACAAATCCATCCCTGAGAAATGAAAGAATAGCATCGACCATGTCCAGAGATCGCTTTTCGAATTTGCAGGGATACTTTTATATTAATGACCCGACAAAAGGTCCCAGCCGACTGTCTGGAGAAAAGACAAAAGAAGAAATGAAAAGGAATCCACTGTACAAGGTGTCCCCACTTATGCAAGGCGTGAGAAAGAACAGCAAACGCCTATACAACCTCCATCAACAACTGAGTGTAGACGAGGCCATGATAAAGTGTCATGGGCAGCGCTGGGGAATTGTTGGGGCACCAAAAAAACCTGCAAAGAGGGGTTTTAAAATATTTGTCCTGGCTGATGGTGTGACAGTCTTCATCGATAAGTTTTATACATCTGTACCACTGGCCATATCCTTACACGAAAAGGAAACATACCTGTTCGGTTCGTTTAATACCGGAAGGAAGTATTGGCCCACAGACCTAAATATGTCAAAACAGAAGATAAAGAAAGACGACAAGGTGCGAAGCCTGAAGCGTTGTGAGTCCATGGCAATGCAGTCTAAAGACGGCCAACTTCTTGCCACTGTATGGAAGGATAAAAACATTGTGCACTATTTGAACAGTTACTATGACCCTCTCTACAACAGAAGAGATTGCAATGTTGAGCGAAAAGAAAGAAACCAAGAGGGTAAATGGAGTAAAACACTGTTTCCGTGCCCAAAGCCCATTGTTGAATTCAACAAATACATGGGTGGAGTCGATAGACATGACCATCTTTGAAGCAATTATTCCATGCAGAGATCTTGCACACGCTGGTGGACATACTTCGCTTGGTTTGCCATCGACCTCATTAACGCTTTCGTTATTAACAAGCACCAACATCCAAAGGCAAAGCACAAGAAGTTTCATCTGAAGGTAATTGTCAGATGGTTTCTTCAACTGCCTTGTAATATATACTTTTTTAATCATTTATTAAATTCGAGATTAATTTAAATATTTCTGGACTGCATTTAGCATTTCCATCATTTACATTGAAACATACATTGTTTTGTATTTAATGTTGCTGAACAGTTAGTTGCTGGCTTCAGTGATAGAAAACGAAGCGCAAAACAAATCGATTCGCTTGAATTGCTCCTGTCAACTCCACATGAGTCAGGGGAAATGAACGGGCGTGCGAGAGCGTGTCGGCTTTGCCGACTTAAAGGACGCAAAACTGCAAAGGGAAGACCGAAGGAGACCAAACATGGGTGCATGGATTGCAAGGTCAACTTACACAGGTAAACATACACTCAGAGTATTTTTATTGATTTGTTTTTATAAAAGTGTTCAGCGGGATATCACACATAACACCCAGATACTTGTACTTTAAGTCGTTCTATGTTTCATGAGGGGTAATGAACTCTCCAAATATATATTTGTCTGTACAGGGACTGTTTTGCTGAATATCACAGCGGTATGACGCGTAAAGTGCTTACAATCGACCAGTCAACACAAACTGGTGATTGCATACTGACGCCAACGAAGCTTCGAGTCAAAGGGACAACAGGTATGGGTGCTATGATAATTCGATCATTTATTTACAAGACATGCACACGATTTTGGATAAGTTTTTAAAGTGTTTTAAATAACTTATGTTAAAGTGAACAATCATGCATGTATAAAGTTTTAAGAAACATCAATAAACTCTATGTATTAAAGAGACAATGTTGATTGAATTTTCATCTTTTAGTGAGATCTAAAGAAACGCTGAAGACACCTGACAAGATTACTGGACCTAGTGGCAGTGGTGCAGCTCGTCGATCATTGAAGAGGCCCTTTGTAGCAGCAGATGAAACCAGGCCTAATAAAAGGCTGAAAACCAAGTACACCAAAGTTGAATGTTTTAACCTAGCTTAAGTAATTTTAAGTAGATTCGATTCCTAAAGCACCATTTATGATTATTGTTTTGACTGCATTTAAATGGCTGAAAATATTATTTTATAAACATTGCAAACAATTTCTCATGAGACTCGGGGGATATAGAGGATTAAAAAAATAGGGTCTACAAAATTTCCTAGAGTGGGGGGGGGGGGCAAAAGTGGTCCTGGCTCACGGCCTATCACATACATATTCCTGTATCATACTTATTGTGTGTCCAACATTTTCTTTCAGATCATCCTAAACATTATTATATCAAACAAATTGCAAACAAACATAATAAAATAATGATAATAATCAATACAACAGTAATTAATAACAATGATTATTATATTTATAAGTTATAATAATAATTACATGCATAATAAAACAAACGACGTCCGTAACAACACAACACATCTCTAAGACAATTAGTAAAGGGATTGTTACAAGCATTAACACAGTAGATATGTATAACCTGATTATTTTATAATCTGTATTATCATTACTATGTTTATGATTATTATTATTTTTATTATATAACTATTAATACTAGTATTGTTAATAGTGTTAATATTATTATTATTATTACTTCTCCTCATTATTTTGGATTGATATAATGAAGAAATTAAATTAACACAATTCACTTAAAATATCGCTTTTTATCGATGCAAATTGTTTTGTATAACAAAAAACATGACTACATAATGATAAATATAAACATACTAGTAATCATAATATTGATAATAATAGATGACGTCCACAACACAACATCTTTGGGGCGAATAGCAGAACGAGTGTTACTATAATTGACTCAGTAGTAATTTATTACCTTATTATTTTCTCATCTTCATTATTATTACTATTATTATCATTATTACCATTATTTTTCCTCCTCATTATTTTGGATTGATTAAATGTAGAAATTTAATGAACGCAATTACATTTTGTATCAACCAAAGCTTATTTACATCTTAGTACTTTGGCTTTTCGTATGTATAACATACCGAAATTTCTATTTCTGCTAACAAGTCATCGCAAAAATCCTGTATATCACCCAACTTGGTAAAGTAACGCATTAAGTCTGTCTGTTAACTATACCTACTTTCCCCCTTCTCACAAATGCGCTCATAGTAATAAAACCAGTATAGCAGAGAATTGCAGGTAACAATGAACAAAAGTACTTTTACTTTAACAATCTTTTATATTTCAATGAGTTTGTTTCCAGTTAGGTCGTCAAAAAGCACTGAAGTCAAAATTGCCTCCGATATCTAATTAGAAGCACTAAGGCATCTGTATCTGGTGATCTTACAATTATGGTTTTGTTCAAAATCAATTTTGCGGTCTTTACATTTTTCTACATATTTGTTAGTGTTAAAATCACTTTGCTGTAGTGTTAAGAAAATTGCCAGCACAACGAATATGCTGTTTAGCCACAGCTAAATGAAAAGTGACAACTGTGTATGATTGGCCTACTTTTTTGGTGACAGAAACCTATGTATCAAGTATATGTTGCACAGTTGAATTTTCACTGATTGAAACATTCACAGGTAGCATATATATTCAAGACTGGTTTGTTGGATTTTTGTTGGCCAATCAGTTTTTGATAACCAACCTGAAATTGATAGGACATTCTGAGCTTTAAAGGAACTACCATTTACCCTGCAGTAACACCAAATGAATGTGTTGAAATCCCCTTTTTTAAGTCAAACTGGGGTCTGTTTGTCAGAATTATTAAATTTGGCTCAAATTTTGGCTGGGAATAGCAACAAACTGAGAAGGCCCATGCTTGACAGCGATAAATGAGTCTGAGGTCTCATGCAACTCAATGCCATGTGTGGAATTTATCGTACCAGAACCAAATGGTGTTTCTTTATTAAATTCTAAGTTATTTCTGCAACAGTACAAAACATTGTTGTTTTCAGTTGAAAAGTTTTTGGGTATTATTGTTCATGAATTAATGACCTAGTTCCACGTGGCTGTTTAAATCTCACGTGTGGGTGTACATGTATATGATTGTGCATGACTATAACGTTTCACAAGTGTGACCAGTTCTGCATTTCCTATAAGATGATGGACAGTTATTGGCAAGAGGATATGTTTTGGCATCAACGACTCACCATTGTTAGCTGCATAACAAAAATATTTAGCAAAGTCTATCGTTGAACTTTATTGCCAACCAGATTTGCATTGTATCGTGCTATAGTTGGTGGATATTTCTGACAAAAAATAGGTTGAAAACCTCTAGTCTATTGAAGGATACAGTTTCCCTAAAAGTAATCATTTTTGCAACGGGTGGCTACAGCATATAAAATGAATTCTGGCGAGATTCTAGACTATAACTGCGTAGCATCGTTGCACTTAAAAAAGCTGTCCGATTAAGCAAGTTCAAAAGCCATTTGTATCTCCCTTCCCTCTACATCAGCCCAAAACACTAGTTTGGCTGTTGTGTTTGAAGATCCTTGCTGCCAGATTTGTTTCTGATAATGTTTTGACAATTTATATTTGAGTTTATAGTTGTTATAGTTGTCATTATATACAGAAGGGCGGTGTTCAAGAATGCAGCTATGGTATCTTTCCTTAAGCATTGTGAGCCATTCCACATAATATCCTCGTACAATATGCCCTTCAAAATAATTACCTATGAACCTGAATGTTTCGGTCTGCACAGATTGATTAATGCTGAATTCTGAACATTCTTTCCTTTCATGGCGTGTCCCAGATATTGTATAATTTCTTCTGCATACATTCTGATAAATTGTTTCACGGGCAATAAGGGTCTGATCGTGAACTTTACAAAGCATCCGTTTATTAGACTTATCAATCACTGCTATTTTGATTCTTCTGCACATTTTGTAACACATTTACTTGATCTTTGCTTGCAACCCTTAACTTTGATAATACCTTTGTCACAGAAAATGCAACTTTCCATTCGAAATAGAAAGGAGCTACTGGGAGCATCTAAGAAGANAATTTGGGATAATTAATGTAATGACAATTTTATATGTTTGCTTCTATATTGTTCGATAAGCATAGCTGGTTTTATTAGTAAGTCTAGTATACAGTACAGTCGCTTTAAAAATATTTAATTTCGTTGATAATTCGATTATTTAGTACAGTCCCTTTAATAATGCTTAATTTTGTTACTGGTGACGTCATCGTGTCTTTCCTCCTAAATACGTCATCGATACGAACAACCGACACTGTTTTAGCTACATGATAGGTACATGTACTCCAGTTTATATCGGTCAACTTTATTCATAATTATTTTTTCTCTGATGGTAGTTTCTTGATCAATTTATTTTTAAGCTTCGTTTTATTTATTTTGAATTAGTCACATAAACAATCAAGTAGGTAATTTGGATCTTTTGCACCCAATATTGCTGCTTCTTCCTGTAGGTGCGCGATGATGATCTGAAATATTAACTATATGATGCTATATTCTGAAATCTTTTTTGTATAAAGAAGGGATGTAGTTGATGCGTGTTAGTAATTTCATTTCATCGTGCCTCAAAAAGTTGTAACTCTGTTGCTCTGGTCTCCTTTCAACCATTGAGTAATAAAATAGTAATTAAATTGAATGCGTTTTAATTCCCTTTTATTACTGTTTAATTTGAGTTGCAATGCTATGAGGTTAAATTTTATTTACACTTATATGTATCATGAATATTGCTGGGCCAAGTGTGAGGTTGAGCGCTCATTAACTGGTTTAAACCCCCAATGCTTAGCATTGACCGTTCCAAGGCGGTGACCCCAGCTTTATTCTACTATGTGTATATGTTGTTCCGTTTTGTGCCGTACTGTACCGTTTTGGCAATTGGTTCCTTGCCATAAATAAAGGACCACGAAGGTGTGTATAATAGAAATGCAATACTGCTGCAGCTTCTGGAGTTTCACTTCTTTATATTGATAACGGGTCATATTTTTTATGTGTCGGTAATATCGACCTTTTCTGCATAGTTTTCATTATCCCGTGTTTTATCCAAAATATGTTTGACTGCCATCCTGCATAGACAATTCTGTTTTCCGTGTGTTTATTTGTGTCATAGGACTGGAGTTCAGATAATGACGTTTGAAGTAAGCGGGTGGTTTCAGAAAGGCGCTTTATTTCAAATAAGCAAGTGACAATACCGATGGTTGTTAGGAGAATACTCGCAATTGTCAGAGCATTTAAGATTCTCTTTAAGGACAGCCGGTTGAACGATTGCTTGGTGTCTTGGATCATTACATTTGTTAAGCCATCCATCACCGTTTGGTTTGCTTTTCATTTTCTCGCCGTGCTTGGATTGTTAAAGAAAATACAGTTATCACTTACATACAGAGGTCACAATTTTCGAGCTGATATTTACCCATCGAGAAACCTGCAAATGAGGTACAATACATCACTACTTCAAAGTGTCTAGAAGCAAAAGGAGACAGGTTAAATATTGAAGATTTCCATTTTAACCAAAGGGAATGATCATGTTTTGCCTAAATGGTTTATTATATAGGTCCATCTTGATGTGCGTTTATTACCTTTCCAGGCAGTGCCTTGTGACAGGAAATCAATACTATTGGCTCAATACGGCTTATTCAATCAGAAATTATCAGTATATACAGCATTGACTACTATCAACCCATCAAACGCGCATGGGCTTTGTTCTTTCGAAATTCATTTACAAACAAGATAGAGACCTCTGTTTAATCACATTACGTTAGAAAAGTATTTATTTTTTACGTTGACAATTTCACTGACAATGGGCATTTTGAGATATTTATTTACATCAAAGCGGAAGCAGAAGGTCCTATTGTCCCTTTCGGAGAAATGCAGGATCAAGATGAACAAATTTGTATCCTCGCCCACTAACGTTGTGGTGCAACGACGGGATCGTTATACCGTTGCTTTAACAATTTCAACGTCTGCATCCCCTGAAGACAGAAAAGCATAGCATCCCATTTTAGTCAGGGTTGTGCTCATCAGAGCAATCATGCCGGTCTTGTTTCTGTCACGAGACACCAAATTCTTCCTTTTTTACATGAGCATTCTGTTTCTTTGTTGAAACTCACAATATGATTCACGTTTGTATCATCGTCTCCGGTGCGTTTTTTTCTTTGTTATAATGACCGTCGTCGTAGCCATTGAACCCACAGTCGCTTGTCCGTAATGCCATTCTCTGAATCTACATAAGACTCGTCTATTGCGTTATATGAGTCGCCCTTCTCCATGGTCAACGACGCAGCAAGTACCACCATCATACACATCATGCATCTGTTTCATGAATACAGTTTATCACAGCCTCACATGATGTGTCTACAGCATACTCTCAAATTGCCTGAACGACCTGAAGCTTATCTGCTGAACAAAGTATGTTCTTGGCTTCAAAGAAGGCAGCAGGATGGGAGCTCAGTTCATAAGACAATACGACTACAAGGGAAGGATCTCCAGATTTTGAAACCACCAGAAAGCGCTGGAACAGAAAAGCACGGTCAGCAGCGATCTTAACAGCCAAGCTATTCCCAAGAGCTTTGGCTCTGTATTTTCTCGTGAATTTATAAGCAAAGACCGACTTTCCTATGATATCTCTTATGATCGTTTTCCCAACCGCCTCAATTGCATGAACATTCAGATCGGATCCAGCCAATATCCCATTGACCATGTTACTCAGAGTAGGGTCAGCTGTGTATGATGAGCAGATTGTAATCCGTGTCTGCATTTTTTCTAGATCAGAAGAATTGCCTTTGATGCACGCCTCAGTTGAGTCTTTGTGTTGTGGACTTGTAGTATAGGTCAGGTCTGTGGAATTCTGCATCGCACTGTTGTGCTCGGATGTTGCAGATAGGGTCTAAGGGGTTTACATTTCCTCGGTCATTCCACTGCCGCGAGTTAGACCACATGTGCTCTTTAAAAACATCATCTCATCATTGTTTGCTCAATGACAAGATCAAGTCCTAGCCCAGCCCAGCACTGGTGGCTCCTACGAACAACGTGAAAACCAATACCGAACTTTCGATAAACGTCCGGGTGCGTTTCCGCTTGGTTGCTTTTTTGCTGCAAATGCATGTAGTTATTCGCAGATTACAGGTAATGTACCCAGCTGCAGCAAAGATGGATAGCAAATCGGGCACTGCCTGCCAATGCATCAGCCAACACCCAGTACGATATGCTTTCATCAACACCCTTGAATTGTCAATCATAAGCTAATAATTCAGCCATACTATGCTTGTCTTTGAGGTTGGATTTGTGTAAACTATAATAAACTTAAGCAATGTATGATGATCTTAATGTGTGCTTTGCCCCTTGAAAACAATGTATAGCAACCAAAATAATAAAATTTGTTTGGATATTTATATAGTTATGATCATTAATAGGTTTTGGCGGCCATCTTGGCGGCCATTTTAGAAGCCTTGTTGGATTTGTGTGTACTATTGTAAACTTAAACACTGTCTTATGATCATTATGTTTTTTTTGCCTCTTGAAACCTAGGTATAGACACCAAATTCATCAAATTTGAGTTGATAGTAACATAGTTATGATCACTTATATGTTTTGGTGGCCATCTTGGCGGCCATTTTGAACGCCATGTTGGATTTGTGTGTAATATAATAAACTTAAACAATGTCTGATGATCATTATGTGTTATTTGCCCCTTGAAACCTATGTATAGCCACCAAAATAATCAAATGTGGGTGTATATTTACGTAGTTATGATCATTTATATGTTTTGGCGGGCATCTTGGCGGCCATTTTGGACTCCATGTTAAATTTGTGTGTACTATTGTAAATTTTAACAATGTCTGATGAGCTTAATGTGTTCTTTGTCCCTTGAAACATATGAATAAACACCAAATTCATCAAATTCGATTGTATAGTTACATAGTAATGATCATTATTAGGTATTGGCGGCCATCTAGGTGTCCATGTTGAAAAAAAAACACTTTCCGGAGGTCCGATTGTGGAAAACTTTTGATATGTTTTAAAGGACCTTATACCCTACCAGGATCAGTTAAAATACCTTTTGTAGCAATGTATTGGTGGTTGAAGGTATTTTTTTCATATATTGACCCTACTACAAAGAAGATATGTAGCCAAATAAATGTAAAATGCTGTAGACTTATTCAATTGAAATGGGGATATAAAACAACTGGTTCTCTCAGTAAACTTTCTACGATCCCGCAAAGTAAACATCGCCGAATGGATCACTTTATGGTTCTTATCTAGTTTATAAATAAATATTTACACATTCATATCTCGGCCTCTGTTTTGTATTGATGATTGTTCGGATTGTTTACTTTATTTTTAAACAAATCGATTTGTTTTTGTGCAAACACAATACCTACAAAAACATTCGATACTACGATGGCTTTTTCTTATTGACCTGAATCATGATAAGAGATAATAAAACATAAGGAAACGACATTGCAGAATTTCACGCGACATTTAGTAATTTACATTGGCGTTCATGTATTTCTTGTGGAAAATAAATCTCTTCGATTCCTCTCAAATAACAATACGATCTCGGAAGAGCACTTCTCGATTTAGCATCGCTTAAAAATAGGGAGTCAACGTCTACCCGAATACAATCACACATTCTTGGTTCGATGGTAACTTCGGTTAAAATCGGGTCTGGTAGGGTATTAAAAATAGAATGATATTAGTAAGCTATGATCGGTCTTAACATTTGTTAAGCCATCCATCACTGCACATTTCGGTTTCATTTTCATGTTCTTGCCTTGCTTGGATATTATAAGAAAATGTTGAAATCAATCACAGAGGTCACAATCGTCGAGCTAATATTTACCCATCGAAAAACCTGTAAAAGAGGAAAAATAAATCAGTTCTTCAAAGGGTCTAGAAGCAAACGGAGACACAATTAAATCTTGGTGTTTTCCATTATGAACAAAGGGAATGATCATGTTTTGCCTAAATGGTTTATTATTCTCCTTCTTTTTCTTCTTCTTCTTCTTCCGATACAGCACTCCCTCTTAAAATAAGAATTTGTGCCGGCGCCTTTTTGTTAGGGGGTGAAATTAAAAACTGAACAAAGGTACTCATTTGGTTGTTAATTTAAAATTATTTACAATATAGGTGTCTACAGGTAAATAAGGGGGACAATGACAGCCACATGAGTAAGGGTTTTGAACATTTCTACTGGGGCTGCCTCATGTATATGGGGATGTAGTGAATTCCATTGGATGACTGTTCTTGGGTAGAATGAGAATTTATAAGAATCTTTTTATGTTTGTATGTGTCTAAAGCCATGGTTACTGCTGAGTCTGGATCTGCGGTCTACAGGAACAAGAAAAGTATCAAGGGAGTGATGGCAACTACATGGTGGATAATTTTATACAGCATGATGAGACGGATTTTTGTTCTGCGTGTTTCAAGAGTTGGCCAATTAAGGGTGTCTATCATATTAGTTACTGATCTTGTATTGTGGTATCTGTTTGTTACGAATCTGGCTGCACGTCTATGTACTTTTTCTAGTTGATTTATTTGAGCTTTTGTATGCGGGTCCCAGACACTGAAGGAGTATTCTTATTTAGGCCTGACTATAGTTTTGTAAGCATGGACTTTAACTTTTGATGAGCTTATTTTAAGGTTGCGACGAAGAAATCCTAGTGCCTGGTTTGCATTATTAGTGATGGAGTTGATATGTTTATCCCATTTGAGATTACTTTGGAGTGTGATGCCTTGATATTTTGCGTGATTTACTTTTTCAAGGATGTGATCATGTAGTTTATATGAGAAGATGATAGGATTTCTTTTTTGAGTTATGCTGAAGATGTTACATTTTTTTCAGGATATAATTGCATTAACCAGTCCTGCTCCCATCGACCAGCAGCTTCAATATCTAGCTGGAGCTTATGGGCGTCGTATAGGTTGTTGATAATTTTGTAGATGATGCTATCATCTGCAAAAAGTCTCAGAGTGCTATGTTTGATATAGTCAGCAAGGTCATTTATGTAGATAAGAAATAAGATGGGCCCCAAGACAGTGCCCTGTGGGACTCCGGAGGTAACAGGTACCTTGTATGACATGGTTCCCTCAATGACAACAGTCTGGGTTCTTTTTGATAGGAAGTCAGATATCCAGAAGAAAGCGTTAGAGTTGATTCCGTAGTATTTTTGTTTGTATAAGGGGTGCTGGTGGGGTACTTTATCGAATGTTTTAGCAAAATCCATATTGAATGGGTACATCTTGATGTGCATTTATTACTTTTCGAGACAGCGCCTAATGCCTGGAAATCAAACCTATTTGCACAAAATGACTTATTCCATTAGCAATGACCAGTACTTATATCATTGGTTACTATCAACTCAAACGCGCACGAGCTATTGTCCTTTTGAAATTCATTTACAAACAAGATAGCAACCTCTGTTTTCATCAAATTGCTTAAGAAAAGTAATCGTTTTTTTACGTTGACAATTTCACTGACAATGGACATTTAGAGATAAATAAAAATGATGTTTCTTCCGATATGTTTTGTGTGCTTTAATTTAAGCATGCAGCCGTGGAAATGTTATATAATTAAAACAGAATGCATGAAATATTTATTGCAGGCACGGTTAGTTAATTGTGTAATGGCTATTACGTTTGAATCGACAATATATTTGCAATTTCGTTCTGCATGAACTGTATTACTTTAAGTTATGTTGATATTTGTCTATTTGTTGAAATAATTTAACACCTGTATTTTGTCTTAAAATAAATGTGTCACCCAACAATTATTCATTGTGTGTTATTTTTTATTTTTTTAAATGTAAGTAAGAACCAATATGGAATTATTTGTGTAAAGTTTGTCGTGAGCAGTTCTCCTTTTCATGACAACTGTCGGTATAAATGTAAAAAACCTATACATCTTTTATAAATACATAACACTTAATTTTTGCAGTCTGCAATGAATCTTGTAATACGATAATTTATCTACAATATTCATTTTATGCATTTTATTAGATGACCATTACAACTGATTCTGATTTTCCCCCCATTAACGGTCAAAATATACATCCTCCATTTTCTGGTTAGGAAACGTATCGCATGTGCAATTAAACCAAACATCCAAATTTAACCGACTGCACTTCTAAAATATCTTTAACGTTGTCCCTTAAATTACTTATCCATCAAATTGTATGTAATCGACAACATATCTTTTTTTAATGAAGTATTTTCGTTAAGACTTTGAAAACTAACTGGTATTTCAGTTAACACTGTAAAGTTTCAGTCTCCTTCACATAGCCCAACATTGAAAATGCAGATTTATAGAATTTTGTTATAGATTTTTTTTCAATACATTTTGTTTTGAGATTGCAAACACATACATATACAATAATGAACAAATATGAACAATAACACAATAATTACAGTTTTAATAATAATTTAAATGACAATAATGTTATGCACTCAGGAATGAACAAAATAATATATGCAAAACATCTAAGCTTAGCTATCTAATGCATGCAATTTTGCGTTGAGTTATGTATTAATCCATTATACGTAAATAGTTCTAGCGTTATTTTTTAATTATTTATTGCAAAATAGTCCCTTTTATTCAATACCCTCAACTTTTCTTCAGACTATGTACCACACCAGTTTATCACTGTTGTTAGCAACGTTTGAATATGGAATCGTCCCCATGAGTTGCGTTGTCAATATTGCCATAATCTGATTATCCGATAAAACATGCAATAAACATCACCATAAAATCTTTCAAAGAATTGTTATTTTTATCTGTGCATAATTTGTCCATTGTTGTCGGTCTAGACATGCAGGCTTAGAATAGTATTTAGAGAATTATAACTGGATTTAAAAAAGTGTGAATTTGTTGAATTCAGTGTAAGATCGTAGATTCAATTATCACTTCATGAGTGATCAAATAAAACATTTGAAAATCCGATAATATATGGTTTGTTTATGACCGAAATATATAGATTTTACGATTTTACACTTAAATCAACAACTTTTTTTTTATTGACATATAAATGTGGTCATATCATTACACCATTAACCTCTTAGTTTTTCAAAAACATATTTTGAAAATAGTTCAATATGCGCAAGGCTTAAATGATCCAATATTATAATATCACTTGAACTAGAGCGAAACAATTAGGTTGTCATCGGCTTGTATTCTCCGCTTATTTGCCGCAAAGCAGGACATACATGGTATTCATTTATGCTGTTTAATTTATCAAATCGAACGTTACTTTTTGAATAAGAAATGTTCCAAATTGCTTCTTACCGACCATTCGATTCATTTAAATAACGGTATCAAAATATCGTAATGCGCTATTTAACGTATCATAACACGCAATAAGAGAGAGTTAACAAACCCAAGGGCAAAATATTTTTCCGGATAATGACACACGTGTACTGCAAATATTTTTTCAAGTTAATTTGAGTTGAAGTGAGCATGGTCCTGTTTTTGTATAGAGACACACCTTAATTTAATACACGGTCGTAAATCACGGGCGCCACTACTTTATTTAAATGCATTTATAATCGAACCGTTGGCATTTTCGAGCTGGCGTACATTTTTAAAATATACGGATAATTCTACAGGTGAGTAGGATTTATAGGTTTTTCCAACATATTTCGCATAAGTTTAAAAAACGGGGAATGTAGTGCGATTAAGCAAATATTCATTTATCCTCAAATGTACATAAACATGCAATCACAACCCCTTAGGAAACGTGAGGACCTTTATAAGTTGCGACATGGTAAAGTTTTTAACCGCAAACGGATATTTTTTGTCTATGTAACTATCAAATGTTCATCATATTCAATCGCTAACGACATCCAACGATTGCTGTCAACAAATAAATGTTGCTGCATTTACAAAAAAACATTGGGTTCTTGCCGATGAAATAGATAATTTTGCATTCTTCAAAAATAAATGGAGCCAATTTCGCATTCATGTGGTATTCCACTTACTATATACTTCCTTACAATAGAAAGAATCAAACATGGTATTGTAAATAACCAATTTATTTCAAAAGGAATTTAAAAGACACGCATGAATGCAACATATATTGTGTGTATCTAAAAATAGAACAGGTTTTCCTCCAATGTCGCTCGGAATGTTACGAATATTTATTTTACATAACACTCAAAAGTAGACGGCTTTCCCAGCCGTTCAATCTGAAAACGGATTTTACATCGTGAAATACGGAATTGCTATCTAGTAGCTTGTATTGTATTGTATAATAAAAATAATTCATTATTTTACACAGAATATGTAAAAGGAATATAATAAAAAAAAAACTGTTCTGACTACTAATGGTATTTGTTCTTCGACATGGATATTCGTTTTGACTTATGCACCATACACACAACTTTCGAGCTATATGTATGTCATTAAATCTTGCAAAACGTTATCCAGATGACCCATCAATACACTGTTCAATAGGTGTTTTTTTTTACAACGGTAATGCGCTGTGCAATTCATATCACCATATCATTTGGCACAAATCGCGACACTATTGGCTTCTATTAACGTGTACAACCTATGTTGACCCTTTTCACGAGAACACATAAATATTTATATTTCATACACAAGAAAATTATCTATTCATTCATTGAACTAGTGTATGCCCATTATCGTGTTCAATTTCCCATCACGTCATCACTTACCACATGGAAACGATCTCTATCTGACACATTATCAAGTGTGTACACAAACACTCAATACTTATCAGGTTGGTGGAAGATATCTGTCCGATCGCTTGTATCGGACTGAATAGGGAAGATAACGCTAGACCGGCGCTGTTACAATTCCACATGCAGCCGACATCACTTCTTTCCAAAAGCCGTTTAATTGTGCTATATTTTCACTGTTTAAGTACCACTATTTGAATAAAAAAACATTTCATGGGTTATTTGATATGTTTTAAGGATGTATTCAGTCGAGAGTCATTGTTATAACTTAAATGCCGAAAACACGTTTTGTGTAGATCTATATGTGTTCATGTGATTATCAAATACATTACTCACGCGATTAAGTCAGTGAGCATTTTAAAGCAAGATACTGCATATCAAACACACTTGCCTGGAGTTTGTTATGTCGATGATCCGTTATCATGTTGCTCTCTCAATTAAAATTGATTACCAATACATCCCATGGCCCGAAGTTCGGTGTTTGCCTGTCAGTCTGTAAACTAAAGCATACTTCTCGTACATGAAACTCTGTCATCAATCAAATTTAATTGGATAAATATCTTTCTAACAACCTGTGAATTGTAGTTTTCTTGAACAAATAACTTGGTTCTTCTGTATATCACCGAGTATACACTTAGCTGAAATTGTTCATTCTGCATAAGAATCAATTCTTTGCACACATGTATGCTAACTGTTGCAATGTTAATTACATGAACTGGAAAACTTACCAAAGTCAACATATTAATGACCACTTCGACCATATGTGTCACATGTATAAACAATTATTTCGTACAACGTAGCAGTGAAGATGAAATATAACCGCACGAAATCAATGTGCTTTATATAAAATTTGTTTAATTAATAGTGTGTGTTCATATCTCTTATTAAGATATTTTGTTGTTCTTGAAACTCATTAAAAGTACTGCCCCATGACTGCTCTCAATGGAGAAACGCCATTCACGCATGCTTCATTTTTTAGAACACGGGCCAATATTAGGTTTACGGCTATGACCAGTTTACTAACGATGTCAAGTCCTTGAAAATCGTATGTGTTTATTTGTTTTGTTAATAGTGTGAGTGTTTTTTCAAATCTCTAATTAAGATATTTTGTTATTACTTCTTCCAACACATAAAACGTGCTGCTCTATGACATTCTTTCTCAATTTAGAAACGCCACTCCAACATGCTTCATTTATCAGTACACGGACCAATATTCATCAAGGGCAAGTTTATAAACGATAGTAACCGTAAGTGTCAAGTCTTTGAAAATCGTATCGTCCAGTCACCTGTTTCGGTCGGTAACCTGCTTCGATCGATCGTTAGTATTTGTGCGGGTAAGCTATATTCTAAGTAAGGAAAAACGTCATTGTTGTCTGGTATACATACCAAAAGACAACACCGACACCGTGTTTCTCCCTGCTGTAATTATACAAATAGACATGTCTTGACTGAATAAAACTGTAAAGTTTTTTATGGAAATGGAAAATATATACATCTACACTGTGTTTAGAACTTAACATAGGATTGTGACAGTAAGCGGGCGATCATAACATAATAACAACGGAAGGTGTCGTCCGAGATTGGCCTGTGCGGACTGCACAGGCTTATCTCAGACGAAACTTTACGCACATGCATTAAACCCATTTTTTCACTGCGCTAAGCTCATATCAAGTCTGGCAGCAAATCCAAAGATGTACAATATCATGTTTTTTTTTATCCATAAATGAATCAAGCGTATGCTATATGTATTTATTTGTTGTATTTATTAGTTTTGGAATAAGTGTTGTCGTGTTGTTGCTTTTTTACTCAAGGTAGATTAAGTTTGTTTTCTTGAAAAATAATTTTTTTGTAAAGGGTAACACACGTTCCCTTGTATTTGTTCCAATCACGGACAAAATGGGCCAAGTTGTAATCACTTAAACATCGTCAACCGAACTCTAAATGAGCAAACAGCATATAATGCTGATATACATCGCATACATACGGCATATATCAATATATATAATATATACGTAATCAACTAGGTGCTACGGGTAACCCCGGTAAGACTGTCCCTGGTATAAGTACAGGCTAATCACCGCGTGGGCTGGTACGGACTTGACATACATGGTATTTGGTACAAATGTAGCGTTTCATATCCACAGATTATAATCTCCTTTTTGAGTTTTTGTTATTGATTGTTTTAGCTCGCCGGGGAACGAGGTAATTTCGACCTATGGCTCAAATTTAACCATTCCGTGTTTGCCCTCAATTAATTATATTGAACTGTGTTCTACTTTTACAGTTTAATGACGAGCAAAAACGCAGAGAACACAACAGTGTTGTTACATGGCTGAATTTGAAGTCGTTCTAAACCGCGCCGGGTAAATATGCGCGTATCATTACATAAATTGTTAAAAAATTTCCTATTATATACTCTAATTTGTCAAAATATGAAGCCAATGCGGTTTTAAATTATCAACAGCTGAAACAAATCTTACGCGTGCAAAACAGTCCCACTGTTATCAATATATGCCTAATTACTTACCAGCTATGAAATTTACTATGTTCATGTATTTGATTACAATGCTTATATTTCGGTTTGAAGTAAGCATCATGGTGAACAAGATTTCACGAGTTTGTGAACAGGCTTACAACTTTATTGAACAGCGATTAAAAACTTCTACAAAACCATGCCCATATGTTATTGCATTCAAAACACCTGTTGAACAGAGTATTCGAGTATTCTAACTGAACGTTACTTTTCCACGGTATTAACGTTTCGCGAATAAACGTCAGATTAACAACAACTAGTGTGTATTAGAACTGTTCCAGAACGGATTATTATCAAGCGTATGGTGATTCTCCGTGGATCCGATTTGGAAAACTCCCTCAGCAAAACATGAACTTGTACAAAGTATCTACTCATAGCATTGCACATGACGAATGCAACTATTCAAGACAATCTGTTAAATTTATTTGAATAAGACGTCGTATTCGTTGTTCAAATCCAATAAAGCGGTTGCAGAGTTGGCGTAATTTAAAACCATATTAATGAAAAACCTTTATTTTTAATTTTTAATCTTTTTAAAAAAAATACCTGTGCCGTTCAATTCCTGTGTTTCTAAACACATGTCCATTATTGCTCAACTGTCTCCTACTGAGCAAATAAGTTCTAGGCGCTGCTTTGGAGGAAAACATTTAACCATACGGGAGTAAATTCGACTAACACCTGATCGTTACATGTATTCACTGCGTGTTTATTCGTTATTAATTACAGAGACCTTCCTTTCAATATTTCAATTTAAAAACACAAACAAAGTACACAGACCATTTTGGCTTTGTTACTGGCTGTATTAAAGTCATAGCTATGCACGTGTCATTCATCAATTGTCCAATAGTTTGTTATCATTTGCTTTAATTCACAAATATGATGCGAAACCGGGTTAAAATTGTCAACTTCTTGTAACAATATTGTGTTTTGCGTTTAAAATGGTCCCATTTATTCAATATATATATATATTTCCTACAATCTCAGATACAGGTCGATAACAACTTATTTGCACAGTTCAATAACTGACGCATGTAAAACGTATCAATGTTGAAATGAAACCAGTGTAGCAAAGGATAATACTTATTGCATGACGCAACACGAACACGTCTATTTAAAAATCAAACCATATGAGGTCAACGTATTCGCATTAGAATCGTGGTAAGTGTAGTTCAGTAGCAATTACGCGGTTTCTAAAATGTGTCATTTTATGCCACAACAACGAGCGTCGTTTATTGGTATTTGTTTTCAAAAACTGTATCAGCCGCGCGCTTCCTGTGTTACTGAACACCTGTCAATCCATGATTATACAACTGTTTCCACTGTGGCATTCATTATTTATGTTTGAATAAATCGACGACTCGTACATTATAATAACGTTTAACTTAAATGCATTCAATAATCAATAGTAGCTTTAATAAAACATAATATCGAAAGATCTAGTCTCAATAGGAAAATATTGTTTGGTTATCTATGCTCATTTAAACCACTAACTATTGGTGATATACCGTATAACAATAACATGTAACTTTACGATAATAATTCATATCACTCCCGATTTTAAATTAATATGTTATTATCATGCATTGCATTTCTTAATTGTACACATATAATTGATGGATAAAATAAACTCTGTGATTTTGACAAATATCGGTTATGAGTACACTAGACGAGACGGATGTCTATTCCAAAATAAATGACATCTTGTTCTCTGTTCGATGTTAACTATTAAAGTATATCCAATTTAATTTTTAAATGTGAAGCAAAAATCAATGTCAACATTGAGGGTGAGTTTAGAAATGAAAATAAATACAAGTTTATACAACTGTACAAGGAAGCAATGTCACCCAATCAATGTATACTGTTAAAGACGTATTCACGTGAACGGGGGGAAATCAAACAACAAGTTCTCTCAGTAAACTAGTCTCCGATCCCGCAAAGTAAACATCGCCTAATGGATCACTTAATGCCACTTACGTGGTGTACAAATACAAATACATATTTACATATTCATACCTCGGCCTCTGTTTTATATTGATGATTGTTCTGATTGTTTACTCTATTCTTAAATAAATCGAATTGTTTTTTTTTTCTCGAGCACAATAGCTGAACGAACACTCGATACAACGATGGCTTTTTCTTATTGACCCGCATCGTGACAAGAGATAATAAAACATTACAAAACGACATCGCACAATTTCACGCGACATTTAGTTATTTACATTGACGTTCATATATTTCGTATGGAAAACAAATCTCTTCGATTCCTCTCAAATGTCGTTCTCTGAAGAGAACTTCGTGATTTAGCATCGCTAAAAATAGGGAGTCAACGTGTACCCGAAAATAGGGAGTCAACGTGTACCCGAACATAGGGAGTCAACGTGTACCCGAACATAGGGAGTCAACATGTACCCGAACATTCAAGCATTCTGGGTTCATGGTAAATTCTGGTCCGGTCAGGTTTTAAACTTACTGCTAATGTTGTATAATTTTATGATGATTTTTTTGTATACATTTAAGCTCAATAAAATGTATAAACTTGTTTAAATTTCGTTGCGTTTATATGCGTTCGCTATTTTGACCAGTGAACTAAAATTATGACAGCAACGTCGCCATCTATTTATGTCCAGTAGCAAATTGAGCTACAATAATGTTTACACGTACTGGCGTGCATGTTTTCTTTTCAAATTTGTAAAATAAATTCAAGTAATATTATTTTAAATGTTCTAACTGGTTAATTAAGACATGAAACCAAGATATGACTTCCAGTCAAACCAACAAAACAGCAGACGCATTGTGTATTTCTATTTGAAGCACATTATTTGTACTCTTAATAGAAAACTGTAAACGCACATTATTTCGTTTGTATTGTACCTTTTTTCTCAATTGTGTTCAACTGTTAATAAATATAATATTTTCTTGTTCCTACTAAAATATAGCATGCGACGTTGTTAAGGTTCCATGAATTTATCATGACATGGAAATATATTTATTACATCTTGAATTCATAAAACTAATACTACAGGTTTTATAAAGATTCATAAATATAACGCAATTGTGAGCATATTTAAAAAAGAATATTTTATTTTATAAATTCATGATCCCATATAGAATATACAACAATAGTTGTTTAATAAAGCTCAATACGTATGTGTATGAAGCTAGGCTTATAGTCCCTTTATTCGTTGTCCAGTGATGTGGTAAAAAAAAAATATGGTTAATTAAAGAGTGTATTTGATGGTTTGCGGAGAAAACTTTCTTTTAGACTCGAAGTTTCATAAGTTTAAGTATTTGTTTAATATTTGTTTGATGGATGCATATAGAGTTTGTCACAAGCACATAAACTTCCCTTGTTGTTAGTAGATAACGGGTCATATTTCTGATATGTCGGTAATATCGACCTTTTCTGCACACTTTTCCGTTTTCCCGTTGTGTACCCAAAATATGTTGAACTGCCATCCTTCATAGAAAGTGTTATTTTCCGTATTTTTATTTTATGTCATAGGACTGGAGTTCAGAGAATGACTGTTGAATTAGGCGGGTGGTTTTAGCAAGGCACTTTATTTCAAATAAGCAATTGCCAATTGCGAGGGTTGTTTGAGATGTCTTAGGTCGTAACATTTGTTCAGCCATCCATTACTGCACAGTTTGGTTTGCTTTTCATTTTCTTGCCGTGTTTGGATGGTTTAAAAAAATGTTATTAAAAATCACATACAGAGGTCACAATCGTCGAGCTGATATTTACCCATCGAGAGACATGCAAAAGAGGAAAAATAAATAAGTACTTCTACGTGTCTAGAACCAAAGAAGCAATAGGAGACATGTTAAATATTGGTATTTTCCATTATAATCAAAGGGAATGCGGGAAATATCATGTTTGGTCTAAATGGTTTATTGCATGAGTCCATCTTTATGTGCGTTTATTACATTTCCAGACAGAGCCTAGTGTCAGGAAATCAAAACTATTGGCACAATATGGCTTATTCAATCAGCAATTATTAAAATGTATAGCATTGGCTTCATCAACCCATCAAACGCGCACGGGATATTGTCCTTTCAAAATTCATTTACTAGCAAGATACCTCTGTTAAATAAAATTACTTAAGAAAAGTTATCGTTGTTTTACGTTCACAATTTCACTGACAATTGGCTTTTTGAGATAAATGACAATTTATTCGACAATTTAATAGCAAATTATTTCTGCATTAACACAATTTTATAAATTAATATCAGGATATTTATCCTTTTTTTTAATTAATTAAACAACTGTTTTATTCCGTCAATTTAATTCATGTGTTTGAAATGTAAGTAGGAACACATTTTTTGTCGTGAGCAGTTCTCCTTTTCATGACAACTGTCGGTATAAATGTCAAAAACTTATATAGCTTATATAAATACATAACACTAAATTGGTACATGCAGTCTGCAATACATGTTGCGAATCTTTATCCACGATATTCATTAAATATATCATTAGATGAATTAAGTCAAAACCATGACAACTGATTCTGATTTTCACTCTATAAACGGTCAAAATATACAATCCCACGCATCCTCCATTTTCTGGTAAGGAAACATATGGCATTTGCCATTGAACAATACATCTTATTTAAACTTACTGCACTTCTTAAATATCACAAACATCCGCGTAATGCCTTATCCGTCAAATTGTATGTAACATATCTTGTTTTTTAAATAAAGTATGTTCGTTAAGATTTTAGAAAAAAACATGTCTTGCATTTCAGTTAACTCAGTAAATTTTCATTCTTGTTCACCTAGCCAAACTTTAAAAATTGAGATTCATAGATTATTTATTAATCCATTTAAAGTAAATCTAACCAGCGTTATTATTAAAAAGGACTTGTTCACAGTTTGGTAAATTGACCAAATTGACAGAAATTGTTTTAAATTTGCAAATTTTCATTGTAGTTATGTTATTTGCGAGAAAAATAATAATACTGAACATTTACCATGCTCTAAAATATCCATTATATGCATCTTTTAACGATTTACAAACCTGAAAATTATAAAACGCGATTGAATAATTTGGAGAGTTCTATAATTATCGTTATAATTTGTGACACTACCTGGATTGCTTACATAAAGTGTAAAATACTTTCTGAACTGTTGCAGCACGGATGACCGAGTGGTTTAAGCGCTAGACTATTACTCAAAGGGTCAGCGGTTCGGGTCCGGTTGTGGATAACATTTTTTCGTTCTTTTATTTTATTCTTGTTAAATACTGGAGCTTTTCAGTTCCGATGTTAATATTTATCAATTTAAAGCATTTAATGACAAATTTCAAATCACACCAAATCTGTGAATAAGTCCCTTTAATCTACTAATTGCAAAATTGCCCTTTTAATTCTATAACCTCCATTATTCTCCAGAGTATGTATCAGGCAATTTTATCATTTTTGAAAGCGACTTTTGAATATGAAGTCGTCCCCATGAGTTGCGTTGTCAATATTGCCTTAATTTCATTATCCGAGTAAACATGCAATAAGCATTACCATAAAATTATTATTTTATCAGGGCATAATTTGTCCATTGTGGTCGGTTTAGAAATGCAAGCTTAAAATGGCATTAAGAGAGTTCTTTTTTGAGGAATTTGTTGATTTCAGTGTAAGATCGTAGATTCAATAAAACATATTAAAAACTGCAAAAATATATAGTTTGTTGACGACCAAAATATATAGATATTACGATTGTACACTAAAATCAAGAACGTTTCTTTTTATTAACACATAAATGTGGTCCTCTGATTACAAAATTCATCTCTTTTTTGTTAAAAAAATATTGTGAAAATATTTCAGTATAGCTTAGGCTTAAATGATTCAATATTATCATTTCACTTGAACTAGAGCGAAATAATTTGGTTGTCATATGCTTGTATTATTCGCTTATTCATCGCAAAACAGGAAATACATTGTATTCATTTATGCTGTTTAATTTAAAAAATCGAACGATTCTTTTTGAAAAAGTTATGTTTGTTCAAATTGTTTCTTTCCGACAATTCGATCCAGTTAAATAACGGCTTTACAATATAGAAATGCATCATTTTACGCAATATGAGCGAGTTAACAAACCCCACGGGCAAAACTATTTTGCCGGAAAATGACACACGTGTACTGCAAATGTTTCTTTCTAGTTGATATGAATTGTAGTACGCATGGTTCTGTTCTGTATAGAAAAAAGCCTTAAGGTAGTACAACTGTAATCGTTTCCCGCGTTTTTTGTGTGGAGATCGGTTGACATCGGCTCACGTCGGTAAATATCATAACTCAAGTCGCGAGATGTCCGTTTTTTTCTGTTTATTATTTACAAAGTAATATTCTTAAATTAAAACATGTTTTATATAATTCCATAATAGATTGTATCGCAGATATGCATATTTCAATATATAACGACGTCAAAATATGTTTTTCATACAGAAATGTGTAAAAAAAATACCGGAGTAATATATTTTCGAGACAACATAAAAACAAGCTCATCATGAATCGTAACCAAAAAGTGACGTTTTACGAGTAAAAAACAGGCATCAAAGAAGAAAAAAATACTCTCTGATCATGTGCTGGGAATAAAAAAATAAAGACATTAAAATATCGTAGTGCATCATTTTACGTATGATAAAACGCAATAAGAGCGAGTTAACAAAGCCCATGGGCAAAATTATTTTGCCGGATTATGACACCCGTGTACTGCAAATTGTTCTTTCTCGTTGATTTAAATTGTAGTAAGCTTGTTCCTGTTTTGTATAGAGACAAGCCTTTATTTAATACACGGCCGTTAATCACCTATTTTTTGAGATGCATGAACAAACGACCCGTTGCAACTTCCGAGGTGGCACTACGTCTTTAAAATAAACGGAGAAATATACAGGGTGAGTAGGTTTTATATGTTATTCAACATATCTCACATTAGTTATAAAATCGGGGAATGTAGTGCGATTCAGCAAAGGTTCATTCATTTCTCAAATGTACAGAAACATGCAATCACAACCCATTTGGAAACGTGAGTACCTTTATGAGTTGCGACATGGTGGAGTTTTAAAAAGCAAATGGATGTTTTTTGCCTTTGTAACTAGCTAATATCCATCCAATTAAATCGCTAACGACATCCAACGATTGCTGTCAACATATAAAAGTTGCTGCATTCACAAAAAAACATTGGCGTTTTGCCAATGTAACAGAATTTTTTTACATTCTTCCAAAATGGATCGAGCCAATTCCACATTCATGTTGTATTCCACTTACTTCATACTTCCTTATAGGGATGGGATTTGAATACTAAAATGATATTCGAATTTTCGTTTGCCCTTATTCGAATATTCGATTTTAGACATAAAATGAAAATGTCCGAACTTACGCCCGTCCGGAGTAAAGTACTGTTCCTCATTGCCGCACATACCACTTTTAATCGTTTTGTATATGCATCTTTGTAAAAGGAGATGGAGTTATCATTTTTGAGATCGATACATGATTATGTTTCTCTTTATATTCGCTTAATACATTTTATTTTTATAACATTTATTTATTTCACATGTTGTCGGTAAACATATTACCGTAATTCTGATTTATTTCAATATCATTTTGGGTTACTTCCCTTAGATAATATTTGTTCTTTTGTTTTTGCATTTTTTTTTGTACGGATTCCAGAACCACTACGATGTCAAAACTTTGATAAAACTTTGCTAATATATCAATTATATTCCTCATTTGTACTTTAAAATAAATACAAACAAAAACCTTAGTGCACAAGTTGTTTTTTATTTACACAAAGAAAACGTAGCAACAACATACTGGTACAACATTCAGACAACATGCGTATATGAACTAGTATTCAAGTTTCGTAATTATTATGTACATGCAGTGTGCACACACAAAAACAGTTTATCGCTATAGAACGCGTAAAATAATTCCAAACACGAGAGGGAGGCATTATGAATTTCTTTAACTGAATAGTTGTTAGAATATAAATTGTAGACGTGTCTTGAAAATATGGCGAGTTTGAATGAACGCTCTCGACCGTATATTAATTTATTATTATTACAAAACAAATGAAATTGGTTAATATTTGAGCAACTACATTCTAAGTAGATGTATGTATATAACACTAAAATTGATTGGCCATTTAAAGGCTGTCTTAATTGCTAGACGCCGAACTGTGAATAACACGTCAATTTTCGTCGACTTTAGATTAAAGGCGGTGTATTAACACCCGTGCAAACTGCCAGATAAAATCAATAAAGACACTACCCCTCTCATGATACCCTCCAGTATGCCAATTATCATCTCGTTAATTGATGGAAGCTGTTATGCAAACAAAAACGGATGCACTAAAAAAAGTCTGCACTGAACAAACAAATATACATTTTTTTATTTATTTGCATTAAAAAATAAAAATCGAATATTCGAATATGAATTTTGGATTCGAATATTCGGCCGATTTTCTAATATTCGAATATTCGAATATTCGGTCCCATCCCTACAAGTTCCTTACAAAAGAAATAATCGAGCATATTATTGTAAATAACGATTTTATTTGAAATCAGTGAATCTAAATTAACATGTATTTGAAAGACACGCATGGATGCAACATGTATTGTGCGTGTTAAACATAAAAAGATTTCCCCCCAATGTCGCTCGGAATGTTACGAATGTATTTTATGCATACAACATTAAAGTAGACCGCTTTCACAACAGTTGAATATTTAAACGGTTTTCACACCGTAAAAATACGGAGTTGCTATCTAGTAGCTTGTATTGTATAGTGAAATTAATTCATTATTTTTTATTCTACTACAGTCGCACACCAATAACCAACGCATGCACATTAGAATGAGAAGGGAGCTTACCGTGGGTTATTACCCCGATATACCAACGGTTGATATGTATGACTTAAAAAAAAATCGTACCAAAAATTGTTCGTTCTCAATTTTTTTTCGTACCCAAATTTGTTTTCGTACCCATATTTGTTTTCGTACCCAAATTTTTATTTCGTACCCAAATTGTTTTTCGCACCTAATGTTTTTTTTCGTACCACATTTGTTTTCGTACCCAAATTGTTTTTGGAATAATGTGTTCGTACTCAAAATTTTCGTACCCAATTTTTTTTCGTACCCAAAATTTTCGTACCCATTTTTATTCGTACCCAAAATTTTCGTACTCAAATTGTTTTTTTCGTAGCTATATGTGAAAAATGTCGGTGCGAACATTTTCGACAAAAAAATGTGGGTACGAAAATTTTGGTACGAAAAAACATTTGGGTACGAATATTTTGGGAACGAAAAAATTATGCCAAAACAAATGTGGGTACGAAAAAAATGTGGGTACGAAAAAAATTATTCGGTACGATAAAAAAATTGCGTACGAAAATAATTTGTGTACGAACGATTTTGGGTACGAACCTTTTTTGTATTCGGAAAGATGGGGTACCTGTAAGCATACCGGAGATCCCAAAAGTTTGAAAATCGGTGTACGGTGAAGTATACTTCGAAGTACCCGGGGTACGGGAAATTAGTACCCGTGGGAAACTTGACCCATTCAGCATTATTAATAAAATCGAAAAATTTTGTATTAGGAAAGATGGGGAACCTGTAAGCATACCGGGGTTCCCAAAAGTATCATTTGAAAATCGGTGTACGGTGAAGTATACTTCGTAGTACCCGGGGTACGGGGAAGTGGTACTCGTGAGGAACTTGACCCATTCAGCATTATAAATAAAATCGTGTTAGAATCAAAATAATCGACGGGTAACCGTTGGTTATTGCGGTAATAACCAAATGTATGTCGTTCCGATGCCACGCCTTCGTGGTTTAATTCCTACGCATCGGAACTCCATACCGTTGATTATTACCGCAATAACCAACGGTTACCCGTCGATTTTGTCTTAATTATTTACTAAGAATAGGTAAAGGAATATAATAACAAAATAATGTGTATGTACAATAAACAAAACTTTCGAGCTATAAATATGTCATTAAATCTTGCAAAACGTTCCCCAGATGACGCATCAATACACTGTTCAAGAATAAAAAAACGGCTATGCGCTGTGCAATTTACCATACCGATTACATTGGCAAAACTAGCGACACTATTGAATTCAATTAACGTGTAAACTTATGTTGTCAATTTGCACGAGAACACATATATAGAAGATATTTGTTGGATTCGGTGGAATATCGATTTTATTTCACGAGTGATGATAGAAAATAATATTTTCACGGGTGGCGCAGCCACGAGTGAAAATATATTTTTTCTATGATCACGAGTGAATTCAAATCGGTATTCCACCGAATCCAACACATTTTTTTTTATTTTATGCTTTTTTTTTCACCGTTTATTTACATTGTAAAAGAGTTTAACTAGAGAATTTCGCTGAAATAATGACGTCATTTCGTCTTTAAACCACAAGAAGGCATATAATAAAAGACGTATATTTCATCCATACGAAAGTTATCTAATAATTCATTGAACTTGCGTTTGTCCATTATCGTGTTTTTGTTCCCTTGTTGCATCACTTACCACATGGAACTGTTTTCTATCTGACACCTTATTAAGTTTGAACACAAATACTCAATACTTTTCAGGAGGGCAATCGCTTGTATCGGACTCAATAGGGAGGATAAGGCTAGCTCGGCTCCGTTACAATTCCACATGAAGATGGCATAACTTCTTTCAAACAGCCATGCGACTGTGCTATATTTTCTTTTAAAATGCTGGCAGTGTCAAAGTACCAATGTTTGAAAAAAACATGTCATGGGTTATTTTTTATATTTTATGTTTTATACAGTCGAGAGTCATTATTATAACCTAAATACCGAAACAAGTTGTGTGTAGATCTATATGTTTTCCTGATGAGTATAATGTTTTTGTAGTAAATGCGTTTCGAAACAAGCTTTTCAATTGCGTTGCAACATAATCAAACAACTATTGTATACATATTATCTCCATATTATCTGTATAATATTGACACACTCTCCTCCTTGAAAAGCTTTCATGTAATTATCAAATACATTACTCACATGATTAAGCCAGTGACCATTTTAGAGCATGCTATTGCATATCAAACACACTTGCCTGGAGTGTGTTACGTCGATGATTCGTTATCATGTTGTTCTCTAAATTAAAATTGATTACCGATACACCTCATGGCCTGAAGTTCGTTTTCTTGCCTGTCAGTTTAAAAACTCAATTATACTTCTCGTACACAAAACCCTGTCATCAATCAACTTGAATTGCAGTTTTCTTGAGAAAAATAATGGGTTCTTCTGTATATCAACGAGTATGAACTTAGTTGAAATCGTTTATTCTACATGTGAATCAATTCTTTGCAGACATTTATGCTAACGTTTGCTATGCTTATTACATGCTTTGGAAATCTTACCAAAGGTAACATATTAATGAAAATATATGTTGCAAGTATAAACAATTAATTCGTAACATTTAAAAGTAAAGATTAAATATTAGCACACAAAATCAATGTGTACGGAAAGTTTCCACTTAAACCTCGTTAGTTCCATGGAGTTCAATTATCGCTTTGCAAGTTTATCTTTGAATATCAGGATAGTGACATCTTGTTCTCTGTTCGTTTTTAACTATTAAAGAACATCCATTTAAATTTACATATTTGAAGCAACAATCGATGTCAACATTGAGGGTGAGTTAAGAAATAAAAACATACAAGCTAATACAAATGTACAACGACGCGATGTTACCCGACCAATGTTTAATGTAATAGACTTATTCATGTTAACAGGAGATATAAAACAACTGGTTCTCTCAGTAAAATAAGCTTCGATCCCGCAAAGTAAACATCGCCTAATGGATCACTTTATGTCACTTACGTAATGTACAAATACAAATAAATATTTACACATTCATACCTCGGCCTCTGTTTTGCATTGATGATTGTTTTGAGTGTTTACTTTATTCTAAAACTTATCGAATTGTTTTTGTCCAAAAACAATATCTACAAGAACATTCGATACTACGATGGCTTTTTATGCCCCCCCCCCTTTAAAAAAAGGGGGTATATTGTTTTTGGACTGTCTGTCATTCTGTCAGTATTCTGTCTGACTGTCTTAAAACTTTAACCTTGCGCATAACTTTTGCAATATTGAAGATAGCAACTTCATATTTTGCATGCATGTGTATCTCATGGAGCTGCACATTTTGAATGGTAAAAGGTCAAGGTCAAGGTCATCGTTCAAGGTCAAAGGTAAAACAAATCAAAGCGGTGCATTAAGGGGAATTGTGTTTCTGACAAACACATCTATTGTTCTTATTGTACCGCATCATGATAAGAGATAATAAAACATTACAAAACGATATCGCACAATTTCACGCGACATTTAGTAATTTACTCTGGCGTTCATATATTTCTTGTGGAAAATAAATCTCGTAGATTCCTCTCAAATGGCAAGTCGATCTCTGAAGTGCACTAAACGTTTTAGCATTGCTTAAAAATAGGGAGTCAACGTGTACCAAAAAAAAATCACGCATTCTTGGTGCCATGGTAAATTCGTGTCTGGTCAGGTATTAACAATACTGCAAATGTTAAACTAGTGTATACTGATTCTTTTATATTAATTTAAGCTCATTGAAATGAATAAACTTGTTTGAATATCGGTTGCGTTTATCTGCGTTTGCTATTTTGACTCGTGAACTTGAATTCTGACATCAAGGTATGATGCAGCAACGTCGCCATTTTGGTCAAGCAGCACATTGAGCTACAAAACTGTTCACAAAAATGGTCGTGCAAGCTTTCTGTTCAAGTTTGTTTGTTAATTAAATCAAAGTAATACTATTAAAAACATTCTAAATGGTTTATTGTCACATGAAACCAAGATATGGCTTCCAGTCAAAACAAACAAAATATCAGATGCATTGTGTGTTTCTGGTTGAGGCAAATTACAATGAATTTCTTATTCTTGATAGTAACTAAACTCTGTAAAAACACAATATTTAACTTGTTAGTTGCAGCTTTCTCTCCATTGTATCCATTGTATCCAACGTTTTAAAAAGAAGAATATTTTCTTGTTTTCACCGAATGATAGCGAGGAAGATTTCATGAATTTATTATGACATGGAACTATATTTATTGCATCTTGAATTAATAAAATTAAAACTAAAAGTTGTATAAAGATTCATAAACAGAACGAAATTTTAAGCATATTTAAAATAACATCAAATTTAATTAACTCATGATGCTATACAGCATGTACAACAATAATGGTTTAATAAAGCCCAATACATATGAGTATGAACTAAGGCTTATAATTCCTGTATTGTGTGTTGGCATGTTCATTGATATTATCAAACAATACAAAAAAAATATGTATAATTAAATTGTGCGTTTGGTGTTTCTTGAAGAAAACTCTCTCTTAGACTCGAAGTTTTATAATTTTAAGTATTTGTTTTATGGATTCATATAGAATTTGTCAAAAACACATACACTTACCTTGTTGTTAGTAGATAACGGGTCATATTTCTGATATGTCGGTAATATCGACCTTTTCTTCACGCTTTTCATTTTCCCGTTGTGTACCAAAAATAGGTTTAACTGCCATTATTAATAGACCATTTTATTTTCCGTATGTTTATTTGTGTCATAGGACTCAAGTTCAGAGAAAGACTTTTTTTAATAAGCTGGTGGATTCAGAAAGGCGCTTGATTTCAAATAAGCAGTTGTCAGAGCATTTCAGATGTTCTGTAAGGACAGCCGGTGGAACGATTGCTTGGTGTCTTGGATCTTAACATTTGTTAAGCCACCCATCACTTAACCGTTTTGATTGCTTTTCCTTTTTTTGCCGTGCTTGGCTGGTTAAAGAAAATGTTGTTATTAATGACATACAAAGGTCACAATAGTGAAGCTGATATTCACCCATCGAGAAACCTGCAAAAGAGGAAAAATAAATCAGTACTTCACGTTTAATATTGGTGTTTTCCATTATTATCAAAGGGAATGATCATGTTTTGCCTCAATGGTTTATTGAATGGGTCCATCTTGATGTTCGTTTATTACCTTTCCAGACAGCGCATAGTGTCAGGAAATCAATACTATTGGCACAATATGACTTATTCAATCAGCAACTATCAGTATTTATAGCATTGGTTACTATCAACCCATCAAACGCGCACGGTCTATTGTTCTTTCAAAATTTATTTACAACCCAGATAGAGACCTCTGTTTAATCAAATTACGTAAGAAAAGAAATCGTTGACAATTACACTGACAATGGACATTTTAAGATGTGTTTTGATAATTTCATTTGTTTGAAATGTTAGTAAGAACCAAGACGGAATCATGTGTAATATAGTTTGTCCTAAGCAGTTTTCCTTTTCATGACAACTGTCGGTATATATGTCGTAAACTTATACAGCTAATATCATTACATAACAAAAATTGGGTACACGCAGTCTGCAATAAATGTTGTAATGCGGATGTTTAATTATGCGTTAGATGAATTAAGTAACAACCATGACAACTGATTCGGATATTCCCTCTATAAACGGTCAAAATATACAATCCCGTGCATCCTCCATTCTCTGGTAAGGAAACATCTCGCATGTGTCATTGTACCAAACATCCTAATTTACTGATTGCACTTTTTAATGTCTTAAACATTTTCCGCTTAATACCTTATCCATCGAATTTTATGTTATCCACAACTTATCTTTTTTTTTTAAATAAAGTATTTTTGTTAAGATGTTGAAAACTAACTGGCTTTCCAGTAAAGTTTCTGTCTTGTTCACAGTTGTCCCTTTAATTCAATAACCTCAATTATTCTCCAGAGTATGTATCACACTCTTTTATCTTTTTGTAAGCGAATATTGAATGTGGAATCGTCCCCAAAAGTTGCGTTGTCAACATTGCCATTATCTGATTATCCGATAAAACATTGCCATAACATCTCTCAAAGTATTATTATTTACATATGGGCATGATTTTTCCATTAAGAATGACATTTGGAGTCTTCTAACTTGATTTAAAAAGGGTATGTGTTGATTTCAGTGCACGATCGTATTAAAAACAAACATATTAAAAATCCGAAAGTATATGGTTTGTTAACGACCACAATATAAAGATATTACGATTTTACACTGATATCAACAACTTGTCTTTGTATTTACATATACACGTGGTCATATGATTACAAAATTTATATCTTCTTTGTCAAAAAAATATTTTCAAAATAGTTCAATTTATCCAAGGCTTAAATGATCCAATTGTATTATTTCCCTTGAACAAGAGTGACATAACTAGGTTGTCATCGACTTGTATTCTCCGCTTATTCACCTAAAAGCCGGAAGTACATTGTATTCATTTTCTCTGTTTAATTTATAAACACGAACGATTCTTTTAAAAGAAGCAATATTCCTAATTCTTTTTTTTCCGACCATTCGATCTATTTAAAAAATGGGATTAAAATATCGTTCTGCATTATGTAACGTATCATAAATCGCAATAAGAGCGAGTTAACAAACCCACGGGACAAATGATTAAGGCGGATAATGACACACGTGTACTGCACATTTGTCTTTCTAATTGATGTGAATTGTAGTAAGCTTTCTCGTGTTTTGTATAGAGACAAGCCTTAATGTTATACACGGCCGTTAATCGCGGGCAACATCATTGATATGGTCAAACAATACAAAGAAAATATGGTTAATTAAATTGTGTGTTTGATGGTTTGTGGAAAAAAACTCTCTTTGACTCGAAGTTTCATAATTGTAATTATTTGTTTGATAAATGCATATAGAGTTCGTCACAAACACATACACCTACCTTGTAGTTAGTAGATAACGGCTCATATTTTTGATATGTCGGTAATATCGACCTTTTATGCCCACTTTTCATTTTTCCGTTGTTTACCCAAAATTTGTTTGACTGACATTTTTCATAGAACATTTTATTTTCCGTATGGTAATTTGTGTCATAGCACTGGAGTTTAAAGAATGACTCTTAAAGTTAGCGGGTGGTTTCTGAAAGTAGCATGATTTTAAATAAGCAAGTGCTAACACAGATGATGGTTAGGCGTATAATCTCAATTGTCAGAGCATTTAAGATTTTCTGTAAAACAGCCGGTGGAACGATTGCTTGGTGTCTTGGGTCTTAACATGTGTTCAGCCATCCTTCACTGCATTGTTGGGTTTGCTTTTCATTGTCTTGCCTTGCTTGGATGGTTAAAGATAATGATGTTATCAATCACATACAGAGGTAACAATTGTCGAGCTGATATTTACCCATCGAGAAACTTGCAAAAGAAGAAAAATAAATCAGTTCTTCAAATTGTTTGGAAGCAAAAGGAGACACGTCAAATATTGGTTATTTCCGTTATAATCAAATGGAATAATCATGATTCGCCTAAATGGTTTATTGGATCGGACCGATTCGGTCCATCTTGATGTGCGTTTATTAACTTTCCAGACAGCGCCTAGTGTTGGGAAATCAATACTTTTGGCACAATATGGCTTATTTAATCAGCAATTATCAGTATTTATATCATTGGTAATATCAATCCATCACACGCGCGCTGTATATTGTCCTTTCAATATTCAGTTACAAACAAGATAGAGACCTCTGTTTAATAAAATTACGTAAGAAAAAGTTATCGGTTTTTACGTTGACAATTTAACTGACAATGGACATTTAGAGACAAATGAAAATGATATTTCTTCAGATATTTTCTCTGTGCTATAATTTGAAAATTCAGCAGTGGACATGTTATATAATTAAAACAGATTGCATAAATTACTAATTTTAGACATGGTAAATTAATTGAGCAATGACTATAACGTTTGACTCGACAATGCATTAGCAATTTTGTTCTGAATTAAAGCAATTTTATTATTTTACGTGGGTATTTATCTATTTGTTGAATTAATTTAACAGCTGTTTTATTCATTTAAAGAAATTAGTCACGCAACAATTATTCATTGTGTGTAAATTGAATCTGTTTGAAATGTAAGAAAGAACAAAGACGAGCCATTTGTATAAATCCGATAATATGTATAAAACAGTTGTTTAATAATGTAATAACACAATCGAAAAACTGGTTTCGAAAAGAATTTAGTACAAAACATACGAATCATCACGAAAACATATCAAACATATCGGACATAAAACGTGTTAAGGGCATTAAGGTTATAACAATGGCTCTCGACTGTATACATCCTGAAACCATAACAAATAACCCATGACATGTTTTTTTTAAATAAATATTGGTACTGTACCAACGCCAGCTCTTTCGAAGAAAATATAGCACAGTCACATGGCTATTGGAAAGATGTGATGTCGGCTGCATGTGGAATTGTAACGGAGCCGATCTAGTCTTTTCTCCCAAATTCAGTCCGATACAAGCGATCGGACAAATATCTTCCACCATCCTGCAAACTATTGAGTGTTTGTGTACAAAATTAATAATGCGTCAGATAGAGAACGGTTCCATGTAGTAAGTGATGCCGTTAGGTAAATGATACACGATAATGGGTAAATGCAGTTTCAATGAATTAGCAGATAATGTTCTTATGTATGAAATGTGCCCGATGATTTGGTGATGTGAATTGCACAGCGCATAACCGTTTGAAAAAAAAAACACTCTTTTGAACAGTGTATAGATGTGTCATCTGGAGTACCTTTTGCAAGATTAAACCACATAAATATAGCTCGAAAGTTTGTGTATGTTGCATAAGTCACAAAGAATATCCATGTAGAAGAACAAATACCATTAGTTGTCAGAACCATTTTTATTATATACCTTTACATATTCTTAGTAAAATAATGAATTGATTCCACTATGAAAAAGAAGTTACTAGATAACCATTCCGTATTTCACTGTGTAAAATCCGTTTTTATATTCAACGGCTGGGAAAGCGGTCTTATTGTATGGGTTATGCATAATAAATATTCGTAACGTTCCGAGCCGAGCGACATTGAGGTGCAATCTGTTCTATTTTTAGACACGCACAATACATGTTGCATCCATGCGCGTCTCTTCGATACATGTAATTTAAAATACACCGATTTCAAATATAATCGTTATTTAAGAAAATAGTTTCGACTCTTTGTATTGTAAGGAAGTATATAACAAGTGGAATACTACTTGACTGTGGCATTGACTCCATACATTTTGGAAGAATGCAAAATTATATATTACATCGACATGAAGCCAGTGTTATTGTGAATGCAGCAACTTAAATAGGTTGACAGCAATCGGTGGATGTCGTAGCGATTTAATTGGATGAACATTTGCTAGTTACACAGGCAAAACATGCATTTGCTTTTAAAAACTCCAGCATGTCGCAACTAATAAAGGTCCTAACGTTTCCAAATGGGTTGTGATTGCATGTTTCTGTACATGTGTGGACGAATTAATCTTCGCTGAATCGCACTACATCCACCGATTTTTGAACAAATGCGAAATATTTAAAAAAGAAAAATATAAAACCTACTCACTCTGTAGAATTTTCCGTTTATTTAAAAAAAAACGTTACACCACCTCGGAAGAAGCAACCACTCGTTTGATAATGCATTTCAAAAAAGAAGTGGCGCCAGTGATAAACGGTCGTGTATTAAAATAAGACTTGTCTCTACACAAAACAGGACCGTTCTTACTACAATTCAAATCAACTAGAAAGAAACATTTGCAGTACACGTGTTTCATTGTCCGGCAAATTAATTTTGCCATGGGTTTGTTAACTCGCATTTATTGCGATGTATCAAACGTAAAATAATGCATTATCCGTTATTTTAATGGATCGAATGGTCGTAAAGAAATCATTTGGAACATAACTTCTTCAAAAAGAATCGTGCATTTTATAAATCAAACAGAATCAATGAATACAATGTATTTCCTGCTTAGCGGTGAATAAGCGGAGAATACAAGCCGATGGCAACCTTATTATGTCATTCTGGTTCAAGTGAAATGATTATATTGATTCATTTAAGCCTTGCTTATATTGAACTATTTTCAAAATATTGGTTTGACAAAACAGATGAATTTTGTAATCAAATGACCACATTTATATGTAAATAAAAAGACACGTTGTTGATTACAGTGTAAAATCGTAATATTGTTACGGACCTCTGCTTTGAGGTATACCGTTTTATACACTTGATTACTTATAGCTTTCAAATAGCTGTTAATATAGTGTTACGCTTGTTCCATCCATTTTAAAATACGACACAAGTCGAAATTAATCTTCAACCAATATTTTATTCGTGTGAAGACAAATAATCGCAATAAACAACCCGTTAAAGAGCAACACAATGTAAGTTATTCCTAACCGCCAGCTTCCCGGTAATTATACTAGGGTAGTATTTACAAAGATTTACACATGTGACGCACAATCACTCAGTTCTGCGTTCGTTCAGAATTTATGTAAATAAAACAATAAAAGTGTTAAAAACTTTCCAACAACAGTGTTACGTAATGTCAACAATCTTCATATCAATGGATTATTACTATACAACTTATGTGATTATGACATAAAGGTATTTTCTTCGAAAAATGAATGACTGTCTCTCGACAAGAATTACGTCTATTCTAGATCTTAAGCTCCACTCTCAACTATTTTGACTTATTGTTCAATACTGATGACTAAAATTGGTCAGTGACGAAGATTATGGTCATTGACCAAGATTCTGGTCATTGATGAGCAGAATTATGGGCATTAGTGACCAAAATTGGCCAGTCACATGACTGACCAAAAATAATGACCAAGAAAGTAGAACGATACATGACGCCATTTGCCAAATGTCATAACAATGAGACAAAATGGCGCCTTATTTAGAAAAAAAAACAATAAAAAATACAAAGTATTCAAAAGGATGGCTCACTTCTAGATGAAAGTTCTGGTGATGTTTAGATTACATGTATATAGACTCAGTTGTGTACATGTGTCAATTGTTTTATATAGTCACATAATGTCGCCAGATTGAACAACTTAAAAGGCAGTCAATTGAACAGGTAAGTGCAACTGTTACACCTGGGGTGTATAAATATCTTTATATTTTGGTCGTCAACAAATCATATATTTTCGGATTAAAACATGTTAGATTGAATCTACGATATTACACTGAAATCAACAAGTTCAGTTTTTTTTAAAAGCAATTTAGAACGCTCCAAATGACATTCTAAGCTTGCATGTCTAAACCGACTACAATGGGAAAATTATGCCCTGATAAAAATAATAATTCTTTGACAACTTTTATGGTAATGCTTATTGCATGTTTTATCGGATAATCAGATTATAGCAATATTGACAACGCAACTCATGCGGAAGATTACATATTCAAAAGTCGCTTTCAAGAAAGATAAAATTGTATGACACATACTCTGGAGAATAATTGAGGTTATTGAATTAAAGGGAAAATTTGCATTAAGGTGATTACATAATAACTAATCTATAAATCTGCACTTTTAACGTTGGGCTATGTAAATGTATTGACTTCATCCGAAAAAAACGAACTTGTCAAGTCATGTAAATATATAAAAGAAGCATGTATTTGTTATTCGAAATTCATTGATAAATAATACCATATAACCGTTATCACTTACAAAATCTTTCTGTCCTTTTGCATATCAAACACATTTGCCTGGAGTGTGTCATGTCGATGATCCGTTATCATGTTGTTCTCTCAATTAAAATTGATTACCGATACACCTCATGGCCTAAAGTTCGTTTTCTTGTCTGTCAGTTTGTAAACTAAATTATACTTCTTGTACACGAAACCCTGTCACCAATCAAATTTAATTGGATACAATTCTTTCCAACAACCCGTTATTTGCAGTTTTCTTGAAACAATAATTAGGTTCTTCTGTATATCAGCAAGTATGCACTTAGCTGAAATGGTTCATTCTGCATGTGAATCAATTATTTGCAGACATTAAGGCTTACTGTTGCAGTGTTTATTATAAGAATTGGAAATCGTACCAAAGTCAACCTATTAGTGACAACTTCGGCAATATTTGCTACATGTATAAACAATTAATTCGTAACATGTGGAAGTAAAGATGAAATATTACCACACGAAATCAATGTGCTTTGTGTCATGAAATTTGTTTAATTAATAGCGTGTGTTCATATCCCTCATTGAGATATTTTGTTCTTATTTAGTGGTTCATTCTGCACGTGAATCAATTCTTCGCGTATATTTATGCTAACTGTTACAATGTTTATTACAAGAATGGGAAATCGTACCAAAGTCAACATATAAATGACAACTTCGGCCATATTTGTTACATGTATAAACAATTAATTCGTTACATGTAGAAGTAAAGATGAAATATAACTACACGACATCAATGTGCTTTGTGTCATGAAATATGTTTCTTTAATAGCGTGTGTTCATATCTCGTATTAAGATATTTTGTTATTCTTTTTACACATACAAAGTCCTGCTCTATGACATTCTTTCTCAATGGAGAAACGTCATTCACACATGCTTCATTTATCAGAACACGGACCAATATTAGGTTTAAGGCATGGACCACTTTATCTACGAGAGCATACGCAAATGTCAAGTCCTTGAAAATAGTGTAGGTGTATCGTAAAGCGCTATTAATTGGACACTAAATTCAAAATATACCAAAACCAGTGCATTTTTTCTATTTCATTTAAAGCCATTATATTACCACATGCACATGCAAATATATTTGTCGTTTTGAATCAAAACATCTTCACGTAATCAAATATGAGAGTGATATCACGTGATATCATATTGCATATATTTTATCGCTTACAAAATAATAGTTGCAGGCGGATGCCTCACCTATTTGCAAATCTAACATCCACCTCTTCCAACATATCCGCCTTTGGAATTAAGTTGAATTTTGTCAGGTATGTTGTACACAGCAATTACTTTGGTTTTTGTTACGTCTCTTTATTTATCTATCAGTATTTCAGTATTTGTTTTTGTGTACGACAGTATAGTCCGCCTAGTATGTCGCTCACAAAAATTGGCGGGTTGTCGTCCCATTATGTTTTTTATATGCGTTTTTTTTTGTCCGCTCTTAAGGATATTCACAATAAAACCTATTTCTACATTCCATTTTACATATTATTATGTATATAAAATGCATTGTTTTTTTTTAATAAATGCACTTTTTGTTTGTATTTGGGGTTTTTTCAATGCCATACAAGTTCGCCCGTAACTCGGGGACAATACATACAATTCGCTTAAATTATAAAGAGATTCACGAAAATAGTTGATAAAATGTCAATTGATAGTTTTAAGTACATTTGATAATTTTAATGCTCAATATGTATGGAAAGCATACGTCGTACTGTACTTTAAATAATGTATATAAGGGATATAGTCTTTAACCACTTCAGTACGATAGAACAGTAACTAGATGCATTTCGCAAACGTTATATATCAAATACAATTACGTATGTAATTGAACAACACAAGCACATGTCAAAGATTTTCAATTATGGCCCGTTGGTTACCAGTTTTGTACAGTGTACGTAAGATACTGTAATGTGCTTAAAATTCCTTTTGTGAATCGTCGTATCTTGAGTTCATTTTGATCCATTCCTTAGCTTATGGAACACACTTTTATAAGATAAGATGATGTTTTCAAATGACTGTTTCAAAACGCAAACAAACGATTGAAATAAAAATGTTGTAAAGATATTTTCAATTACCCTGATTTTGTAAATGGCGTTACAACGAAAAGGTTTTGAATGGTCTATGGTTATGGTGTTATATCAATTATACTGATATAAACTGTATCAATTGTTAACGTAGTTTATAGCAAAACATTTGAAACTTTTACTACATTCTTTTAAAAGCGATAATGTTTGTGTATTTCGAATTAAATGAGTTGTTTCAACGCCTGATGCTGCTATATGAGATGACATCGAATATGTACCAACAGTCCTTCCTAACTGACTTACTAGACTCACGATAGTATGGATTTGTTTTAACGTATAACTACAATTTCCAGCTGTTTAGTTTTTCATGAAAGATATTCGCATATGGTGAGGTCATGTACTTTATGGGTAAACCGTTTTATGGGGACGACAACTTTACAGTATGATGACAACCAACCAAGCTCACATGCACCGAAAACGGGGATTGAACCCGAGTCGCACAGAAGCGCGTGTACCAACACTGCGCTAACCGACCACACTTAGGTTCATAAAATCGAAAATTCGATTCGAAACTACTCCCACACATTTGATGTGTAATTTGTTAAATGCATCATTTAAATTGGGCGTGATGTTATTTACCAAATATTTGGTTACATGAAACTAGACAAGTGTATGTTCAATGTGCGTCAACAGTTAATAATGTAGACACAAGACAACCGCGTGAAACAAACAGTAAATTATAAACATTTCATTACATTGGAAACCAAAATAAATATTATCACACATTTATAAGTTGTTGTAACATGTTTAAACATAATCTAAACACAACGTGTATGTATTGAATCCACATATGTTTGTTTTTATGTTTTTGTACACAGCATACTGTTAAAAATGCATGTACAGAAATTTTACCAGTTATGCCCAATTTTTAGAATAGCACTTAGAGTGTACTTCTTTATGAAGAATAAATCACAATTGAATCAAGCTTGTTAAGAAACATTTACATCGATAAAATTGTCTCTGTTTCTGATTAATACGTTGCCAAAATTTACCGTAGACAGGTACGTACTAGTTTAACGGGAAGTTTGCAATTTTGGTGGGAATTTAAGTTGGTGCCGACATATATAGAACATACACCTCTGTGATTAGATCCAGCCGGTTTCATTTCCCATTTTAAAACTCTATGTCATGAAGTGATGTTACCGACATCATTCGACCTGGTATATAAACGCTCTGATTAGCAACGATTTCTCTACTAACTTGGCATTCATCGTAGAGCGAGATCGTGTGAATCATGAAAACAATTGGGACATTTGTATGCGCGATAGCGTTGTGTTATGTGAGTATTTTTTAATGCTGAATATGTTGCTATAAAAAGTGTATGACAATATTTGTTAAAATAAGAACAAATATAATAATATAGATTTTTACACAACAGTACTTTTAAAGGTCTTGAAACGAACAATAATATTTGAAAAGTGAAATAGAAAGAACCTTTATAAAATTTGATTTAAAGTTCGAAAATATTGCCTTTTGCATAACATCGTTGTTTAGCAGACGCGCACCTGTTTGGAATTAAAATTGATTTTAACAGCTACACATTTTATTGAAATCATAATAGTATTCCCACCTAATGTAAGTCTAAGATTATCGGTCGCATTCGACATTCTTATGTTATTCATTAGAAATACGTTCCTCATATGTTTGATATGTAGGCTGCCACCACAACACACCGACCACATGGTGGTCATACCGGCGGACACGACCATAACGAAATGGATAGTGCTACCTTTCAGTTCGTCGGTTCAACGGTAAGTAACGTAATGACATGCTATGCATGATAATGTATGATTTCAGTTTAAGATGGTGTTTTATTTCCTGTTAAGTCACAGAAACATATTTTATGAGTGGCAGAATGATTACATATGGACTTAATAAAGATCTGATATGAGACATTACATTAATTTCCCATTCATTGCTTTTTTATTGTAAAGACTGGGACAAATCGTCAAGTTATCATGAAATAATGCACTGGGGTAATCTATGTCGTCACTTTATACGGAATATTAAAATTTCCTTAAGTGGAATTGTACGTATTATAAATGTATTCAAACAGAGTAAATTGTCCAAGAAACCATATTGTTTGTTGTCGACTGGTCCGTTTGTTTTTTATTCAGGGCCACCTTCTAATACAATGGCATCCCGACAAGAATACCTTTAACTGCTACATTGTCTCATTGACGGATGCTGAACGCGCTCAAATTCACACAGATGCGGGTATGCGTGCAGTAGAGGTAAGTGTTGCCATATTTATTGACGATTCTGTCTTAATTAGAAAACATGCATCATATATAACATTGAACAATTGATACATTATTCTGACACTAACGAGCCTGTTGTGTAATACGTATCGACATGATTTTAAGTGATCAATTGTAAACATTGAATGCTGCAAGTATAGAATAACTAATTTATGATTGTACGTACATTCTCACGGTTGTCAAATTTGTAAAGGTTTATTATAAGATTGTGTTTGCTTAATGTTACACAATTTGAATTCAGATGCGCGCGTTGGGTCAGCTGTCTGTGGCGACCTTGGTGCATGACGCTACCACGTTGAACAATCACGACGTCAACGCCTGTGGTCATGGCAAAAACCACACGATGCCTGCCTATTACCTCCTAAGTGTGTAGCGCAGCTCAACTGAAATGTAATTGCAGAGCTAATGTCATTTGTGAAAATCGGTGAAATATTTTGATATTGATTTGATCAATGATAAAACAATAGATGTACAAACATGTCGATTTCATTTTTAAAACACCAATAATTGACACCAATATTTCTGTTGAATCATTTATGTTAAATAAAACATAAACATACGTGTTCATGAATAAGTTTATGCCCAGTCACTAACCTCACCGATTCCAAACTTTTAAATAAACAATTACATTAAACATTTCCATATTTTCAAACATATTGTCGAAAGTTTTTCATTGCACGTCTTAAAGGTTATATGTTGTCACAAATGGTTTATTATTCCAATATATAAATATATGACGCAAATGCGCCTTACACATGCGTTGACCTGAAAAAAATATATATCGCTTGCACAATTACTTAAATGATTGATATATTTATATATACTATTATGATATGATGGTGTTTTCAGGACTTGAATCAGTCGAGTTGGTAGTTTGAAATCACTTGACAAAACACACCAGACTGAACACCAAACTAAAGTAACATTGAATGTATTATATACCTTGCAGGCATCATATTATTGCAATACGAAAACAAGTGTATTTAATTGAAAATGCAACTTGTCTGTGTCAAGAAAACAAAACTTATGGCAAAACACAAGTAAAAAATCCGGCAGAACTTTGGTCTGAAGTTAAAAGTTGTCTGGCTGATAGTATCATACGAAAACAGAAAATATTGGTAGCGAATATGGTTTGCGTATTTGGGGTTGAAAACAATCAGTTTTGGCCTACAAACATGCGTTATAAAAGTCGGAAAACAGAGTCTGAAATATAAAACCACAATAAAACATCGAACTTAAAACTATTAAGTTTCGAGCAAGTAACAGTTATGCTTGTTAAGCACAAAGTGTTGTTTATGATTATAAAAAACATTATAAGGATAACATGCATACATGTAAGGGACCAAACGAATAAGACACATACGCTTTTGAAATGTACGAGTTGCAGTTTTTAACGCATACATTATGATATTATCACATTGTTATATCATTTTTTACAATTAAGCACCAAATCTAGAAAGCGCATTTAACACATTATTTTTATAAGGATGTGTTTATTTGATACGTGTTATCTTCTCGACCAATATAGGACAAATATGATCATATATGTGGTGAAAACGATAATGTAAACAACACTATTCACATGGAACACAGACGTTGCAGTGACGTTACTTTGACGTCGGCACGCATCAAGCTACCCACACTTATCATGTACAAGGTTCCATTCAAAATTAACTTGTTGAACTATCGCTTAACATGTCCTCAACAATTAGTTCAAAATATGTTAATGTGTCTGAAGGTATATTTTTAATTTGTATTTATCTCCGAAGGTCGAAGAAGCATTTGGATTCAGCGAATCGAATTTTTTAAATTATGACATCATCTTAATCATAAAATGCGTGCCTTCTTTTTTCAGTATATAAACTCTGTATTGCAATCATTGTATGTCCCTTTTAATATAGTGATTTCAGTGTTAAAGACAATAAATTTCCCTCAATGCGATGGAATTTCACTTTTAAAAGTGATGAAAAAGAACCTCAGATATGCTTGCTCAGATAAGAAATACGTTAGTTAACTGAAAGTGTAAGGACGTATTTAGAGCAAGTACCGTTTCGTGACAAAAGGACTTTGATAGCGATACGGATGTGCCTACTCTACTCACGACAATAAATAATTGACCATTTGACGTGTTTCGATATGCTGCATCAGCATTATAATAATAATAATTATGTTGATAATAATTATAAAATAATAATGGTNCGTAAAAAGTATTCATTCGAAATTTTGTAAATGATTATTAAAGGTTAAACTTAAAATATGTAATGCATGTGTCTAAGGTGAGCTGGACAGATATCCCGTGTATATACATAGATATGTCCTTGTCATTAAATATTGGTTTAGGATATGTAGATCTAAAAATATTATTATTAAAACCATATATAACTTGGCTGTTTCAGATAACTACAAAGGCTGTCATAATTGGATATTTAATGTAAAACAAACATTTGATGAATATGGTTTCAGTTATGCATTTTAGAATATATATAATATAAATATTGACACTAACACATTTGTAGAGGAATTTAAACGCAGAGTATATGATCACTTTACACAGGATTGGTATGGAACGTTACATAACAGTTCAATGTTAGATCACGGTGCCTATACCACGTGACTTTTTAAGATCTGTGTTGGGAGAATAAAGCGCGACCCAGTTAACATTTTTGAGGATGTCTTTTTACATATTTCACCATTTTTAATGGGATAAAGTGGAGAGCCCGCTCATTCATGAGCGTTTTCTAAATGTATCATTTTTTTTTAACAATAACGAATTGTTTTCAATAAAGTGCAACCGCGCGTTTGAAAGGTTAGAAAAATGTCGGAACAATGTGGGGACTTCATATTACAAACGCGCGGTCGCACTTTACTGAAATAATACTTACTTGTTTAAAAAAAAATCATGATACCTATAGAAAACTCTCACGAATGAAAGAGCTGAGATAACTTTCTGCGCAAGTGAAGAGTGAACACAAAATAATAAATAGTATGTCCGTATTGCGATCGATACCAACTAACGTTTGTAATTTATTTGAATTTCCTTTATTAATCGAATATTATATAATTAGCGGATGAAAAAGTCTAAATAACAAGCAGAACATATAACATCTTGTCATTTATCAGCCAAAATCACATGGTTCATTTAGGTTCCACAATGGCCAATATCAAATAGGACTTTTGAAGCAGACAGTTGGAATAAATCATACTTTCCAATAATATATACGTTTGTGCGTTTAATTTGAATACAAATGTTTCCACGAGTACAATTCGAGGCGTCCATTACACCATCCAGACATCAGGAACCTCTTAAGGCTCTATAATCTATCATGCAAGTGGCAGCTTTGTCATGCTAATGATTCCGTGATTGTAACCACAAAATAGAACGCGCTTCTGGTGTTGTTCTGCTCACGAGTTAATGGTAGTGTTCTCTTAACATTATAATAAAACTACATTCAAATACACACGTTGTGGGCAGCTATGAATATTTTGTATATACTTTCCGCATATCATAAGAGAGTTTCCTACTAATACATAATAAACGTCATGTAATTGCCTCTAAACTAGTAGTTGTTATCGATATCGCTTGTTGTATATATTTGTAATTCCTTTGTGTATGCACATTATAGGGAGTGACTATTAAACAAGAACTGTCGGAAAACAGCGTACTCGACTTGTCTTGTGTTTTTATGATTATTTTTTCTTAAGCAAACTTTCTGGACATTATGAGAACAATAAGAGACTTAATTGTTGCTATCAAGCACATGAGTATTGTTCCAACAAAATGAAATCACACGAGCCGCCTTGATTTTGACCCCGCCCTCCTTCATGCAATCTCAATATAAAGTATATACGTTTGATGTTTAGTTTCATATAATAAAGCAGAAAGAAGTTTAATATATATATATCAACAGTGATTTAGACTCAAGCTCTATAGTACAGCTCCGCAGATTGTCTTGCTATCTACAATATTTAATGTATCATAACTTAACCATAACTTCGTGCTCATGAGGTATTGAGTCGAAAGCATTTTTCTATATCTAGTAATTGTGACTTTCACCTTCACTCAAGCCGCCTAAAGATGACCCAAACACTCAAACATTTTCCGATGTAGAGCTGTTTCAAAAGGTTTAATAGTTCACTTATCAATGTATGAAAGTTTGGAGCTGTGAGATTGTTGATGGCATCTTGCTACTATCTTGTGGAATCGTGCCTTAAAAATATGACATAACAGAAACACTAGGACAAGAGGTCGATTTATTCCTTTCGACAAATCTGCAAACAGTACACTCGTACTTCGGCACTCCAACACTGAACAACACATATAATTAACACTTAATACATGTATTTGTTCGTTAACTATTATGAATAGTATAAGTTCAATAAGAAACTTTGATTTCTCTTATCATGTTTTTCTTCCAATTTCATTGATACATCTCACGGAATTAAAATCGTTTTTATTTAATATGTTATCAGTTTGTACATCAAATTATAGAGTTAATGCACGAAACTCTTTCATCAATCAACTGTAATTAATTTGAATTAAAACAATAACAACAAATACTCAATTGCAGAATACGGCAACGATGCTGTGGTACATGGCCACGCCCATTGCATTCATAAAACCACTCGCCAAATTGGGTCAATTTATGAAACATCATGTCACAATAACACCGAACAGACAATAACTTATTAGTGGGTTGTGCATTCATAGTTTGATTTCAGCAGAAGAAATGGTTAATTATATAGCAATATGAATAATGTAATTCGCAGAGTTATTCATTTCTTTAGTTCAAACAAAGGTAGTGTATTTGTGTGTGGGCGGAATCATAATATACAGTCAGTGTGGGTAATATGTAAATTTAAAGTTATGATTGTATTTTGAAATATTAGAATAAAATTTGATTGTCATCACATTGGTAAGCAATATGTTCATTTAAACCATAACAAGATAAAACACATATAATTGACTAACGCACGACTATTTTGTGATGAAATAAATTAACTTTCGTTTTTTACAAAATTGTTTCTAAAGACAATTAATGTCACCTAAATAAGTATCTCCGTTTTTCGATGTTTATAACTCGAATTGTGTCAGTTTCTGTGAAAACTATGGGAAGATTCATGACAGTTTAATGTTGAGCATAAACTTATTTCATCAAGAATGTCTGCATATTATTTACGATTCTGTTTTAAATTAAGTATACATGTAGTTTTGTTTTCAAGGACTTTCGTTCTTTGAGAATCGAAGGTTCGAGTATAGGCGCTTAATTGTTTATCAAATGAAAACCCATTTTCAGTAATTATAAAATACACAAGGTAGCTCACTCCACATTTCAGCCATTAAAGCGTTAGGCGTTTCATTGCTGTACCTATTTTAGGAACATGTGATCGGCGTGGGCACATGACACGGCCGTTAATCACGGGCGCCACCTCTTCTGTGATATGCATTAATAAACGAGACACTGCTACTTCCGAGGTGGCGCTTAGGACCGGATGTTTTGAAATTACACGTTGAATGCTTCGTATAAGAAGGGAACCAAAGTTTCGCGACGTCTTATTATCCAATTATAAATCAACAAGTAAAAACAACATCACGTTTTCATAGCTTTAGAAAATGGCTTAAATGGAGATTGAGCTTACTTATTTTATTTTGTTTCTTTAAAGTGCAATTATCATATAACCGATACCTATGGGTTGTAAGTTAATTGATCATGAAAACGCTATTTACCTAACACATAAATTTAGTTAATAAGAACCACGTAATTGTGATAGGTTTCCAGACAATTCAGTTCAGTACGGTCAGGTGCAACCACGCATAATAAATGGTATTTAACGACAAAAAAAACGATCTTTGTTTTTCTTAAATTCTGTTCGAAAAGCTCTTTTTAAAGGAGTTTTATGCAACCCGGAGAACATATGATCTCAAACTTGAACGAGATTGTGCCAAACACGTAAAAGCGACACGCGAAATAAGGCTGACACCGCATAGTTATTCAAGTTCTTCCCCCATACATACCAGGGATACAAACTCTGGTCGCATTAATTACACTTATGAACGCTAAGACCGCATAAATTTCTATCATACAACCCAAACGACATTCATTTTAAGATATACAATTTCTTTTCCCATTAATTATAGTTATTCAAACTCTGGCCACACTCATTACAGTTATACACAATCTGGCTTCGTTCATAATGTATATACAAAGTGTATCGATATTGATGACAGGTATACAAACTATCGCAAAATTCATTACATTTGGTATACATTCAAAATGCATTTTTAACACGAAATTAAATCTGTGAATGTCGTGTACCTCTTATAATAATAAGTGCTCAAATCTCTTTTGCGCTTTTTGTCCAGATTTCTGTAAAACAAAAGCCTGCTTCATTTATCAGAACACGGACCAATATTTGATTTCCGTAACTGGACAGTATTTCAAAGGTAGCATACTATGTTATCCTTTATAATTATTTGTGTAAATAAATCCATACGAATTAGAAACAACAAAGACAAGAAACTAATTGAGTTTTTTTTTCGCTTTCATGTCGAAATATGCCCTCATGTAAAACCCAAATACATGTCCTCATGCACAAACACATATTTGCCAGCAAGTTGGCGTTTGAAAGTTGTGTAATGTGCATCTTCCATGCCGATTGTTTTTAACTTATAAAGTTGTTTACATTAAGGTTAAAGGCAAAACCCATTGTTCAAATTAAACTTTTTGAATCTAAGTTTGTACTTGCATCATCATTAACTTGATAACATATACAAATTCAATTAAATCACCGCGCTTGTTTCGTACACTCTACCGACCCGTACCAACATAACTGCCCGAATAAGTTTACACTACATAAAACTGTGATTTGGATAAAAACAAACGTAATTGTCTTTCATTATTTAAAATATGAATAAAGATTTTTAACTTTAGAAACTATTATTGTACTTGCAAACATATTGCCAAGAAAATTGTCTCCTGGTCAGTGCTATGCAAGGACACTGCAACAGATATAAACGTAAGGTATACAGCTTTAGTAACAATCTTTCAGGTATTGACACATCAAGATAAAACATTTAAGACTCATAACTAAATGGTATTTAAAGCCACACACCTTACTTGGCATAGTAAATTTCAGTATAAATAAGAAACATATTTTATCTATGCCAATTAGAATATATCTGGTGGTTACAAGGTAGAAATCCGTCTTTTTTGCGCTTTAAAACTTAAAATAATCGCGTTTGTCGAAATGGACGTCTAGAAATCCTACTTTTGGTTTTAAAAGCGGTACCGTTTGAAAAAAAAAAATAAGTACTGAATTCGAATCCTAAAAGGCTCACCTTAGCAATCTCCAAAAAGAGATAACATCCCTTGAAACCAAACGTACGACGATGGAAAAGCAACTGGAAGTTTATAGCACACGTGAGGAGTATATAAACGACAAACTGTCAGACCTTGAAAGTCGTTCAATGCAAGAAAACTTAATGTTCTATGGGTTTGATGAATCGAAGGAAGAAGACTGCGAAGTGATCGTGAAAACATTTATCAAAGATGTTCTACAGATTGAGGCCCACGACATCAAGTAAGACAGAGTGCATCGCATAGGTCCATATTCCGACAGGAAAACACGACCGATAGTCGCCAAGTGTCACGACTACAACGACCGGGAACGAGTGCGTAAACAGTCTTTCGTCGACGCCATAAAAACGGAACTCTCCAGACGTAAAATGGGCGTCGGTATCCACCGACCACAACTACGTAGAGAAGCTAGACAGGCCCTATTCCCGCACTCAAAGGAAGCGGAAGCACAACACGAGCGCATGCGAATCGTAGGCAACAAGATGTTCGTGAACAACGTGGCGCGAAAGAAATTTGTAAACGGACAGGTAGTCAACATCAACTAGGATAGCCGCGAGAAGGACATCACAATATTGTCATGGAATATTAATGGGCTTAGGCGAAAAATCGACGACATCGACTTTCTGAACACTGTAACTCAATGTGATATATTATTTCTATCAGAGACTTGGTTACATAAAAACAGCTTCATCAACGCTGATATTGGTGGATTTATTTGTGATCATTTATATGGAAATAAGAGTGCGAACACAAGCAGAGGACGTTATAGCGGAGGTATTTCTGTATATTTTTAACATCACTTAAAAAAAATCACAGTAATAGAAAAAAAATCAAGCAGATATTATTTGGAAAAATGCTGTAAATCCCTCTTCGACATAGGCATTGATGTAAACATAGGTCATATCTATATTCCTCCAAAAATTTAAGTCTTAATACAAATAATATAGATTTTTTCGAAACCCTAGAATGTAACATTGAGCGATATAAAAATCTGGGCAAAGTTTTTATCACAGGAGATTTAAATAGTAGATGTTCAAATGTATGCGACGTTCTACATTTTGACATGTATATTGACGATGAAGAGTTGTCAAATCGTGTTTACATCCCACCACGTGCTAGCAAAGACCACGTGATTGATACAAATGGTAAACGCTTGATTGAGCTCTGCCAATCGACTTCGTTCATTATTGGTAACGGGCGAATACACGATGACCTAAATGTAGGAGAGTTCACTTTTCACTCACATAGGGGTAGCAGCCTGGCGAATTATCTACTTTAAGAACCAAAATATATCTTTCTTATAAGTAACTTTGAAATACTTCAACCAAATGAGCTCTCTGACCATTCGGGCATACTCTTTAGTCTCGCGACAAGACACGCTGCCGACGAGGAAGGCAGCAAATCCGAAGCTTCATATGATTATAAAATAAAATGGAACGACTCAAAAATAGACCCGTTCAAGAATGTCTTATCGCAATACAAAGCGCAATTGTGTTCACTCGAACAGTCCATTTTAAACGAGCGCGACATTGATGGGGTATCAAACGACTTTATAAATATTTTAAAACAGAGTGCAAGAGAGGTGTTTGGAAAAAACGAAATAAATAACAAAAAACATAATAATATTCACTACAATACAAAACCATGGCTTAACAAAGAATGTTATACTTCCAGAGCGGAATTTAATAAACATAGGAATACATTTTTAAAGGACCAATCCAATGAACATAACCGAAATTATTTATCAAATCGAAAAATAAATATATACGCACTAAACGCCGATTTAAGCAAAAATTCATGCATAAAGAAAAAAACAATCTCACAAATCTTAGTAAACATAGGCCACGAGAATTCTGGAAAACAATTTTTAAAAAAACAGTATTTTAAGAAAGACAACAGCCCAACCAATTTAAACACAGCGGCACTCTATGAACACTTTAAACAATTATACTCTGACAATATGAGTAATACCGAAAATAGCACGCGCGAAAATTATCCCTCAAGGTCAGATCCAGACTTAGATAAGGACATTTCGCTAGAAGAGGTAACAATTGCTATCCGTGAACAAAACAATAACAAAAGCAGCGGTATTGACAAGATATGCGCAGCAATATATAAAAATACTATAACGGAATTATCATCATTTATATCACTTTTTAACAGAATGTATAAACATGGTGAATATCCAAAATCCTGGGGTGAAAGAATTATTATACCTATATTCAAGGGAGGGGATACAGAGGATGCGAAAAACGATAGGGGTATCACCCTAATTAATATTCTGGCAAAAATGTATTCAACAGTACTTCTAAACCGATTGACCAACTGGTCAACTAAACATAAAAACTTGATACAAAACCAATTCGGCTTTCAGAAAGGAAAGTCTACAGTAGACTGCATATTTGTATTGCAATCTATTATACAAAAAAAAACACTTAGCCAACGGAAAAAGCTATGTTGTGCCTTCGTAGATTTCGAAAAATGTTTCGATAAATTTTTAGACCGAACCCTTTTTTTCCAAACACTTATTAATGAAAACGTAAGAACAAAATTCGTAAACGCCAAACGGAGCATGTATAACTCCGTTAAAGCAAGTTTCAGGCATGAAAGAACATAAACATCACTATTTGAGTCGAATATTGGAGCAAAACAAGGCGACCAAAGCTCAACGTTATTATATTTATTTTTCATAAATGATATTGTTTCAAGTTTCAATGATAATATGGATGACCTTTTTACTCTTGAGAATACTAAATTATTCGTACTTCTTTTCGCTGATGACGCGGTCATATTCGCTCACTCGCATAACGCACTACAATCGTTACTTAAAGATTAAGAAAATTACTGCAACGAGTCGAAACTAACAGTGAATACAGAAAAAGATCAAAATAATGATTTTTTAAAAAGGTAGACATACACGATATAATTTTACATTAAATAACACAATATTAGATATAGTCGATTTATTTAAATATTTAGGGGTAAATCTTTACAAAAACGGAGACTTGAACCGTACGCAAAAACATATCGCTCAACATTCACAATTCGCATTACACAATTTGTTTACAGTATTTGATCAACTTGAATTAAACATAGACGAAAAATGTAGACTGTTTGACAGTCTAGTTGGGTCCAAATTAAATTACGCATAAGAAACATTAGGCTTTCACGAAGGAAAAGATATCGAACGCATACATTGTAAATTCTTACGTAAGATTCTAAACGTCAGAAAATCCACAAACCTAGACGGACTTTAAGGGGAATTAGGTAGATACCCAATGTATGTAAAACGCCAATTGACATTAGTTAAAAACAGGTTAAAAATCATTGATCCGAACAACAACCTACTGACAAAATCTATTTATAATTTGCTTAAGAGCGATACTGAAAGTAATAATACATATGCCGGTAGGAACTGGGCTTATCAGATTAAAGAATTTCTCGAACACATTGGTTTAGCTACTATATGGATGCAACAAAATACGCATATCCCAAACGAATACGACCTAAAAATAATAACAAATCGAATTTTGGATATATATGAACAGACTTGGTTCACAAATATAAATAACTCAAATAGACTGGCTGCATACCGATATTTCAAATATGACTTTGAAACGGAAAAATATTTAAAATGAATTAATAACAATAAATTTAGAATATCACTTACACAATTCAGAATCTCTGCACCTAATCTAGCGATAGAAAAGGGTCGTCATGAAAACATACCAAAAGAAAATAGGAAGTGTATATACTGTAATATGAATAGAAAGCGAATTCCACTTCTTATTAGTATGCCCCCTATATAAAGAAATTAGACAACAATACCTAAAACCATACTTTCGTCATTTGCCAACATTGAACAAATTCGAAGTTCTAATGTCATCATAATCAACAAAGGTATTAAATAACCTATCAAAATATGTTTATTTTGCCCTAAACCTAAGGTCAAATGTAACGTAATATAAACTATATGCTGTTAATGCCATCAATGTTGTATGTTTATTAGAACAGATGTAATAATAAGTTAACCGTATTAACTATGATTATTGTTTCAATGTGCCTAATGTTTATATTTTTGGATACAGCAAAATTCATCAACTTGTGATTTGTAATAAATGTGATTATTTTATATTATGTTAACTATTTGTAATGAAGAAGATCACTTCTTTGTATGATTTTCAAAATTGTGTTATCATTCTCAATTAGAATATTCGATTTACATAAAAAGTCAGCAAACATATGTTGTATGTTGAATGATTGAAGAAATCACTTATTAGTTTTGTAATTTTAACATAAACATTACGTTTTAATATACTTAACTAAGTCTGTGTAATTGAACAATTTTTTTATTGTATCCAGCATTGAAAATATAATCGTTTAAATTATGATAATTTTCCTTTTTGTAAATGAAATTCACCACCGAAATTATATATTCATTATGTAAATGACTTATTGATTCTATTCATTGAATGATTTTGACATGCATTTTTTTTCTCTTTTGATTTACTTAACTATTCGTATTCATCGTTTTGTGTTGTACTTCTCAAATACATGTACCATGTTTTTGCTTTCTCACAAACACATGTGTATAGGCTATAAATTTGCAATATGCTGTTTTATGCCTAATAAATATTATGTTATGTTATGTTATGAAAACAATTGGGACATTAGTATGCGTGATAGCGTTGTGTTATGTAAATAATTGTTTGTATGCTACAATTTCTTTTTTTCGTTAAAAGCGTTTATTTACCTCCATACATTACAGCTTGTTTCGTTAGTTTACATGTTAATTTGTAAGTATATAATAGAGTTCGTTTAACAATAAAACTTGCTATAATATAGGAAATGAAATCCACCCAGTCCATTATATATGTATGCTAGAATATGTTGCTATAAATATTGTATTACGACATATGTTTAAATAATAACAAATATAATAATATAGATTTTTATACAACAGTACTTTATAGGGTATTGAAACGAAGCATATCAATTTGCAAAGTGAAATAAAAAGAACCTTAATAAATGAGTTAACGTTCGAAAATATTGCACTTTGCATAACAATCGTTTTAAAGCAAACGCGAACCTGTTTGTAATTGAATATCTAAAGAGCTTCACATGTTATTGAAGGCATTATGGTATGCCCTCCTACAATACGCCCTAGATTAACATTCTTATGTTATTTATACGACAATACGTGTTTTTATTTTTTGAATATATAGGCTGTCACTACAACCAAACATTCACATGGTCATAACGGACACGAGCATAACTAAGTTGATAGTGCCACCTTTCAGTTCGTCGGAACAACGGTAAGTAACGTTAAATCACGCTATTCATTAAAATGTATGATTTCAGTTCAAGATAGTATTTTATTTCCTGTCAAGTCACAGACACATATTTCATTAGTGGTGAATGACAACGCATGGACTAATGACAGATCTGTTTCGTGAATGTAAATGCATTACTTACCAATTTATTTCAGTTGTTGTAAGAACTGTGACCCACGGTTAATTGATCATGTAATAATACCCTGGTAATATGTATTTCGTGACATTACATGACATATTATACTATGTCATTCAGTGGAATTGTTCTTTTTATAAATTATTCTATTGGCCAATTAGCCAACAAAACACATTGTTTGTCTTCGACTTGTCCATCATTTTTTATTTAGCACAACCTGTTTGTCCAATGGCAACCCGACAAGGCTACCTTGAACTGCTACATTGTCTCATTGACTGATGCTGAACTCGCTCAAATTCACACCGACGCTGGTATGCGTGCAGTAGAGGTAGGTATTGTTACACTTATTTACGATACTCGGTTGTGTAAATATGCATGTATGTTGTCTTGAAGGGTTATTAAGCAAACATATATCAGAAATAGATAGAAACATGTATAAAATATTATGACAATGACGAGTCTGTTCTTGAATACATATAAACATCATTATAACTTTCCAATTGTAAACATTAAATGCTACAATTATAGTAGTATAACTAGTTCGTTATTGTACAATAAAACGTTCATTCTCGCGGATGTTAAATTTTTAAAGGTTTATTTTAAAATTATGTTTGCAATTTGAATTCAGATGCGTGCCTTGGGTCACCTGTCTAACGCTACCTTAGTGCTTGACGTAACCACGTTGAACTCTCACGACGTCAACGCCTGTGGGCATGGCAGAAACCACACAGCGCCTGCCTATTAAATCAGCGTGTAAGGAAGCGCAACGCAAATATAAAAGCATAGCGTATGTCATGTGTGAATGTCGGTGAAATATTTAAGACGATTCAATAAACAATGTCACTAAAACATTTCAATATTAACCAAATTACAGTCGACAGTTTTCAATTGCAAGTTCTATGTTGTCAAAAAAGGGTTTCCTATTCCAATAAACCAATATATGATGCGTATGCGCCTTACCAAGGCGTGACATGAATAAATAAAATATCGTTCCCACAATAACTTAATCATGTGTTATATTTGTTATTTATTATTATGCTATGAGGATGTTTTGAGAACTTGAATCAGTCTAACAAATCAGACGGAACGCCAGACTGGAGGAATACATGCACTCTATACATTTCTTGCTTAGTATTCGTTGAATCCCATCATATGTAAAGAATAATTATATGTCAAGTAAACGAGACTTTTGGCGGAACGTAGGTGAGGAATTTTGGAATAAAGGTATCAACGTTGTCTGGTTGCTAGAATGGATCGGAAATAGAAAATTTTCGTAGCGAAAATTGTTTCCGTAGTTGAGTGTTGAACGTGATGAAATAGAACTTCGGATATGCTTTCTTAAATAAATAATACGTCAGTAAACTGAAAGGACGTATTAAGAGCAAGTGCCGTATCGTGACTAAAGGTCTTTGATAGCGATACTCATGTGTCTACTCTACTCACGAAGTTCCGAATAAATAACTTTTTTTGAAATGCAGCAGTACCTTCAAACATAATATTAATAATCATAAGAATAATAATAATAATAATCATGAAAATAATAATAATATTGTTTGCTATAAATTATTATTATTATTATTATTATTATTATTATTATTATTATTATTATTATTATTATTATTATTATTAAAGTAAATTGGACCATTCAAACAGATAGTCCAAATACATCATTTCCAATATTTAAAATGTTGGTGCGTTTGATTTGAATACAAATGTGTCCACGAGTAAAATTCAAGGGCGTCCATTACACCATTTAGACAGCAGGAACCTCTGTAATACATCATGCAAGTGACATCTTTGTCATGCTAATGATTCCGTGATTGTAACCACGAAAAAGAATACGCTTCTGGTGTTGTTCTGCTCACGATTAAGTGGCAATGTTCTTTAAACAATATAATAATGACTATCAAGCACATGCGTATTATTCCAACATAAACTTAATCACGCGAGCCATCTTGATTTTGACCCCGCCCTCCATGCAATCTTACTGTAACCGTATCCCAATTGTAAAGCCACAAACGTTTTTTTTTATATATTGAATATATTGTTGTATATTTTTTGTATGTTATGTAACTAGAGCGTTGTTCCTGAAATATTGAGAGGACAGCATATTTCTAAATCTAGTTATTGTGACTTTGATATTGACTCAATCCACCTATATACGACTCAAAACAATTTCGATGTAGCGCTGTTTCAAAAGGCGTGTTATTTTACTTATGCATATATAAACGCTGGGCGCTGTGAAATGATAAATTGCATCGTGATAGTATCTTGTCGAATCGTGACTCGATCAATATGGAATAATGGGAACAAATGGGGACAACAGGTCGAGATATAAAATTAGATATGTCTTGTTTTGCAAACAGTACGCTAGTACTTCAGAACTCAAACACTGAATAACACCCATAACTAAGCACTTACCACATTTATGTTTGCAGTATCTCTATTTGATTGTAAACGTATAATATAATTTTAATCACTTTAGCAACATGTTCATAATATTATTTATGCATTAATACGTACGTATGATGATAGATTTAAAAGATATTGGCATGTGACTAAAGTGATTTACCAATTATCCATGTACATACATTTTTTTTAAACACCTTATGCATATACTTGGATTTCTTTGGTGTTCGCCCAATTACTACGATATAACTAAATGAATAAAAATCGCTATTATTGAATATATTGTCAGTTTGTACACCGAATAATAGTGCTGCTGCACGAAACTCTTCTTTAATCAAATTTTATTTCGTCGGTTAAAAAAACAACAACAAACAACCAATCGCAGAATTTGGCAAGATTGGCCATATGCATCCGGCAAAGTTTATGACAGTTATGAAAACTGGCCAGATTCATAACTATAACACAATCTTTGGTCACACTATTCTTTGTTATAACCTATAACAACTATGTCGACATTCATGATATGTATTCAAACTCTTTCCACATTCATGAAAGATATACAATGATGTATGCCTTGTATTAAAACAAACGTGGGTAACCATAACCTCGTGGCCATTGAAACTTAAGAATTTATGCTCGTGTATCAAAAAACGAACTTATCCGAAATTCTATAAATATTTAGTGACGATTGTGTGATCCATAATATCTGATACCATTTTGGGGTCGTGTAATTTCTACATATATCACCGGATTGTTAATATCAACACATTGAAAAAAAACTAGACGGGTCCAAGTTTTAATGAGCGTACAATTGTCCATATTAAGCAAAAAATGACAATGGTACTCACCGACCAAGATTTACATTAAATGTTCGATGTGACGTCCGTTTTATTCTATAACGACGTCAAGTCGTTTTTTGATATTGTCAATAACATTGGCGCACATTGCTGGCGTAATTTTCTTCATTTCTCGGCGAATGGCCGACTTCAGCTGCTCAATGGTATCGTGCTTAGGTATGTAAACATTGTCCTTCAAGTGTCCCCACATGAAAAAATCCAACGGACTGAGATCTGACGGATGTGGACGCCATTATTTATCTGTTTTATATGAGATTAATTTTCTACCAAATGTTTCTCTCAACCATTCCAAGACTTGTCCTGCAGTATGTGGTGCAGCTCCATCTTGCAGAAACCATATTTTGGTAATGTCAATGCCTTTTATTCGCAGGGCAGGTAGGAATTTGGTCTTCAAGAGAGTGAGATATCGAATACTATTGACTGTTGTGGTTTCACCTTCCGATTCGAAAAAAAGGTCCAATCACACCGTTCAAACTCAGCGCTGCCCAACCTGTCACCTTTTCATCATGAGCAGGCTTTTCTAAATAGAAATTTGGTTTCTCCTTACTCCATACTCTACAGTTATGTTTGTTAGGAGTGTTATTAAGATAAAAATGTGATTCCTCTGAAAACCATGTTTTATCAACTGTGTCCAATTTATCAACTATCCATTAAGCAAACTCTAGTCTGCTGTTTATGTCTGTTTCTTTCAAATGTTGCATTATAGACACCGAATAAGGATCCAATTTAAATCTCGAAACGCAGCGCTATGTAAACACCTCCATAACTAGACTTACTGTTTATATCTCCTAGAACCTTTCTTACTGATTTCTGTGGTGTCTCCTGAATCACCTTAAGGATCTCTGCAACGTTCTCTGAGCTGCGGCTAGATCTTGGTCTTCCATTGTTATTTTTTCGACTGTCCCCAACTGAACCAGTCTGTTGAAATCTTTTTATAAGCCGATGTACTTGAAGCTTTTTAAGTCTGTCATCTTCAGGATATTTGTTCTGCATCATTCGTATGACAGTAACTGGAGATTTAGTCTCAAAATAAAGCTTTACTATTTCAGCAGCCTTCTGATTTGACGTCGCCATCTTGAAAAACAACCCTTATTGGATGACGTCATATATGACGTCACGACGTCAACGTTTTCCCGTTTTTTTCTGATGACAAGAACTTATGACAATTCCCTTTACAGGGGTATAAAACGCTTAGTAATTCTATCAGCCGGAAATTATTTATTTAATATCAAAACCGTATCAGATATTATGAACTCAATAAGATTAAACACCTATTATTTACTAACGCAATTAACAAAACGATTGTGTGATTAAATAAATTAACTTTTATCTTTACAGTATGGATTTTTTATACAACTATTGTCACCTGTATAATTGTTTCTCTTATTCGATTTTTATAACTTATATTTTGTCAATTTCTGTGACAAAATTTGAAAATTAAAAAAGTGTAATTTTGCCACATTTCAGCCATTTATTAAGCTACAGAAGTTTAATTGCAGGACCTGTTTTAGCAACATGTGACAAGCTTGGAACCAATTTGTCGCGACGCCTGGTTAAATAAATCAATAAGTCACACAACTACACAACTTTATAATAGCTTTAGAAAATGGTTAAAATTGAGATTGAGCTACCTTGTGTTTTGTTCATAAATTCCACATACATTTATTTATTTGTTAATCAACCAAGCGCCTATGGGTTCGAGCACAAACCAAATTGGTGACGAAACCACTCTTTACCATATTATTCAGCAAATACAAATAAAAAAATTATGGCAAGCATCCAGAAAATTCACCTCAGTATGGTTAGGTTCAATAACCTAACAAATAAATGGTATATAACATAACATTTTGTTCTTAAAAAACTTTTTAAACTCCTTTTATTCAATCTGGTCAACATATGACATCGTACTTGACTGCGCATGTGCCAAAATTGTAAATAGGACCCACTTAATTTGGGTAACATCACATAGTTATGCAAATGAACGCCCTATTTATACACGTTGGAGAAACTCTGGTAACATTCATTATTCTTATAAACACTATGACCAAATTCATAACAGGTACAAACCCTTACCAAATACATTTAAGATATACAACATCCGGCCACATTTATACTAGATATACAAACTCTGGCCTCATTCAGAATCTATAAACAAACTGTAGCCATATTGATAACAGGTATGCAAACTATGGCCACATTCATTACATTTGTTAAAACATCGATATGCAATTTCCACACAAAATTTATACCTTTTCTGCACTGTGTTTCTAAAAATATTAAGTGCTAAAATGTCTTAGTATGCTATTTTGTTCTGATTTCTTTAAACACGCATAATGATTATGATTTCTTTAAATATTATATTGGTGGCTGTTTAACATAACATTTACGAATTGGTCTTTAACCGTGTGCATGTTTTCTTTGCATAAATTTTGCTGCAGAAATATTATTAAATGTCGTCGTTTTTGTGCTTATCGAAGTTTTTGTCATTCTATCGATGACTTCTATGTTTAAGTATATTTCTTGGAAATTGTAAAAGTAAAATGTGTTTTGAGATTCATGACATAAGCATAAACACAAAACACTCGTTCACTTGTCTAAAGTGAAGCTAATATGTGGCGTGTTCTGAGAAAGCTGGGCAAAATGCTTGTGCGTAAAGTGTCATCCCAGATTAGCCTGTGCAGTTCGCACAGGCTAATCCGGGACGACACTTTCCGCCTAAACTGGATATTCGCTAAGAAGAGAATTATTTAAACGAAAAATGTCATAAATGCGGAAATTGTCGTCCCTGATTAGTCTGTGCGGACTGCACAGGCTTATCTGGGATGACAATTTATGCACAAGCATTTTGCCCAGTTTTCTCAGAGCACGACACACATTGACATTGGAAACAGGCTAGTAGGACTTAACTAACTTCAATTGCTGTAATATTCAGCACATCTTTGTTATGTGTTAATGTTTCGCATTACTTCTAAGATTTATGCTTCGGTGTTATTCACAAGTTATGTTTAAATGTTTATGTAACAAATATAACAAATATAAAATAATGTCTGTATATAACGTTTTGTGTTGCCGGATCAGCGAGTTTTACTTCATAATATATTTCTTCACACTTTTGTCTATTAAACAGTTTTAAACACATAAAGCAATTAAAACACTGCCTCTGCTTTACATTTACAACACTTGGAAACAGTCTGAAATATTTTCGCATGTATTTGTTTAATTTTTATTTGTTTGATGAATCACCTTCAAGGAATATGAATTAAATTGTCTATGGTGTCACTGTCGGTATTAGAGATTTGTGTTTCGTGATAGATTGTCATCTGTAACGCCAAGTAGACACCTTCATTAGAATATACTGCATCACATACTTGGTTTATTGGAAATCTCTGCTCTAGGATGGGATAAATGTAAATGCCAAACAGGCATGAAATAGTTTTCAAATTCAAATTATACAGACTGATGCCTATTCTTGAAAAACAACATTCCGTAGATAATCGAGTAATCTAAAGTTATTTTAATTATTTAAATTACACAAATAAATCTATTTACGTTGCTTTCAAACATATATTGCACACAATATTTATCTGGAATACACATACTGATTTGGACTGTGGTTTTGACATTACTGTTATTAAAAGCGATGTACACTTTTCTTAATTTTGTTGACTGTCGTATTGCTCATATTTCATTCTATATCAATCATTGTGTGAGCATTTGTTTCCGTCGTAACAAATACTTTATTGTAATCACTCTAATTTTGCATAAGAAACATTGTTTGAAAAAACCTTGCCCCATTCGTTGTGTTTGCCAGCTGTCAACGTTTGAGCGAAATCGCCAATCAGTTATTTAGGGAACTATATCTTTATAGTTAGTAAAGAGACAAATGGCCAAAAATCTGCAATGCGGATCGCAGAAAAAATCCATGAATTACAGATATCTCAACATCAAGGTTATTCCGTTATAAATGTTTGAGCGCGATCCACCAAACAGTTAAAGAAGAGTTCAATTCAGAAGTAACAAGAGCCATGATTAATCTTTTCCAACATTGTGGTGGCATGATTACGTTCATCTGTACGCAAGTTTGATTGTGTTGTAAAGGAAAATTATTTTGAAAAATTAGCGACAATTTCTGCATCTGACCTGATGTTCCTGAATAATGTGTGTGGTCTTTTAACAATCACACCTTAGAAAGTATATGTTTTTATTAACGTAAAACAATACGATGGCAAATTATAATTTAATATTAACAGTTAACTAAGGTCCAAACGTGTTTATATTCATACATCACTGTATCCGAAAATGGTCATCAATAAGAGATGAAGGTCAGAAACAGTATTTTTTTTATTTTAATGCACAACAAATAGTGATAAACCCGTGAAGAATTGGAATAAGAACTCAACCGAAGAATTACTGTTTCATTTCTTAGATCAGAGTTGGTACAATGTGATTTTGCATAACAATCTCCGATGCAGAATGGCACTGTTAAAAGATGTATTAAAATATATGATAAATTATACGTATTTAATTAATTAGATTCTCCAGCTGGTCCAATAAACGGAAAAGGTGCACAGCATGTCTTAAAGCTTAAGCGGAAAATGTTTGCTTATAATATGGTATGTATTCAAACGCTAAGAACAAAATAGCCCCTTATTTCTTTAAGGCTGATATGATACATGTGGCAGCAAACACTTTTCTATAATGCGTGTTCTGTTTACTGAATGCGATACGTATTCCATATGGATATCTTTATTTCGTAACAGTAGGACTTTTGTTCATTTAACAAATTACAACGTACAAGATGTCAAGGTGAAAATACGCGTTGGTCCAGAATAAATAAGCCGCTTCGTGCGAAAATGGGCCTTAGCACATATCCGAACAGTGTAGCTCCATATATGCATCTGCATTCGTATTCTCTGATAAGGAGTCATAATTTCCGCTAATGAGACAACGAAACCTTGCGCGACGTTATAACGGAAAGGGTAACTCTGATCAGACTGAGCGAATGGAGCTATGCTGGCCGCATATGGCATATTGTTTTTGCACGACGCGGCTTAAATACGCAAGACTCATTTGTGTTTGTCAATTCATATGAAAACAAAATGTTACATTGTAAAGTACTTGTATATGTGAACATTTTAGTTTCTCTAGCACCTTATGATATAATGTATAAAATAGAAATCCAAATGTTCTTTTAATGGAGTGAAGGGTTCTAAAGCGTTGAGTTAACTCGCGTTAACCTCGCCGTGGCGTAGTGTATATGGTGTCCGCATAGCGATCGGAAGGTCAAGGGTTCGATCCCCACTGTGGGAGCGTTCTTTTGATCTCCCTCAAAGACACCAAGTACTGGTTCTAGTCCCAGGAAACGGACTCGAGAGCGTTTCAAATAAGTCTCAGCCTTTCTATGCAATCGAGCTAAAATAAAAAGGTAAACACGAACTCGCGTTCATTCCGTTAAATCAACAAAAAGAACTGAAAAATACCTCATGTTTCATGTGCGCAATATTGTTATAAATAGACGACAAATTATTTCCCGCAATGTGCCGTCTGTGTGCATTATTTGCTAAAGAAACATATAACTTGAAAATATCTTATCGATCACAACGATTTGAAAATAACGATGTCTAAATATTTCACATAGTAATATCATAAGATCTCAAAGGAGTTAACTGGTATATAAAACATGAAATCGTGTATATGTATCACAAATGTCCAATTGCTACTATTACAAAGTGTTGCGACCTAATTATAAATATATTCATCGAAGAAACTCCTAACGATTTAAAATATCGATGTTCATCCCGTGATTCGTTGTTTTCCTTAACTTCAGATTTGGTTTCAATCTTGTATAGCCAGAATCCGCTCGTGAAAGTCCCTAGAGAAATGAAGACGGGAGTCCGTAATTGGCATGAAAATTGTACGGCATTGGCTAATGAGGCAGGTTTATCAATCGACAAATAATGAAAGCAGTTATGTGTTATTCAAGCCAATGAACGTTGATATGAACTTGTTTATAGGACTCGTAAATTGTCATTCGTGCAAATTTCTGTGAATAAAGTAAAAGCAACGCTTTAACTATTGACGGTTTGTAAAACTTTCTTTGGCGGAAGCCATCGGACTAATGTCAGAGCAAAATTTCGAGCGTTTAAATCGAGTGGTTTGCTTTTTTCAACGCTGGTTTTTTCGCATGCATTCCTATGAACAGCGCGGTTTACTTCACCAGCTGGAACTATTGTCAGTTGGTGCAGAACATATATTAAACAAATGCAAAACGAAAGCATTGTTTTTTATGTTTAGTCTATATATAATGAAAATAACATAAGTATAATAATACTTAAATAATAAACAAAATATATTTGCTATAGTTGTATAACAGTGAGAAATGCCTATATACAATGATTGCAATTATGTTTTCGTGGACATATCAATAATACAATAATAAATAAACAATAACAAGATCTAACTGTCGTTTATACTTTCTACTGATTTTTGTTTTAAACATGTCATCACCCTGTTTATATATAAATGTTTAACATGAAGTGTGGTGTCTGGAGGACTTGCGGCGCGCGGACAGAGAGCTGGCGTGTCCATCTGAAAGATCGAAAAGAAGAAGAAGAAGAATTATGTAATTTTTAAAATATGGTCTATATTGTCTACCCCACCACAGTTATATTCTGTGGAGTTATTCTATATACTGTTAGGACAACAAATATTATGTGTTAATAAAAATCAAACTTGGTTATTCATGCTATAACTTTTTAAACCTATGTTACAAGACCACATCTAGCGTTGCAATTTTGGATGTTGCTATAAGGAACACTGATTGTTTATGTGTTAACTTTATTTTACGAAATAGTTTACGAATATTCGTTGATTTTGAGCGTTAAAGGGTCTTTCGAGGATGATCGTAAGTAATTTATGTAGATATCGAATGGAAAAGAAGTTCATATAACAAGACCTCTTGACTTTGACCTTTGACTCTTAAATCAATATGAGTATTCATTCACAGCCCCACTCCAAGTAGCCTATATACCAATGTCTCTAGATATCGTACGGAAACGATATTGTTAACGAACCAATCATTCGACCGACGGACAGGCGCGAAGCAGAATACCCCTACTGCTTCAAATGGGACTTACTTAAGACTTTTAGTGTAGTATTTTTTTTTAAACAATAGATCTATACAGTTTTATTACTTTGAGTGTTGTATCTTTATTTTTAAGTTTCACCTTCTTGATTAAAAGTTGACATGTTTATACGAATTACTTAAACATGTGTGTATATGTTGCGTAAACACACATTGTACATAGACTTTAGGGTTTATTCAATATACATTAGGCTTTTAGCCCATGAGTAAACACATATTACAACACAATATATTCACAAATGGTCAATGACGTGCATAATTTTTAACAGAACGTAGATAAAAATATTAATACAACAAATTTGCATGCGCTTTATCGTAATTTGTATTTTTATATAAAGTAGATAAATAAATGAAAGTACTTTATATATTATATACAGAAATTGATAATATACGTCAGCTCTAAATTTAAAATCTACACATATACTAGATAGTTGCAATAGCACAGTACACCTTGCCACTTGACTGTAAACACATGAATGTTGTATGAAAGACATTGTCCAATGGTGGTCAAACATTGTCCAAAGTAATCTCACAAAAGTGTCACATTGACCTTCAACATAGAAAGCGATATGTCCGACAAATAAAGTTATAATGAAACTCCAAAAAACTAATTGGGACCTTAATCAATGTTAAGGACACTTAGTAGTATGCGATAAGGCGAAACATACAATACAAGTAATTAAATTATAAACCTTGTAACGGTCAATAAAACACAATTGGGGTATAATCTGGTTTGATGGCTAGCCATGCATACCACTTTGACAAGAATAAATGCAAATGTAATCATGTATATTAAAAAGTCGTGATTATTGGTATAATATCTCAATCAAATGTTTAATATATATATATATTACTTATAATTCATATATCTCTCTATTGCAAACGATATACTCATTCATAAACTTTAACCCGAATAAATATCAATTGCATGTTTGAAAATACAACTAAATTATGTATAGTTATGACAAGCATGCATTATAAACGCAGAAAGTACAGTTAGTGAAATTATGAATAGCATAAATGGGTTTTGCGCCGATTTTGGCGATAGAAAGATAATACATACATGAAAATTACCCTTACGCAACATATTTTCATTACAATCACCTTTCTTTTGAAATAAATCTTCCTAAAAATTCAGTTCCGGAATGTTCCAGAAAACATTTACTTAAACATCAAAAAGTCCGCACAGAGTTCAAATCTTGGACATTGTACATTCAAAGGTATCTAGTGTGACAATATATGATCTGATTGTTCCAACTGTACCCCCTAGATAAAATGGTTCAACAGTATAACATTAAAATATTTAATCTCGACAACGGAGAAAAAATTGACATCAAATCAATATCATGATTGCGCTTCTTTTATTGTTATTGTCAGCGTGATATAGTACAAACTTATTGGTCGTGGTTGCTAATATTTCTTAACATTTACCAAATTATATGAATGACCATCAAAAAAATAAAACATACTAATGCATTGTGAAGGCCTCTAACTGAAATGTTCAAAGCATTTAAAAACTTGTATGCAAAACAGTTGAATTAGCGATTTGGATTAACAAACGAAAACAATCGTGTTGATGTCAATGCTAAGAAATATTATCTGCAACTTATTCAGCTTATACAAACCATTTGAGATTCTGAACGAAAATTAAGATTAATAACTTTCGTCTATGCGTATACCACACGAACACCGATATATAGTGTTACAGTTCTCGATCTGTATCGCTATCCAGATCTCGTTAAAGTTCCTAGCCGTAATCAAAGTAGCTGTTTCCAGGCACAGTACGTTTATTCCCTAATGGAATTCCCTTGTTGGTTCTTGTCATTTTGAAAATGAGGTATCAGTTCAAATTTGAAAATTGCATAATGGTTGGTTGTGAATAGAACGTTCGGCGTTGTTGAAAATTTACATGAGAAAATGCGTGAAATAGCACTTCGTATGTTTCACTGTAAATAGCAATGGCCTTTATGAGACTTTTGAATTAATATTTTCTTTACAACTTACACACAAATGCGTGTTGTAAATGTCCAATTGATATCGCATTAATAATAAAGAGTGTAATACAGTCTGTAAGAGGGACCGCTTGTTTGAAAATAAAGAGCTATGCAAATTTCTTCCTCGAAGCTCTTTTTCTTGACATGTTCTTAAAACTGGGGGAAAAGAATTGATCACAAAATCCAATGCTTAGGGAATAAATGGGGAAAAAATATCAACTGTGTAGTAGAAAAAAACAACTTCAAACCCGTTTTAAGTTAATACACGCTACTGTGTACTTAAATCGAATGTTAAGATATTGACGTAGACACACACGAGTTCTGTCGTAAAACATGAATGAGGTGAGATTTTTCAAGAACTAACTCATTATTCCTATATCATCGGTCGCATGGTCGCATTCTTACATCAAGTTGGCGCTCAACAGCTTAGCAGAAGACCCAACAGAAGCAACTGAAATGGGGGAAAAAGCAAATTGGTGTATGAGCGCTGTCATTATAATCATAGTCTATAACTTTCCAACATTAACCTGACACTGTATGTATGAATATATTAAAATTAGGAATCGAAACGATGTCTGAAATAATATTCGAATATGAGTTATTTTCTTATTCGAATTTATTCGAATATTCAATTTAACAATCCCTACATCAGAAATGTCCGAGCTTTTGCACGAAAGAAACAATAGTTATGTTCCTTGTCTTAACAAACAACCTCTATGCTTCTTTAAGAAGTGGGATAAAGCAATCATTATCTTAGAAATACAATTTCTGTTTTAATTATGTATGTTTCATGTTTCATTTCCGGTAATCATAGTCTAAATAGAAGCGAACATACCTTAGTTTTTCAGCCCCAAACGGGCCATCTGCATTTTGAGCAGGGCGCTTTGTTATATTTACATTCATATAAATAAATAGGCTAACAAATCAAGTTCTGACTAGGAATTGAACTGCACGCGTACTTCTTTTAAATCGTTTGTTCTGCAAAAAAAAGCGCGAATTATATGCAAACAGATTCAACCTCACTTCATCCGCGCGAAAAGCATTGAAAGCTTGGGCGTATTGATAGCTGAATTATTCGTTGTAGCGAATAGAACTATGAGATATTTACTAGTGTAAAAACGTTCCGTAGTTCATAACAACAACATTTGGCATCCCTAGTGCAAATCGTGAACAGTTAATTATTCCTGTGTACAAAAGAAACTGGTACATACATGATAACGTTATCGTTCTGATGCGCCAGTTTTAAACTCTTGCTGACTGTCTAGACATTCAGATGGAAAGCGTGTGATTCGGGCTGCTTATTTAAGCGAATTCCCAAACTGAAAGACGTTATCGTGTTTCCTATATTTGCATTCGGTTTTGTTCGTGCAAGTTCTGCATGCATTTAACGAGGTCATAATAGTACACTTCAACCGTTTTAAATCGCTTCCAGCGCGGAAACTAATATGTTCACAGTGATTGTATTTTAATTGGGGATGGGAATTAATAATTGGATAGTTGATACCGGCCGCATATTCAAACCCCAACTTCCTATGCAAATATTTGATTTTGCACAATACTAATTGATATTCTGCACAAACATGAAGACAAACTGCATTTAAGTCGAATACAAGTTGTGTTTTGTTTTGTTAACGTATTAGTCAACTATTGAAATCCGCGTTATTGGGCTAGTTTACATGCAAAATACTCCTATGGTTAAGGCTCCAACCGCCCTGTCCATTTATAACGTATCGACATAGTTGAATGTTCTCAAAAGTAAACATTAATTTATAAGAATTTGGATTCAGATGAGCGTGTTTGGCAAGTTTCCCATGGCCATACTGGTGATGGACGCAGCCACGTTGAACCAATAGGACGTCCACGCTTTTAATCATAGTCAAAACCACACGATGTCTGCATATACACCATCACCGTGTAATGCAGCTAAGGTATGACTACATAGTGTTTGTCAAATGTGATGTCTGTGAAATATATTAATATTGCTGAGATTAATAATCCACCGTCCTGTTTACAGGCGTATCGATCTCAAAATTTAAAACACCAACGTAAATAGCTTTAAAGGTAATTCTTTATTGACACCAATTTGTTCTTAAAATCAGTAAAGTTAAATAATACATTTTATAAATGTGTTCAATGTGTTATTGAATGTCCAGTCAATAACCACGCACATTCCATCATGTAGATAAACAATTACACTAAAACATTTTCATATTATCAACATTATTGTCGAAGGTTTTCAAGTTCACGTCTTCAAGGCTCTTTGTTGTCGTAGAAAGGGTTTCCTATTCCAATATGCAAATACATGCACTTAACCAATTCGTTGGCATATATAAACTAATTATCGTTCGCACAAATCAGTATTATATTTGCTATATATTATTATGCTAGTATGGTGTTTTGAGAACTTCCATCAGTCGAGTTGGTCGTTTGACATTACTTGACACAACAAACCAGGCGGAACACCAAACTAGAGTAATATTACATTTATAATATATCTTTTCGGCAAAGGAATCTGTGTACCGAAACAAATGACGGAATACCATATGAACTATAATTGGTGAAATACAAGTGAAATATCCGGCCGAGCAGTGGTATGAAGTGGTAACAAAGTTGTCCGGCTACTATGTTGAAAGGAAAATAGAAAATGCTCGCAGCGAATATGTTTTCAGTATTTGAGTGTTATATAATTTGTCTCGTGCGACTATAATTTGCCTCGTCCGACAAACGTAAGTTATTTAAATCGAAAAACAGAGTTTAAAGGATGAAACAACAAACAATTATCAAACTAAAGACTAATGAGGAATCCGAAAAAATAGAGTTATGCTTGATAAAAAGAATGTGTTAATTATGATTCTAAATTTAACAAAAAATATGACGACAACGTTCAAACATGTAAGTGGCCAAACACATTATACACATACGCTTTGAGCTGTCGAATTTCAGGTTTTTATACCAAATGCAAGGTTGTTGTCCAATATCACATGATGTTAGTCAGTAATATTCTGGAATAATTCTGCTTTTATCTTGCAAACTTTTTTTAAAATGGGACAAGAGTTTGCCATGTTTCTCAACCGAGAACGAATTCCACAAATGTACTTTACTCTGCGTATAAGATAACTTACTGCGCAAGTGAAGAGTGAACACATAGTTATGTCCATATTACGATCGATACAAATTTCAGTTTATAAAATAGAAAAAGACTGTATGAGCTGTATTTACAAACCTATATTAATGATATGTTTCACATTGACTGTTAGTTTATTATTCAAATGTTTCATAAAAAGAGGCTGGAAAAAAGAAACAGCACATTTTAGATCATGTCATTTTACTGCCATTTTCCCATGGAACATTTACTGTCCATACTGACCGAAAGCAAATATTAGTGTTCAAACAGAACGTCCAAATAAATATGAACTTCCGATAATCTAAACGTGTGTGCGTTTAATTTGAAAACAAATGTTTCCAAAAAGTACGTTTCAATGGCGTCCATTACACCATCCAGACAGCAGGAACCTCTCAAGGCTATGTAATCCATCATGCACGTGACTGCTTCATGTAAATGATTACTTGATTGTAATCACTGGATCATACACGCTTCTGGTGTCATTCTGCCCACGAGTTAGTAATAGTGTTTGGTGAAGAATATAAAACGCTACATTGGAAAGCCCACGTTCCGCGCAGTTTATCAATAACATGAATATGTCCGATATACTTTCCGCATATGAAAATAATGTTGTTACTGAAATATTATGAGATGTATTTTATTGATTTTAAGCTTGTAGTTGAATCGCAAGTGGTGTTTGATTGTATTCGCTAATTGTAAATATTCACAATTCCTTAGGGAATACTATTGGATATGAATATTTGTGTCGTGTTCTGAGTAAACTGGACATAATGCTAGTGCGTAAATTGTCATCCCAGATTAGCCTGTGCAGTCCGCACAGGCTAATCAGGGACGACGATTTCCGCTTTTATGGTATTTTTCGTTTAAATAATGTCTCTTCTTAGCGAAAATCCAGTTAAGGCGGAAAGTGTCGTCCTTGATCAGCCTGTGCGGACTGCACAGGCTAATCTGGGACGACACTTTACGCACATGCATTATGCCCAGTTTTCTCAGAACACGACACAACTAACAAGACGTGTCGGAGGACAGCTCAGTCAACTTGTCGACATTTCATGTTTTACAAACAATATGCTAGTACTGTCTAATCACTTTGCACTGTTTTCACTTATCTCTATTGAATGTAAATGTATAGCATAATAATATATAATTTTAACTATTTTAGTCTCGTGTACATAAACTTATTTAATTTCTTAATATGTAAGCAGGATAATTATTAACAGATACTCGCATTTTTCTATATTTACAAAATGTACATACTAATCGACCATGTGCATACAATTTTAAAATACCATGCAGAAACTTGGAGTTTATTAAGCTTATAATGTTGTTTTTCCAATTTAATTGATATATCTCGTGGAATAAACTCGTTTTATTGAATAAGTTTTCAGTTTGTACGCCAAATTATAGTGATGATGAACGAACATCTATGATCAACTTAATTTATTGTATTCGAAAAAATACCAACAAATAGTCAATTACAGAATTCTGCAACGATGCAGTTGTTTTTTTGTCATTGTCAGCGTGATATAGTAGCATTTTATTTTATTCAATTATGCCCTGCACATTGCTTGGTCGTAGTTAATAGTTCTTAACATAAACCAAATTATACTATAGGTCATAAAACATATAAAAAATTCCGATGTTATGTGAAGGCCTCTAATTTACATTTTCAAAGCATTCGAAACCTTGTTAATGCAAAACAGTGTAATTATCAATTTGGATTAACAAACGCATACAACCGCTGTCAATACTAAGAAACGCCATATGCAACTTATTCACCTTATAAACCCATTGTAGAGTATGCAAGAAAATTAAGATTAATAACGTGTGTTTGTGTGTATACCATTGAATACCGATATATGGTGTTAAACGTCTCGATCTGTATCGCTATCCAGATCTCATTTGTGTTTCCAGCAATTATCAAAGTAGCTGTTTCCAGGCACAGTACATTAATTCCCTAATGGAATTCCCGTGTTGGTTCTTGTCATTTTTAAAATGAGATAGCAGTTCATAATTGAAAATTGCATAATTGTTGGTTGTGAATAGAGCGTTCGGCGATGTTGAACAGTTACATGAGAAAAGGCGTTAAATAGCAATTCGTATGTTTTACTGTTAACTATTCACTCAGTTAATAACAATGGCGATTATGAGATTATTGATTTAAATAATTGCTTTACAACTTACACAAAATGCGTGTCCAATTGATATCGCATTAATAATATAAAAGTGTGTTAAACAGTCCGTTAGGGGGACCGCTTGTTTGTGAATAAAGCGATATAGAAGTTTTACCCTGAAGCTCTATTTTTTACATGTTCTTAGTTGACAAACGTATATTATAAAAGGCGAGAAATAGAGTTTGAAATAATAAACAACAATCAAACATCGACAAAAAACTAAGAAGATATCCGAACGAATAACAAATAGGCTTGTTGCTGGAGCAACTGGAGTTTCACTTCTTTATATTGTTAAAGATAATGGTTGTTGCGTATGATTATATAAATATAAAACATTAATGCGACAACATGCAAACATGTAAGAGGTCAAACGAATTATACACATACGCTTTAAGCGGTAAAAATAATCATATAAAGAACTTTGGCTTTCAAATGTGTCTTGCAAGCTGGTTGAAACTGGTACAAGAGTTCGAAGCCCGCTATGTTTGGGCAACCAAAACGAATGCAACAAATGTACACATCTCATGGTGCTATATGACTAACCGTGCACGTGAGGTGTGAACAAAATAGTGCCCAATACGATCGATATAAATATAAGTTTATAAATAAAAAGAAAATGTATAAGCTGTATTTACAAACTTATACGAATCCCATTTTCCCTTTGAAATTCATTAATTATTCAAATGTTACACACATAACGGCTGAAAAAGAAACCTCATAGACAAAATTATGGCATTGTTCTTTCAGTTTGCCTTGGTACATTTAGGTTACATCATGATCAAAAGCAAATATTAGTGTTCAAAAAGACAGTCCAAATAAATCATACTTTCCGATAATGTATACGTTTGTGAGTTGAATTTGAATAGAAATGTTTCCACAAGTACTATTCAATGGCGTCCAATACACCATTTAGACAGCAGGAACCTCTTAAGGCCCTGTAATCCATCATGCAAGTGACAACTTCGTGTTAATGATAATGTGAGTGTTACCACTGGATCCTACACGCTTCTCGTGTTATTCTGCCTACGCGTTAGTGGGACAATTGAACCAAAATTGATTTTCATTACATCGGTATGTTTACCAATATTCAATAACATTAATATAATTTATTAACGATAATTTTGAGATCAAGTACATTAAAGCGGGACTGTACGATTTTTACATGTGTTAAATTTTAATATATTGATTAAATTATGTTACGATGACTCAAAATAGGCAATAAAATATATACTTTGAAGACGAATTTCATAAAATGCAGCAAAGACAAGTTAGCGCTGGTTAAAGCCGATGCCGACACTTTTACTCGTATTTGTAAGGAAACAAAATTGTGTCTTTGTGTCGTATGAACGAATCTGCACTAAAACTAAATTTAGATTCACATTGTACATGTATNACATCGCGAAAATAGGTGACATAACGATATACACACTATAAATAACGCAAGTAGATTGATAATTTTATATATAAAATATATACAATTCACTACGCATGCACAATTTGCATTCCTGGGTTTACCACGTGACGATGATGATCAATCTACTTGCGTTATTTATAGTTAACTGGTAGTTACCTGGTATGCATACCCAGTAAAAAAAAAAAAATAATAATAAAAAGTAAACAAAAAAAAATAATCAAGTAATGTTATATACCAGTCGTGATATTTTTATCAATAGAAACAAATAATTGTAAAAAATACGGTATTTTAGAACCTTTCTTTTTTCGTCATTCGTGGTTTACAGTCCCTTTAAAACTTTGAGTCTGAATATAAGTTATGATTATATTTTAAATGAATTATCGATTTTTAGAACTTTCGTTTTGTATTATAAAATACACAAGGGAGCTCACTACACAATTCAGCCATTTTCTAAAGCTACATGAGTTGAATTTCTACTTTTTTGGGGGAATATGTGACCTGCTTGGACACATGCTATACGTATAGGTAAAGAACCAAATTTCTGTGACACCGGGTAAAGTAAACTTAGATACTTTGAACAACAACACACTTCCAAAGCTTTAGAAAATGGTTGAAATGGAGATTGAGCTTTCTTGTGTCATTATATAATGGTGAACATAGATTATTTTATTTACAACCAAGCGCCCTATGAACAACTACGTGACAGTACATAAGTGATGAATATACTCTTAACCTACCAAATTAAGTCAGCCAAACAGAACCACGAAACGAAAGAAAGCTTTTCAAAAAATATAGCAACACAAATCGAACGTTCAATAACATTCTGTTCACAAAAAATTGTGTAAAGTATTTTTATGCAATCCGATGCGAAAGTCGTAAACAAGATCCACGTAATTAGGGTGACAACGCAAATTTGTATAAGTTATAGCTCCATTCATACTAGGTAGACAAACTCTGGTCACATTCATTATACTTATGAACACTATGACCACATTCATTATAGTGATGAAAACCTTTTATTAAATGCTTTCCGGTGGTTTATAGAGACATATCAGTGAATTAAAACTATAATTTCACTGTTTCAAACAATGAACATTATCAGTGAAAATTATCGATAATTTTCACTGTTTACTGTGAAATGACGTCATTATTTTGACGAAATGACGTCATTATCCCAACGACATTCTTTAGTTAAACTCTTTAACAATGTATATAAACTGTGAAAAAAAGCATGAAACTCATAACTCGTGAAAATATTAATTTCTATGATCACCCGTGAATTAAAATCGATAATCCATAGAATCCAACAAATATCCTCTATAATATAAGATACAAATTCTGGCATCATTCGTTTTAGTTCTACAAACTCTTAGCACATTCATAAAAGTTATGCAAACACTTGTCGCATTTATAAGATAAATACAAACTGTGACCTCATAAATAACAGGTATACAAATTATTGCCATATTCATTGCATTTGTAATAAATAGATAAGCGATTTCCACACGAAATCAGTACGTTTTTTATAATGTATTTCTAATTATATGTTATGTATGTGTGTTCAAATATCATATTACCGTTTTGTTCTGCTTTCTTTGAACACTCACACTACTTTTGCTTCCTCGGTAACGTTATTTTGTAACGGAAAAAAATGTCATCCATGCATGCTTCATTTATCAGAACACAGACCAATATCGTATGTTGTGTATTGGAAAGTTTATCAAAACTATTTCGGATTTGTAGAAACCGCATGAATATTGTTGAAGATATGTATTCTATTTAATTTAATGGCTCACTATAAGTTTCTTATTTTTGAAATTGATATATAGTGTCAAATATGGATATATGTATTTACACTATGTGAATTTATTCCTGAAATGTATGAGTATGTTGGCAATTTTCTATAACTTTTTAAATATATGTGGCTGAAATATTAAGATTGTATCGGTTTATTTGGTCGTTATTTGTTTTTCACTCAATTTGTTAACAGTTATGTAATGTTTTGCAGTGTATTAGTAGGTCGTCTTGTACTGGTCTGTTTTCAGTATATATACATTTGTTTAAGTAAAGCTCAAAACAACCTTTTTTTTACCACTTTCAACTTGTATCAGTTATGTTTGACATGTTTCAGAATTCCAAATACAATAAGCATATATGTATTTATGTATTATGTATATGTTCAAAAAGTATTTGTATGTATTAGGTCTATATGTAAACACATTATCAAAAATATTTAATGCTATTTAAAAAAATCACCGAAATGGCGCTTCACACCTAAACATCATACGACCGAAGGACGTTTTTTTACACATTCAAATTATCCTTATATGTCATAGCGTACCGTGGTCATCTTTAGTAAACCGTTCTTACCATAGGCGAGTTTGCTCGAGTTATCATGTACACTAGTAAGTAAAGTTCATGTACTAGAACAATAGATAACCATGCATTTCAAACAAACGCACGGGGATCTATGAAAATGTGGTAGACTGTAACGTCAAAAACAACATCTGGCCATGAATAGGCACTTTGTTTTAATGTTTTCTGTATTGTAAAGCCCATATACCGCTCAAAATCAACGAATATGTTGTAAACTATTTCGTAAAATACATTTAACACATAAAATATCAGTGTCCCTTATAGCAATAGCCAAAATTTCAACGCCAGACGCGGCCTTGTAACATAAATTAAAAAAGATACAAAATGCTCTTTTTTATTTGTTTGTGGTACAATTTCATTCAACACGTGTTCATGTACAATGTTAGTGTTCCTGTGTCGTATGAATAGATATCGTTGCGGGAAATTAAAATGGAATATATTGTACAACAAAAAAATATAAACGAGCTTTTTGTATCTCGTTAAATCTATGTTACCAGACCACATCTGGCGTTGAAATTTTGGCTTTTGCTGTAAGGAACACTGATTTTGTATGTGTTAATTTATTTTACGAAATAGTTTACTAAATATTCGTTGATTTTACGCGTTATAGGGGCTTTAAGGTGCTTTAAACACATGTTTTACGAAAGCATTGATTTTTATCGGCATGTAATATTGCTGATGTTTAATAATAGGAATTGACGTGGTAAAAGCGTGTTCAAGATACACATTAGCCATTTATTAATATGTATTACTAAATAAGCAAATATTATTTAAAAACATGCGACATTTATTATTATTTTTTTAAGCAAAACGCGCCGAGTTTTCATATTGGAAAATGACATTTTCACAATTCGATCTTTGTTTAAGCGATCGATATATATGAAAAAAGACAATAGACAATATTCAGTTATGTTACATCTTTCTCTAGCTAGGTTACACGGTGATTGTGTAAAATACAGGCATCGTGTGGTTTCTGCTCGAACCACAGGCTTTGACGTCGTGTTGGTCCAAAGTTGTTGAGTCCGTCACCATGGTGGCAGTGGACAGCTGACCCAACACGCGCACCTGCATTCAAATGACATGATATTTGATATCAATATCATTCGTATACAAATATTCTTTCCTTTTCCGAGAGACTGTCTGTTTGCAAAATATTTATACAAAATACAAAACGTATGGAGAGGAGTGTCCACAATGTCAAAACATTTGTCGATACGTTTTCAATCACACCTTCATATTACAAAACATTTCTGATTTCTAAATGCATCACTAAAAGTAAAATAAATATAATTTCTTTGAAATATGACTTGGTTGAGCGTACCTCGACTGCACGAATGCCGGCATCTGTATGAACTTGATTTCGTTCTGCATGCGTCAAAGTTGAGATGTAACAATGGAAGGTATTCTTGTCGGGAATCCATTTCACCACCAGATGATGCTGTAAAGAACACGATAACAAATATCACTAAATTGCAACCAACGTTTGCACAGGGCACTGTCTGCGACTGTGTCTTCAATGCGTCGGTTTTAATAACGATAACACTCTTTCACCGTGTGTTTCAATCGTCAATATAACTCAGATTAATTAATTAAGTTTAATTGTGCACAGTTCGGCGTTTAATAATACGTGAATACATTCATGGTATGTGGCGAATATTGACGTATAAAATGCAAGTGGTAGAATCAGTATACCTTTTAAGATCATGGGTTTGCTTATAACAGGCATGAACTAAAAAGAAACATAAGTGAGTGTTCAGTTCAGCGTAATTGTGAATGTATATCATTAGTTAGAGAAGATGTTTATACTGACACGAACGAATAACACTATCTTAAATTGAACTCATCAATAATTCTAAAAAACGTGTTATCAGTTGACCTACCGTTGCACCAACGTAATTAAAGGTTACAGAATCAACTTCCGATGGCTCGTGTGACACATGTGGGCGGTGGGTTGTTGTGTCTGCCTGCATACCAAATAAATGACAAGTCACATCGAATTTCAACGAAGACATAGGTACACAATTTATGTTAGCGATGACGTGATTTTGCCATCACGAGTTATAGGAAGTATAACATATGTTATTATGTTAACTTTAAAAACACTTTCGTGTTGCTGACTCAACGAAATATCAAAATAGTATGCAAAGTATTATCTTTTCATGCTTAAGTCTCTTGATACGACATTTTTCTTTTTGAAACAGTAATAACTTGCTTTAAGAACTTGCGAATTATTGTTTGACGGCAAATACGCTTTTAACCGAAATCTCTGAATTAAACCGCCATAATTAAACGATTTTTATTTATACATACATGTAATATATATCTAAGAACTATAAAGCAACACAATATAACACACAATTTAAGACGTTTTCTTACATAGCATAATGCTACCAGGCATACGAATGTTCCAATTGTCTTCATCGCAGACACGTTCTCAATCTTTTACGAATACTTAAAACTAAGTGCCGATCATATCGTTTATATACCAGATAACCCACAGTTAGGCAGTGAAATCAAGAACATGTCCAAGATTTCCAAAACCGAAATAGATAGATGACCTTAGAGAGCACTCCACTTTATGACCCGGGGTTTCCAAATGTGGATTGCAAACCGTTTGGAGCAAGAACCAGAGTTAGACAACCCCTAATACAGAAAATGAATCCAACGAATTTGTAAGGCCAAAAAAGACTGCACACATTGTCGTGAGTGTTCTTCATAGTTTTACATTTAAACAGATTTCAAATAAACCTTATTCGTTCAGTCTAACTAGCTAAACAAATAAACGACACCAGGCACGTTAGTGATTACCCAAAGATTTTCTAGTTTTTCCCATAGCACATTTTTGGGTCAAAAATGACCCAATACTTTTCAAAGAGAGCATTAAGAACACATGAAGCTCATTAGGATTTCCACTCCATCATACAAGTAGAAGCTGTTATGTCAATAATTCCATGACTTAAGCAGACAATAAAACAGACAGACAGACAGACAGACAGACAGACAGACAGACAGACAGACAGACAGACAGACAGACAGACAGACAATCAAATACATCTACTTTAATAAATACACAGAAAATAGCATTTTATAACCACACAGTAATATGTACAAGACAGTGTAAGTACAAACTTGAAATCTACAAACTTGAATGGTCCTTGATGTATGTGTGACATTTGCAGAGAGTGGTATCTGGCAATTGCCATTAAATTGTTCACACTTTGGTCGAACTGATTACCTGATTACTAATTTAGGTCGAGATAAATATGTTTACGAAAACTCTTTTAACATTTATGCCAGGATTTCTAGATGACATACCATACGAATCAATATTTTGTATTATGTTTAATTAACGATAACGAGTCAGCAAAGGTGTCTTTCGAAAGACACAGTTTTGCATAACTATAATAATACGCTAGTTTGCATTATATAGTTTACAACAGAAAATTTAGAGATGATGTGTAATTAAACATTCGTGTTTTCTGTTCAAGTGATGTGTGTAGTGTATAACGATAAAACAATTCATATATCTTGCTTGAACAACTTTAAAACACCATAATGTTTCTCATACAAAGAATATTTATTTATTGAAAATGCTAGGTGTACCTTGGATGAAAGTCTAACTAAAATACAATGAGATATATTAACAAAATATTGATTCAAAACAATAGTAATGCAATGTGTAAATCGTGGGCAGTAGCAATAGAAAATAATCGTTTAATACAAAAAGGGAACGTTTTAATTGCTCATGTCATTCGTTTTATGTAATTTATTATGAGAATTCCATAACAATATTTTTAGTGGAATTTGTAGGATTACAAACCTTTGGCATTTTAAAATTATTTTTAGTGAATTCAGTCACTTCAAGCAGATAACTGTTAAGAACCTTTCCAGGTTATCCATTGTCAAGAAACTTATGTTCTAATCTAGAGATGCAGCCAGACACAAATGCCAATGGTGTGGGTGGGGTTGTGCTTAAACTGGTATCAGAAAGTTTTGACATGTTGCATTATTTTCAATACAATCGACAAACTCGTGTATTAATTTCCTTGTTCACGTATTATTTGTATGTTTTATATTGTAAACACATCATCACGAATATCTATTGCTATGAAAACAAAATCACAGAAAATTGCGCAACATCCCTTAACACTAAATGACCGAATTACTTTGATGTGTTACACGTTTGAATTATACCTATATATTATTGCGATTCGGCACTTTATTTAGGTGGTTCATTTATTTCAATGTTCTGTAGGCACATACTTTACGAAAGCATTGATAAATATCGGCATGTTACACTTCTTATTTCTAGTTATGGGAATTGACGTGGTATAAGAGTGTACAAGATAAACATTAACCAATCATTTATTTACATTTATTACTCGATAAATCAAAATGATTACAAACACATTTGCGTACAATTCATAATTATTTTTAAAGCAAAATGCTTGGAGTTTTCATATTGGCACCGGGATTGTTGTATCAATGATTTCAACAATATGAAATAAATGAACATAGACAATCTGTTAAATCTTTTTCTAAGAAGGTTATACAGTGATTGTATAAAAGACAGGCATCGTGATGTTTCTGCTCGTTCCACAGGCTTTCACGTCGTGTTGGTCCAATGTTGTTGAGTCCGTCACCATGGTAGCCGTGGATAGCTGACCCAAAACGCGCACCTGCATTAAAAGGCCACGACATTTATCATGAACATAATCGTTTACAAATATACAGTTCGTACCAGAGAGACTTCTCTTTTCAAGTATTTATATACAAAATACAATACTTATGAAGAAGAGTGTCAACAATTTCCAAACATATGTCGATACGTTTTCAAACACACATTCATATTTAAAAATATTTAAGTAACATGAATAAAAATGTATCTGCATTCAAATATCAATATCAAGAAATATGACTTGTGTTAGCTTACCTCGACTGCACGAATTCCGGCATCTGTGTGAATTTGAGTTTGTTCTTTGTGCGTTAATGTGGAAATGTAACAGTTATAGGTAGTCTTGTCGGGATGCTATTTCACCAGAAGGTGGTACTGTCAACAACACAGATAAATGAATGGTTTTGCCAACATTTGCACAAGGCACTGTCTGCGAGTGTGTCGGTTTTAACGACGACAATAATCTTTCAAATGATTCAAATGCCAATATCACTCAGATTGAATAATTTACGTTAATTGTGCACAGTTAGGTTTATGTTAAAATACTTGAATAACTTCGATGTATGTGGCGAATTTTGAAATGCGCAATGGAAGTGGTTGAATTATTATTTATTTTAAGATCACAGGTTTATAAAAACATGCAGAAAATAAAAAATAAACATAAGTCAGTGTTTGTTTTAATAAAAATGTGAATGTATTTAATTATGTTTAGCTTTAACTCATCAATAACACTTAAAAATGCTACAAGTTGACTTACCGTTGCAGCAATTTACTGAAAGTGAACCGAGTCAACTTCCGATGCCTCATTTGTCATGTGTTTTCGTACACAATATTTGCTGACTCGATTTATCCACAACTCATTGTTTTTTCTTTAATAATTTACACAAAATATTCTAACAGTGTACTAGCATAATACTTGAACGCATGTCGAAAATGCACGTTTGTTCTACGTGTTTTTTTTTATAAATATGATCCAGTTAGGCAAAGCATATTGCGCACATAATATTTGAGAAACCGTCCTTGTATTATATTCTTACATTTTTAAGTGATACAATCATGGTGGTTCGATGGATTAACGCATATTGATTACTGTTGATTGTAGTAAAACATTCGACTGCAACTGATTGTTTTCCCCAAGCGCCGTGAACAAATTATATTGCAATTTATACTATTACCGGGTCAGTTAATATTACCATTTTACTATTTCAATTTATTTGTATATGTTTATCAAATCCTTGAGTGATATTTATTTAGATAAATACACACACGTGATACTTTTTACACTACGTGGCCATTTAATGGCAATGAAAAATAAAATGCTTTAGTTTTTATTTTCTCCAATTCTTTTGAAACGTGTTCTCCTTATAAAACTTATTACTGATACATCTCACGGAATGAGCCTCCTTTTTTGCTTAATCATTCGATTTGTGCTGTCAGTTTGTAAACTAAATTATACTTCTCGTACACGAAAACCTTTCATCAATCAAATTTAATTGGATAAAATTATTTCCAACAACATGTGAAATGCAATATACATGCGATAAAAAATGAACTCAGTCTTAGAATCAACAAACATGCACCAAACTGGAAGAGGTCATGATTCATGTGAAACATTTGCAGAAAGTTGTAATTGGTTATTGCCAGACAGACATAAGTTTGTGCATACTTTGGCCACACGTATAACACTATTTCAAAATCTAGTCACGCTAAATATAGTTCATTTGTTTTCATTCGATGATTTCTAGATGACATTTTACCGAACAAATAAATAACTTTTTATTATGTTTAATTAACAATAAAGAGTCAGTTAAAGTGTCTTTCGACAGACCAAATATTGCATTACTATAATAAAATCCTGGTTTACATTTTACAACAGTAAGTTGAGTGAACATTTTAAAATTTAAATTTCATGATTTTTGTTCTGTGGTGTAAATTTAGTGATATGCAAGATACTACGTGTAGCTCTACTTCTTAACAAAATCGTGACACTGTGGGAAACGTGTCTTTAGGTGTTTGTATATAATTTAAAACGAGTTTGAACACAGAATGTATTTTGTACTACACAGCTAATATTGTTTAAGTTATTCGCAAACTTGGTGTTTCCCCAACAAGTCTATGCGCATTGGCTATGTGTCCCAAGTACATAATAATAATAATAACATTAAAGTAAAGATTTTCGTTCTTTAATTGGTCTAATTTAGTAGACGTTATCTTTAGAACTCCGAGATATAGATCTACAAGTACATAATATAAGATAGGTTAAATGTGTAGTAAAAGAGTGTGCATTTATGTATAAAAAAAATGCAGAACACGCATGAGCACGCGTTAAATTCCTTTTCGTTCACTTAATTTTAAAAATGAATAACGTGTTTACAGACTAAAACTCGTTTGCATTCAGTGTCGTTCTCTATATTTGCAGCACTCTCAGCAGTTCGTGTCGACAATTTTATTTTTATAAATTCAACAAAAACAATTTAATTAAATTTAAACTAGGTTAAACACGGTGTAACATGCGGTCGCTGTGTGGTTTCCCTCGTGATCAGAAGCGTGCTGAGTCAACCTGGCCGTGTCTCAACACGAAGGTGGCACTCGACAGTAGGCCAAACAGAACTTCAGTTATTGTATTTGCGTCATATATGCACTGTTATTAACCTTTTGTATCACCTGCCATCATTAACCTGACACTGACCTTAATACATGAATACATTAATTTCAGTAAGGAGATATATATGAGTCTTCGCACTGAAAGCGATTTATGTTAAGGACATGTTTAATTATTCTTCATACCTATATGCAGTGATGTAGTGCCTATAATTAGAATGTACACAGAATGTGAAACAGTCAGCTGGAAACGTGATTTGATTATGACGCATCGGGTCTCGATCACAACTATAGATATGGTAAAATCGTGAAGATTTGATGTTGAAATGCCCTTTGTATAACGCGTTTGAAAGCTCTTAGTTTGAATGCCGTGAGTTCTTCAAGGGATCAAAATGTATGTGGTGGTGTAGCAGGAGACCTGTATCCCATGCATGCACTAAACAGATATTGTACCCCAAATCCGATGGGAGACACAGTATCGTATGACCTCTTAAGTTTAACTAATTCGGTATTCTAGTAAGAAACTTCTGAAAAAGGATATTTTCAGTTATCCAATTGTGTTATACACACACTCAAATGTCTTACAAGAAACTCCAATCTTCGCGCAGAAAATTCACTCAGGTTCCGAGTATAGCTCTTACCAACCGCTACAAAATGGGGAAGATAACCGCTGCCTCAAATTTTCTGCAAAGTTGTATGTTTTGTTGCCCTTTAAATAGGAGAATCAACCTCCGCAAAGAGCTATTACTGGTTCCGAGCATATCTCAATTATTACCTGTAGTCATTATACCCAACGGACTGATGATTGACTCACATATTATTTAAATTGTATTTGAGTGCTGTTGTTTTTTATTTTACAAAACACCTGGAAAAACACTTATATGGATATCCTTTTGTGGCTTATATAGACTAACTCATATGGGATTATATATATATAAGTTCCAAATGAGTTCGGTATCACATTATTGGAGTGAATATGGCAAAAATTTAGTTGCACCTGCAGGAGAGAGATTTTTATTATAATATGCGGTCCTTTATTTATGACAAGGAACCGATTGCAAAAGTTTTAGACACGAACAAATGTACTAGACAAGACACAACAAACATACACGAATTAATAAAACTGAAGTCACCAAGTTGTAGCGGTCAATGCATAGGTGGTGTATGGAGCTCAAAACCTCTCACTTTCCCCAGAATAATTCACACAACATTCGATTGTAAATAATAAAAAAATAACTTCATAGCATTATAATTCTAAAGAGAATACATTTCAATTAAATTACCATTTGAATTCTCCATGGTTTGATACAAACCAGAGCACCAGATTTGTAACTTTCTGAGTAAATACGAACGCAAAAAGACACCCATTTAGTCTAGGGGGTCAGGCACGTGTGCTTCCAACTGATCCCATATCGCATATATACGTGGACATGTTTGTTATACGTATTCACGAGTAGGCATTTGTGGTACTAGACGGATGAGTATTTAGGTTCACAAATGATGCCAATGAGAAGATCCATATCGCGAATTCATAACATCGTTTTAGAAACATCATTTTGGGACGTTGGTGGCCCTATGCATGTTTGCAGTTGACACGAAGTCCTTATTGGGCATTTACATCACCGCTTTTGGATCCCCCTAGCACTGTCAGTTTTCGTCCAGTCCGTATTTTAATTATCTATTTGAAGATTTAACATATTTAAACTATCGTTAAAAATTAACTCACATTAAAGAAAGGCCAATAAAACTTATTATAGACCCTTTCTATTAGGATAAAAAATATACGATAATGTTAACTGAAGTAGATTAGTTTGGTATATTGCGAAGTCCCCGAAATCCTTTACATATTTAAAATAATTTTATAATGGAGATTGAAAGAAAACCGTAAGGGAGAAAGTGTAAATTATAACAACTGAGATGGCAACCTCAGCGCAGATATTTGAATGGAACCAGCATAGTATGTGAGAGCATGGAACGACAACTCTGCGTGGAGATTGCTGAGATGGTATTTAACGGCTTTAACAACGTGGGCTTTGCGACATCTAAATTACGGGAAAAAAACGAGAACGATCTGCGGCTCCACATGCAATGGTGCATTTGAAAGAAATTAGCAACATGTTTTGGGGTTAGCTTTGCCATATATAGCATACTTTTAAATTGATAACAACACGCATACACAATACTTGCAATTTGCATTTTATTATGTGTTTGACATTCGACAATGTGCCAACTTTACCAATATGTTGGTTTGTCATTAGAATTCGTGTTTCCCCCTTAAGTTTCATTAGCATAATCTTAAGACTCGAGTCATAGTTCTTGCTTATGGTCAGTGTTTTAATATGACAATATGTGATAACTAATTTAAAGGCAATTATTATTTGATTACCATGTATTGTAATAAATATATAGAAATTATTGTGTACAATCCCAAAATGGGTCGCCGCGGTGTAGTGGATGTGGTGTCCGCCTAGCGATCAGGAGGTCGTGGGTTCGATCCTCACTGTGGGAGCTTTCTTTCAATCTTCCCCAAAGACACCAAGTACTGGTTCTTAGTCCCAGGAAACGGACTCGAGATCCTTTCAATAAGCCTTAGGCTTCTGATGCAATCGAGCTAAAATAAACATGTTTTAACTAATCCCAAAAAGGCCTGGAAAATTCACGTTTCCTTCCCGGGCCCGACGTTGGTAGTTGACTAGTTCTTCTTAAATGCTCTGAGCTTTTATGAGTACATTCCTACCGCTCAGTTCTTCTTGCCAAAATCAAATTCCATATAAAAATATTATGTCTCACTCACAGGTGTTAGGCGTGTGGCCAAGTCACTTTAACACTATCAATATGTTATAAAACAACATTTTTATCCAAAAAAAAAAAAATCTGATATAATATATATATATATACAAAGTAGGTATCTCTTGACACAGGAAAATCACCTCCATCAACATTTTAAGCGATTAATTGACTAAATGGTGGTCGATTTTCGTAAACTATGTACTTTTTTGTTGGGAAATGTTGCCTTGTGACGAAAAATGACCACAAACGGCTACTTGCCAACATAAACTACAAGTAAACACTTGTCAAACTGGTTGAAATGCTAAGTCGGCGATCGGCAGACCGATGTTCAGTGCCAATTTTTACCAGAGTAAAACTATCGAAATACCCAAGCTACCGAACATAATCCGCATAAGTACAATAAACAAATCAGGGTTTTTTTTCCCCTTTTTGGGAAGATAGCCCATGGCTTTGGAATTGGGAATTTTATCGGCATTTTCAAGAAATTGGGAAATTAAATTCAGTAGCCTTCTTTGGTAGCACTTTAGTACAACCATATATATTGATATAACTCTGTATTATAATTCAAATTTAAAGATAAAAATCATATGAATCATTATTATGTACTTTGTAACATGTAATTTAAATAAAATTGTGATAAAATAATCATGAGACACTTCTTAAAAAAAAAAAAAAAAAANTTTTATTTGTGTTCTATGTTAACTTTTTGTTTTGATGTAGACATTTTAGTTTAAATAAATATGCTGTTTTATTGTAACCATTTTTTGTTTTTATTATGCCCATGAAATATATGTGTGAGAGGGTGTGGGGGTTCGTTAACACATTAAAACTTTTACAGTGTTTTCATATCAATAAGTACTCAACCCCTATCGTAAATGAGCAACGTAAGAATAAGTTTAGAATCATCTCCCATTGAAGTTGAGAAAAATATGAAATTACGCTTACAAAATGAAGCAGATTTTTTAAAACCTACACAGTTCTGTTCCATTAATGAAAACTGCACACGGATGCCAGTAAAAAAAAGGAAACCAATGTAAATAAAATGAACTATGAAATATTTGGGGGTTACAACACAAAATCATAGATAATGGTTATTTGGTGGTTATAACACAACATCATAGAAAATGGTTATTTGGGGGTTATAACACAAAATCATAGATAATGGTTTTACCAGTATCCTTTTCTATTTTGTTTAAAATGAACGGCCAATATATTAATATTTACAGTAGAAAAAAATCGTTCGATGTAACTTCATTGAGTGCCTTTTACATTGAAATTCCCGACGCCCTTTGGTGCTTTGCATCAATACTTATCTTGTTCTACGTACATACGCGCGAGAAAAATATCAATGATTAAAAAAGAAAAGTGTTTCAGTATAGCGTTTGCTGATTTGCACGTGCGTCACGAGTTACCTTTTGCGTTGCTATGGCGACCACGCGGTATCCTTTGGATCTGCAGCAGGTACCCATCGCTCGTGCGTACCGTGTACTCCTCGCACGGGTAACCTTGGTAGCGGATTAGCTGGGTCTGAAATTATAAACACGCATCTTTGAAATGATATGCAATTTATCATTGTTTAATATGCGATTTATAAACAACGATTTCATTAATCTGAATTGTATAATCCAACAACGAGTCTGTTCAATCACGATTTCCACGATTAATTTTTTTCATGATGATGGACGAGTTCTGTGTTATACAGTTTTCGCGTGGTCTTGTGCCGACGGGGGTGGGGGCGAAGCCCGAGTACCCGGAGGAAACCCAACCTGTTCGGTATGGTGACCCTCAACAAACGCGCATGCGCCGGGAGCGGGGATCGAACCCGGATCGCCTATGTGAGAAGCGCGTTTATCAACCACTGCGCAAACTGGACAGCCTATTATTCATGTAATTTAAATATTGTTATTTTATACTTGACATAAGTTATCTACATGTTGTAACTAAATTAACGAAAATAACAGAATCCGTCCAAATTATTCAATCGTTACGCGTTTGTAATGCTTTATAATTTGTATCAAGTTCAAATGATAATGATATATAAACGAAGCTAATTTTTCGGTATAAGTTTTTCTCATAAGGGGTATAAAGCTCCTTGATATATAGTGTTATTTTTATTTCTTGGATTGGTTACAAAAAGAAAGTTGGAAAATTGTCATTTTGACAATCTGTGAACAAGTCCATTTAAATGTATTTACGATACATGTGTTTCTTAACGAATTATATGGTATACATGTGTAGTTATGTCGAACTTATATTGAATAATAAATAATTTCAAAAACCAACTATTCCTAGTAAACATACAAACAATAATAAGGACTTACTGACCGTGTTCATTAGCGCTTCCGGGTCCAGACGAACGGCTATCCTCACCGGAAGTAGCCACATTAAACCGGAAACGACCAGCAGTATCGGCGAATAAACCGTCTTCATTGTTTGATAACAAGCGTACGTTTACATCTATTAAAGTGAAAAAGGACAGCTAACAGACGAAAATACCGCTCTGTTCGTTGTTCTTATCTATATGCATGCTGTGTGTGTAATTCAGAGTTTATGTACAGGTCATCGAATCGATGAGTCTTCATGACTACATTATGTGCAGAACTGCCCCTGTGACATTGCAGGGGGGAAATTTAATTCTCTATATGGGCGTTCTTCAATTGTGGCGTCCGATATAGATGTGGTAAACACGTGTTTCTGAATTAAATGTGTAATTGTTTCTAGGTCGCGTTAGTCGCGTGATGAGTGTGTGGTCTGAGGCACCTGAGTTAAAATCCTGAGATTTGATGGATAGTATTTTTGTAAAAATTTGCAATCCGCACAGGCTAATCAGGGACGACACTTTCCGCTTTTATGATATGTTTCGTTTAAAGAAAGTATCTTATTAGCAAAAATCCAGTTTAGGCGGAAAGTGTCGTCGCTGATTAGCCTGTGCGGACTGCACAGGTTAATCTGGGACGACACTTTACGCACATGCATTTAACCCCCTTTTTACAGAGCGCGGCCCAAATGTTTTTTAGGATCACATTTTCGCAAGAACATTTTTATCTCATGTCCCAGTAAACATGCATACATGTGGAATTTTGCTGGACAGGCCATTACTATACCCACGTGGGTAACAAAATATTTACCCATATAGGACAAATATTGGCCACATCATGGTTATTTATAATTGTTGGCTGATTTGTAAAATAATGTTCTGTGAAGATGGAATTGACGATACACTGGATAAACGTTACAATAATATAATAACGATTATACAATTGCTTTCAATGTCAAATCATTGAACACATTATGTCATAACCCTCACAAAGGTCCTACAGGTCGCCGTGGCGTATTGGATGTGTTGTCCGCCTAGCGATATGTAGGTCAAGGGTTCGATCCCCACAGTGGGAGCATTCCAAAGACTCCAAGTACTGGTCCTAGTCATAGGGAAGGGACTCGAGAGCGTTTCAAATAAGCCTTAGGCTTTCGGTGCAATCGAGCTAAAATAAATAGTAAAACTAGCCCTCACAAACTACCGGGTATATGAAATATAAGACTGCGGTATGTGTAGAATATCCCGATATCCTTTTTAATGAGAGATGAAACTGATGATTTGCGAAAAATAATATCCCACAAAAAAAGCAACAATGCATGATCAGTGTACAACATAATCTATTCAAATGTTAACCCTTTGCATGCTGGGAAATTTGTCGTCTGCTAAAATGCTGTCTGCTAAATTTCTAAAATTAGCATTTTCTTCGATTTTTTTTCAAAGAATACTATCAGAATAGCAAACAGTTTGGATCCTGATGAGACGCCACGTTCTGTGGCGTCTCATCTGGATCCAAACTGTTTGCAAAGGCCTTCAAAATCCGGTTCCAGCGCTCAAAGGGTTAAAACACATTTGCCACTCAAAGAGGTAGTAACAAAGCTTTGTTCTTTCAAGACCATTACACATTATGTTCAAATGGGTAGTGAAATCGTGTTGTTATAAGTTAAGTTTATACAGACATGCACGGAAATTTCGTGCTCATTAAATAGTTGTGTGTGTACAAAAGAAAAAAAAATGTTTACATGAAAGGTTATTAAAACAGACCAAAACCGCTTTAAAACCATGATTTAAGTAAAAATGTACCACTATTTTACCAATATTTATAAAAAATGTAATAACCTCTATTTGACAAATATTTACCTTAAAGCGATGACTTGCTTAAATAAACTCCATGTTAAGACATAGTAAAGCATAATTATGATAACAAAAACTACGCGGAAAAGAAATGCACCAGCACTCAATGGATGTTTATGAAACGCGGAAGTATATTTAGTTATTGCACGTTAAAGTTTCGATGCGTATTTCCTGTGAGTAATTTGTCTCATATTGGTGTACGACTCAGTTTCACTCACTGGGACCTATAACAAAAAGTACCATGTACATATATACAAGGGCGACAACTGTCAAAATTCCTGCACAACACAACGAGCTGAATATGAGCACGATATTCATTTCGACAAGCAATAAATACACCGACATTTATCTTTCAGACGAAAAAAACACTGTGTCAATATCAGTTAACAGGTTTATAGATTTGGTTAAAACGAAAGTTTAATAAAAACTGTGCAATTTTCGAAAACGGACACAGGTGTGAAATTGAACTTTAACACGATTTGTTTCATAATTTAATAATTACAAAGAATTAAAGCAAATTATATCATGTTTGATTACCCAAAGACATTTGCTGAAACAAAGTAACACTATCATGATTGCATGTTACTGCATATGTGTAACAACTCCATAACTGTTAAATTTGTTTACATGATCTACAATCTTACTGCATTTGAATGCAATGTGTAAAGTTATGTAAAAGGCAACGTGATTGGCCTGATATTTACTTCAGCGAAACTCAAACCAACGAAATCGCGTTTTAGAAATACATATAAGTAGATTGCCCGAAATTAAAGTAAAACATTGTTATTGTACTTTGACCACATTTTTTACGAATTTCTAGCAAAACTGCACACTCAATTGTGGATTAGTCATTAACCGCTATGAAACGAAACTAGCCAAAGATTAGTCATTAACCGTAATGAAACGAAACTAGCCAAAGATTAGTCATTAACCGTTATGAAACGAAACTAGCCAAAGATTAGTCATTAACAGCTATGAAACGAAACTAGCCAAAGATTAGTCATTAACCGCTAGGAAACGAAACTAGCCAAAGATAAGTCATTAACCGCTATGAAACGAAACTAGTCAAAGACTCTTAACCAACAAAAGAGCAAATTTGCAAGGAAACATGGACATTTCGACTAGAATTATCAGTTTTTAGCATTTCACACATGTGTTCAAGTAAGGATTATTGAACATTGAGAATGATATTTTCTGTCTTAACTCTATAAAAACCTTTCAGATTACTGCCAATTGTGTGATTTTCTGAAAGATAAATGTCTTTGCTGTTTTATACAGTGTATTTGGTGCGTTCATCGCTTTCAGAAGCGAACTTTGCTCTGTTGTTGTGGTCATGGTGTTGTGGAGGCAATTCCACAATTGTATCAATTAAATATATATATAATATACATAGGGTATTTTTGTTTTAAGTCTGTGTAGTAAGTACTTATCCAGTATTCGTACTTGTAATAGGAGTTTATGTTTTAAGGGAACTGTTTTACTAAAACCATCATACGTTTAACGTTTTCACATTGAGTGCGTTTACGGCGTCCAATTTGTTTTGAATCATTGGTGTTTCATGTTTACGCATTATGATTCGTTGTAATTTCTGTATGTCTACCTTTTGCTAAACACTTCAGTGTTAGTATTACATAGTTGATTCAAAACTGCGTCTTCCAAACACAATCAAAAGTAAGGCCGCATGTAAACAGCGCATACGAATGAGTAAATTTTCGAAAATTGATATGAATGCATGTATTTGAAAAGTTACTCAGTGGAAAGTACGGTGGAAAACCCCATTATCATTTTCTGTTAACTCCAATAACACATTACACTGATTAAAAACACCGCGTGATATACATGATTAAGTTTTGCAATAGAATATTAAGTTTTATCTTTACCGTTATGAATATGTCAACAATTTTATGTACATAAACCTAAAAACAGGAACTGTTTTCAAATGTTTATAAGAATTTATATTTATTTTTTATTTTATTGCATGACACTTGTGTTACCAACTTCAACTAACAGAATCAACAAAAGCACAGTAAAATGTATATTATATAAAATATAAATATATTGAGAGATTTAATATAAATGCATAAAACTGCAAATAGTAATACGAATGTATGTTTTCTATCGAGATATACCGTTTATTTTCTATTGAGTTTTACACCGCTATTTCATTGATAGAAACATAAAATAACGATCGATTTAACCTGTTCCGATGCTGTTTATGCAATCATTATTTAACCGCCATATATACTAAATATAACATAATTTACAATACATTATATTTTTGTGATATCATTTGAACGAATGGGAGATTTTACCTTATAATTAGCGTACACAACTAGAATCCTGCCATCTTTAAAGGTGTTTAATTAGGTCATGATTGGGTGTAGTGTTATCTTCAGATATCTAATTAACCCACAATGTATAACGTTATGTGTTTAATTTAACAATAAGGATCCCACAAAAATTATAACTACCAGAAATTTAACCATATCACCATGTTGGCCACGTTGCCAAAAAAACAGACACTGCACTATAAAAGCTTTAACGAAATCGAAATATTATCAATCGGCGAGAAAGGCAAACGCTGCAAAACTAATTTAATTTATTTGTATATAACCGATCCGAAACAAGAGGATGGATGGTATAAGCATAAATCAATACGCGCAGTTCATATTCCGGTTGAGGGGGATGGGCTTGTACACGAACAAGATCATGTCCCGGCATCTGCCAGGAAGAGGGGACGGTGATCACGAGCAGTTCCTGATAGCCTGTCTGGTGACGGGCGACGAAATACGGCGCTACAAAACCGGCGTTCTGGATGAGTACAAGGTGTTCCTACGTCGTCCCAAACGGTTACAGTTCGGAGGAAGATTCATCCACCATGGTCGCGTAGTTGTTGTGTTGAACACTGAAGGGCACCACACACACGGGGAGGCGAGGTTGCTCGATTTCAACGGAGAACTTCGTTGCAGATTAGGTAAGCTGGTGTAAATTTTTATTATTTACTAGTATATAGTTCCTTTATTCTCATTCTAGAACCACCAGTTAGGCATTTATGAGCGAGAATATAAACACATCTTACCAAATTGAAGCTTATCAAGACGTTTAATAAACTGTAATAAAGTATATTTGTTTAATTCCCATATATTGTCACAAGTTCTGCATCCGATTGTGGCCTGTGCGTCAATTACGGTTTGTTTTAAGCCCCATATAACGCTCAAAATCAACGAATATTTCGTAAAATAAAGTTAACACATAAACAATCAGTGTTCCTTATAGCAATAGCCAAAATTTAAAACGCTAGGTGTGGTCTGGTAACATAGACAGATAGATTTTATGATATTAAATGCTCTTTTTGTGTGTGTGGCACACTGTATTCTATTCGATTTTAATTTCCCGCAACGGTAACCTATTCATACGCCACACGAACTCTAAATTGGTACATTAACATGTGTTGAATATATCGTACCACAAAAAAGAACATTTTGTATCTGGTTAAATCTATGTTACCAGAGCACATCTAGCGTTGAAATTTTAGCTTTTGCTGTAAGGAACACTGATTGTTTATGTGTTAACTTATTTTACGAAATATTTTACGAAATATTCGTTGATTTGGAGCGTTATAGGGTTTTAAGGTTGTCCATTTTTGCCTTTGATCGCTTGATTGAAAAGAAGGGCCGGTGAATTATTTTGTTCATAGCGTCTCTCCTCTGCTTGACCTGAAAATGTTCATTTCTTATTTTTCTGATAGGACTGAATGTAGACAACGAAGAAAGCTACGATTACCTGGAGGCTATGTCCAATGCATTCCGTGACGAATTCGGGGAGGACGAACAGGCGTACCTCATGATGTTCAGCCACTACGTTCCTTGTACCCTGGCATCTCACCGATGCGCCTCTCTGATTGGTCAATATGCTAAGCTAAGAGAGCATAAGGTCGTTGTTGGTTACAAAGATGTCTTTGAAGATGATAACGAAGCCAGCGACGAAAGAAAAGCTAAAAAAGTGATGAAGAAACATGGAGCGCTGGTTATCTTTCCGGGAACTCTTGCGACAATTGCCAGTGGGCTTGGTTTTGGCTTTAACAATTAAGAACCCTTGGAAACCCCGAACGTTCACATGATCCGAACCTCTTAGACATTTGCTAAGCTCTGTAGTTAAACAGACGTGGGATATAACTATACACTTGTTGTTAAGCTCTGTAGTAAGACAGAGGTTGGATTAAATTACAAACCTATTATCGTTTCTGATACCCTTGACACAAAAATGTGCTTATTGATACTATGGAATTAGTGACTAGACATTTCAGTTACTTTACGTGTTTGCTACTGAGGAAAAAGTTGCGACATGATCTGTTGGTAGAATGAATAATCTATTGTTTTTGGATTGGCCATTCAATATTGTTACGGCGATTCTACCTATTTGGTCTTAGTAAGAAAGCTGTTAGTTTATGGCATCAGAAAGATGAAATCTGTTTCTATGATGAAAAATAAAACACCTAGAAAATTTAGAATTTATATTATCAATGATTGCTTTTCATTTTTTTGCATTGTGATGCTAGAGGTAAATGTTTATGTAACCTTATATGTGTTTGTGATTAATTCTTGGACATGAGGACCGGCAAGCCTATTAGTCGCTTTAAACCATACATGCTTTGTATTGACCGTTGACCCCAGCGTTAATGACCCGTATTACATATGCAATATGCTAGTTTAAATAATTATTTAAAGATAAGAAGACTGATACAATAATTTCCCTCCTGATAATTTGTTTTTTGGAAATGTAGTGTCCCTAAGTACATGTGTATGCACATATTACTGATAAACCGCGTTTATCGGCTGAGATTGCCAATGACATGTTGGCGAAGGTAGACAAACCATCACCGCAGGACTGAAATACAGTTACATATGGCGAATAGTTACATACTGCTCTGTTGAAAAATGATATAAAACCAGGATAAGGGTCTGTTAATGAAACCAGGAGGTAACTGAGCAATGTATCGGGCAATCCTCCGACAATTTGTTTATGGATTATTGACTGTTTTTGGTCGTTTCTCATGCTAGGTTGTTACACGAGTACGCACACAACTTCAATGAAACCGTACCATTGGTCATTTATCCTATTCCACGTATAAACAAAGCAAACATTTTCACATAAACACATATTGTATTTTATACTTGTATCAATGTCTTCGTAACTTTGACGGTGTTTCACATCAAGACATCTGCTTCATTTTGTCTACACTGGTTTAAAACAACCAAAGTTTATATTACAATTTACAACCTTTCATACTAAACGCAGTTCTCAATCGCAAATAATCGGCAAGATATTTTCATTCGAGTGTCAAGTTAGCGAATTCGACACACGTGTACTTACAGTTCAAACTGTGTAAAGTCGGCCTGTCTGTAAATAGGAATTATGTTATTCAGTACATTCACAATCAAAACGTGTTTGATAGTGTCTTTTGTAGTATTGTCGTATGTTTTGCAGATTGATTCAAGCTAGTACTAGAAATACAAATTTAATATTTTTTTATGCTATCGGCGTTGTAATAATAAACCGAGCAAATCTTGTTTGTGTTGTACCTGCTGGTGTCATTTTTGTCGCACACATCTGCTTAACGTTATAAAATTTTACTTTTTATTATATACCTATTTATATAATTCAATCAGATGACTCTTTTGTAACATGTGACCGTCCAAGAAAAAAAAATGCGATATGAAACAAAGAACGTGCTAAAGCTGCAATTAAAAAATGTTGTAGTGTTGTCGCCTTTGAGGTCGAGGCTGAAAACCTGAACCTATTTGTATCATTGGTAGGTCCGATCAAATGCGTTGTACTTTGGCAAAATCGTCCGGCCATCGTTCACTGACAATTCATACGACCCATCCACGAAAGATCTTCTGGATTATTGTTCAAATTCGTGGCGCATTCTTGATGGACAATGGTCAAGGTATCAATTAAAGGTTACAATTTACATATCTACTGGAGTATACCAATTAATTGCACGAACGTGCATTTTGTGTTTCTAAATAATAGAAAATAACAATGTTGTACAAGAACCAGGACAACAGTTCAAACTTCATTCTTAGAACTCAAAAGACCATGTTCTACAAGCAAAAATGATTCCGAGATATTTTCTCCAAAGTAATAATTCTGCGAAATTATCTTCCAGACATTGGTCCAATGTCAATCTTAAAGACCCATTAACACTCAAAATCAACAAATATTTCGTACAATATTTCATAAAATAAAGTTAACCCATGTAAAATCAGTGTTCATTATAGCAATAGCCCAAATGTCAACGCTAGATTCGGTCTGGTTATATAGATTTAACAAGATACAAAATGCTCTTTTTAATGTGTTGTGGAACAATATATTCAACACATGTTAATGTACCAATTTAGTGATCGTGTGTCGTATGAATAGATATCGTTGCTGGAAATGAAAATGGAATATATTGTACAACAAAAAAATATATAAAAGAGCATTGCGTTTAAAAGTAACGGAGCTCTGACGTCATAATCCAACAAATGATATAAACAAGGACATAAAACAACAAATGGCCAATAGTTTAGCGGTGTGATAACGAATGATTTCTTCCTCGAACAGGGAGAAAAGTTACATTAAGCGTTATGAACATATTGATTAGCACCCTTTTTGTGAATCATATCACACGTACTCATATAAAAAAAGAAATCAAGAGCTCTTTGTTTTGCCTTTACCGTACACTTTGCCGTCCGTGTTATCGAAATGAGCATACTTCCGAATCAGTATCAAGTGAAGTTCATACGTAAGACATTATATTTACAACGGATAGAAGCACTTCATACGGGTTTTATTATTTTCAGCAACGATTGTCGGATTATATTGCTTGTAACACTTGTCGTATTCAATTATGCAATCGAAATCATTGTCACTCTCTCTATTATTGTCAAGGATTAGACAAATTAACATGGGTATTGCTTTCGGTAACCATATACATGTGTTAATTTTCTTTTTAAGTATGATGTCAACATATGATGCACAAATTATGGGTACGTATTATCACCCACAGAATATTATAACTTTTCGTTTAGTTAATATTTGGATAGTTCCGACGTATCCTTCAATATATAGCAGTATTTAATCAATACACGGAAACGGTATTCAAAGTTTGAACAAAAATAAAATAATTCCAGATATTTAAAACGGAAATAAGACAACGTCATCCTGAGAGTGTGTTCGAATCAGTTCCGTTCAGCGTACATTTTACAAAAGACTTGTTGGACTGTGTATATGTAATTTACAATAGTATTGTTATAGATTTTCATGCTGTTTCTTTATTCTTGACTAGGTACATGCCTCAGAGATTATCAAATGGCTGACACATTTTGTTTCAAATACTATGACACAAATCACTCAACGTGGAATGACGCTGATGCGAGGTGTAGGCAGGATGGCGCGTTTCTTATCAAATTGGAAAGCTTAACTATGTTGCGTGCTGTTAAGTCAATCATACAAACTAAAGGTATATCATAGTTTGTAATAACGCCATAATCATACCGTGTTTTTGTGGAGTGTTTTGATCGCCTGTCGTTCGTTGTGCATCATGCGTGTGCCATTAAAAAATAGATGCACTTATTATAACACTCATGGATCTCGGCCGTGATCGAAACTGTCCCGTTTAATTTCACAATCTATGTCACCATTTTTAATTTAAGAAACAAGAGTATCATGATGGCCCTATATCGCTAACCACTTCAACTTGATCGAGCTACTATATTGATTATGTATTACGCTTATATAGATACACTAAGATATGTGGAAAGTCATCAGAAAATAATTAATTCCCTGAATATATGTGGTTCTTCTTTACCTCGCTTGAAAGTGTCTAATTAACATGAAAATCAACAATTTTAATTTATTATTTTTAAAAACTGAACTAAGCAAACGCTTGTGAACACACGTGGCTTATTTTCTCAGGTCCTAAATTGTATATATTGCCTAATGATTCTATTGATTCTAATACCCTTTAAAAAAACGTTTTTAAGCAACACTGATAGATTTCTGGGTTGGTGCCCGCAATTACTCGAGTGGTTTTGTGTGGAAAGATTGGACAAGTGTGTCTAGCGATCTTTGGAATGAAGGCGAACCTAACAACTGTGGATGCGGAGAAGATTGCGCCGAAGTCGATCAAAAAGCGGACCTGAATAACGCTCCGTGTGATATCACCCAAGCCTTCGTATGCCAAGGTAATATTTCGTTATTTGTCCGATAATTAATCATTCGCATTTGCTTTGCCGACTGTATGGTAATTGCTGGAATGGTTAAAAAATAAACAACAACTTATTAACATGCATATTGGATAATGCTTAAAAAAATACACACTTCTGGAGGTATGCTGTAAGTTTGGTTGGTAGAAACATGTTCCGAACAGTTTGCATTAATCTCACAAACCTTTGCGCTACTATGGGATTAGTAATAGTTTATCACATTTAGACTTAAATATATATGAACACATCAGGGCTAAAGCGAGAGTTTTGGGCGTTAATGTATTTTAAGGAAATACTCATAAAGTTGTTTTAGTCTAAGTGACTTGATGTGTTATTTTTAAGAATTTTTGTTATATGCTGAGGTGCGTTTCGGCATTTGGTCATTTGCATTTAAGACGGTATGCTGTTAATACGTTCTCCACTGTTTTCGAAGAGGTATATTCCACAGTTTATTCCACATACCACCTTTTTTTTAGAGACTGTACAATATCAATAATACAAATTAAGAGTTCGTATCCTAGTTTTAAAATAATTAAAAAAAAAAGACGTGAGAAGAGAAAAGAGAATTTCACGCTGTATATGTTTGCCATAACAATTATTGTCAGTTTCCTTCATTTTCGAGTGTTTTGTATTCGGCCATATTTTCATAAACGTACCCAATAACGTCCACCAAGTGTTGGAAATAAATAAATAAGTAAAACTGTAATGTATTCTCATGTTGCTTCGTTCTGGACAATGTTTTTATTGTGTTTGTGTTCATGCTTCAGTATAAAATTATTTCTTTCGCAAATCTAATTCACTGATGTGAGATGTGTCAAAAAATACTTTCTTAGATTAGTGTTAAATATATATAAAAAAATGAAACTCAAGAAACTATATCATAAGCGAATGTTTTGTTCTTATGCACAACTTTTATACCAGAACACAAGATATAGACATGAACTAATTAAGTCTAGAATCAGCGCCTTGAAACGGTCAATGCAAAGGATACGGGGGTTAAACCTTTCAGTGCTGGAACCGAATTTTGAAGGCCTTTGCAAACAGTTTGGATCCAGATGAGACGCCACACAACGTGGCGTCTGATCAGGATCCAAACTGTTTGCTATTCTGATAGTATTCTTTGAAAAAAAAATCGAAGAAAATGCTAAGTTTAAAAATTCAGGACACGACATTTTAGCAGACGACAAATTTCCCGGCATGCAAAGGGTTTAACCAGTTATGAGCTAGACGAACCTCATACTTATACCCCAGAATTAATCACAAAATGAACGCGCTTCTAAAGCTTTTTTAATAAAAATGAACCATTACAGACATAAAATGAAAATATGAAAGCCAAAACTTGACGCGCCGATAGAATAGTACACACTTTAGTGTTCAAGTGTCGTAAGTATTGGAAATCTATTAACGCTATTAGGGGATGAGTTTTGAAGATATTTGTCAAGCTAAGTGTGTACAACGTATTGTAGTACGTCACAGGAAGATCTAAACGCTTTGATTACAGTTAACGCTTTTTGCGAAATATTGTGAGTGGTTTAAACTGTTTTTTTGTGTAAGTACAAAGTGTATTATATGGTAAAACAACACAAGATACAGTGATTCCCAGTGTTTGTTTCTACATACGTTCTCAATACAAACGTTCGTTATGTTCTGAAATCTTGTATCAACGTGTTTTACGTCAACATTTTATTTTTCGCAATCTTAAACAAACACATGAATATGAACGATAAATGTTACATAAAATTAATAATAAACAATCGTTTATTTACACGAAACCATGTTTATCAATATATATTAACGGTGACTATGATCTTGAAACCATTCGCCCCATATGAATGCCCAAATGAAGTTTTGATACAACTTTTATATGTATGCAGTTTCCTGACAGAATGTCCAACCGTTCTCGAGTTGATCCATACTTTTATATTACATATCTCATGTGCAATACAATGTTGCATCTGGACTTACATGACTTTAAGTAAGAATTCCCAATATAATAGATCAATTAGTTATATAGTGATTTGGAGCAAAACGGTGTTATATATGAAGTAACGGTGCCTTTTAACATTGACCCAACCTGTCCTATGCGAGGTTTTGACAAAATGTATCATTTTTTCAAATTTCAATACATTTTTAAAAATAATTTATTGATAAATTGAGTGGAAACAACAGTTTGATTACTTCAATATGTCTACATACCTTGAATGTTAATTCATTTATACAGAAACCAAAGGTGGTCGATGCATTCATTTTAAACATGTTTCATTTCCAGCATTCGGCTGAACAATGTGCAGCTGAACATATATTTGTTGTGTCGAATTTGGTAAATGTATACATGGTTAAAGTCGGACACTTTAGTACAATACATTTTTATGATTTAATCGAAACTATGATAAAATTCTTGTATCTAAAATGTATGTTATCTTTGAATATGTATCTATTTGTATCTTCTGTGATTTAGCTTAAAACATAATAGGACTGTATATTATACCAAGGTTTCTCTCCTGCTGATGCAGTTTAAGTTTCACTTTGTTTACATTTGCATAAAGGTCTGATACTCATCCAATCAACAGAAGTCCCAACATCCGAAAAGTCAGACCCAACAGCCTTTAGCCGCCAAACAGACACGCCAACAACTGCACGACAGGAAACTCGTGGAAGCTCTAGCATCAGCTTCATTGCATTACTCGCATCGTCGGTGGTTGGACTTCTGGCGGTTACCTTAGTCATATGTATTTGCGTCATGAGAAGAAAACGGCAGTAAGTGAACGTTTTATAAAGGTATTTCACGCAAGTATTGATTCCTAGAGACTTATATTATTATATAAAATAGCAAACAACTAGATGTTCTCACTTTACTGTGCAGTATATATATATTTAAAAAAATGGTCGTCTTCGTACAATACAAATATATGACTTTTATGTAAAATATACTTTGAAGATCGTCAGCTGGTAAACACAACGGAATACCAGAAAGATCACCACCCAACATAGAGAAACCTTATGACAAATGTTCTGCAATCGCTTCCAACGAAGACCATCAGTATGATTACATCATCCCTACAGACGGTAAAAGCCACTTCTAAACACTCATGGAATAGTGTTACTGGATAGAGATTTTATACACGTCATATTAAATGTGAGATTTGTTAATTTGCTATAAAAGAACACAATCCACACATACGAATAAGACATTAAACAATTTATATACAGGTCTAGTTCTTGAATGGACTTGAATGTATTTATAACTTAGTTATAAGACAAATGAAAGAAGACAAATGAACAGTCCTATTATCTTCTTGCGAATATATAGATATTGGTAAAATGTTGAATATCAACAGTATTAAAGAGTCGCACGCAGTTGTTTAACACTAGATTGATACTTTTACACATGCAAATAAAAACATTCACAAATTGCAGGTTTGAACTAAAATGAGTGATTAGGGACGCAACATACTTATTAATCTAAATATATGTGAGAGCAATGTGTTATCGATGATTCTGTTTGCATAAAATATGTTTACTGTATGAGAATTTTGTTTTTGTAGCTGACGGATACCTAGAAGTGACACCGGGTGCACATACTGCAACATTCAAGTGCTAATGTGTGTCGTGTTCTGAGAAAACTGGGCAAAATGCATGTGCGTAAAGTGTCATCTCAGATTGGCCTGTGCAGTCCGCACAGGCTAATAAGGGACGACCATTTCCGCTGTTATGGATTTTTTCGTTTAAATGATGTCTCTTCTTAGCGAAAATCCGGTTTAGGCAGAAAGTGTCGTCCCTGATTAGCCTGTGCGGACTTTACGCACATGCATTATGCCCAGTTTTCTCAGAACGCGAAACATTTGTGAACTGGCACAGCGGAGAAGTGAAATTCAGACAACACTATGCCAGGGAGGTTACAAGCCTAGTTCGCATGAAACTTGCGGCTTTGTCGAAAATTCGTTTGGAAACATTTTGGAAATCGAATTATTGTTAGTGTTGGTATAATAGGGTATGGGTGAAACACATACACTACATTTGTACAAAAGAATGCAACAATTGAACATATTAATATAATTATGTATTTTAAAATCAATAAATAGCAATGATAGCAACTCGACCAGATGTAATTGGTTAGACATCGTATTGAAATAACATTGACCTAAATATGTAGGTATAAATAATACAATAACACGATTTGTTTTCCATTTGCATAAGGATTGCATTGAAATGTAATGGGATAAAAAGGCTTCATGAATTAGTTGTTTAAATAGCGTATAGAAATCGTTTCAGCTCGACTAGTTCCCCCGTCAATAATCGCGTTTCCTTTGCCTTTAGCATCACAATATTTATTCAAACACATTGAGCTAGTATTCGTGTGGGAAAACCTAACTAGTTATATACAAACCATAGTAGTTATATACAAAGGTAATTAGCTTTATACAAACCTTACTAGTTGTATACCGGTTCTCATTGTTTAACTTATGATGTTTGTACATTATTTTCATTCAGAGGTATGGTTGCTGCGTTATTTTTCTAGGACGCGTTAAAGGTTGATCTAACTCATATTACGAACATTGAATAAACAACAGGGTAAATAGGAAATAAACTAGATAAGTTTTGCCTTAAAGGCGTGATTATAAACGTGTGTAGCTTTTTCTTATGTCATTTATGAGTGGATTACAAACATATTTAGATTATTTAAAAAAAAACACATAAAGACATTATTTTAAAAATGCCAATAAACATATCAATGCAAGACATGCTTAGAATATGTAAAGTTAATTTTGTCAATGAATTCTGGTATGTCGAACAGGCGTATCTCGTGATGTTTAGCCCACATGGGGCTGGAACGGCGTTGGCATAGTATTATATAGTGTGTTTAGACCGAAAATGCAATTTTTTAATATAATGTTACTATTATTATATTAGATTTTTGTGTGGCATTTTCGGTATAAACACACTATATAATACTAGCCCAACACCTTTCCAGCCCACTGTGGTTTAGCCACTATGTGCCCGTGAATCTCAACATTGCGCCTTTCTGATAGGACAATTCACCGCGCAAAGCAAGCAGAAGGTTGTCGTGGGTTACAAACAAGTTTTGAGGATGATACCGCGAGTAGATATATTCCGTGTTTTAATATGCACAATATAAGTACAAAATGCGGCGATACGATGTATGGTGCGCCTTGCCTGCCCCCTGAAGCATAAGTGTATCAAAAAACTTCAAGCATACATTGAAATTCATCAATAAATTTGACCCATTCTCAATTTGATATGAATGTGTTATCAATTAACAATATTTATTACCTAAATCCCTATTTTGAGCAACACAACTTCAAACAGAATGCTTAGAGGCGTCGAAATAGGGCACTCGAGAAAAAAAGTTATTGCCAGGATAATATTAAACCAGACTATACAATTTTTTTCAAGAAAGTGAAGTATAAGCAACATTCGAAGAACTTATAAGTGCTAAAACAAATAAATCGAAGCAGTATTTAATTTATTCAGAAATAATGATAACACTTCAACAAACACACGTGGTAATAAACTGACCGATGCTTTTACGGCAAAAAAAGACTTCACATACAGGAGACTGCGAGCCAAGGGAGACTTCCCAAGTACATGTAGTATAACTTGTTAAGGTAGTTGTTCCATAACATTTAAAGTTTACATGTACTTGGACTTTGCTCTACTTTCATATATACAATATGTAGGAGTTGTGTTTATTTTCGAAAATGTCTCACTTATCCAAAATAATTGAGATGCCCTAAACCAAAATTATGACAAAATGGAAAAGAAAAGAGTGTTACGTTTACCAAAATATTGATGAAGACAGACGTCTTGATATTAAAAATTGTTTATGTGATATTGAAGATAATAACACGTGTACAAGCGACAATATCAATAACACTGTTAACCAAACATGTGATATATCTTAGGGGAGCTATATTCAGAGATTTTCTACAACCACCACCACCACCACCACCACCACCACCACCACCACNCACCACCACCGCCACCTCCACCATCACCAAAAACAACAACAAAAACAAGTACGTTTTTCTCATAAAGGTTCAAAGCGTCACTGATAAACCTCGAAACATTGGTAATAACTAAACTATTTTGGTAAAACATTATTGTATTTAAAATTTCTGACGGTAAAGCCAGTTTGATTGTAAACCATATGTTGTGCAAATATCTATATAGATTAAACGTGAGGAAAAGGAAGTGGTATTCGGAGTCCACAGCGGTTTTGGTCCACATTTTACATTTATGTTCGATCTATGAATATCATTGTATCTACCAATCTCTTTTTTAAATAGTGAGCGCAGAGACTAAATCTTGTTTAATGTTGCTTTTGATTTTTATAAGTAATACACTCTAAATATTTATCAAATTTGAAATCAGACATAAACATTAAATAAAACCAGTACTCTTATTTCGGTTTATTATTAATTATATCTTGCTTATTGTGTATATATTGCTCCTTATATCTTTGGTTTATTTCACACATAAGGTAGGAACTTTCCTGTAAATTAAAGAAACAATTTCCGTATCCTAATGGTTCTTGCTCATGTTTAATTAACGCACACCATTAATAATCGATGTACGCATTATTTCTAATAGATTCGGTATAAAAGTAACATTGCTTAGTGTATACATGAGCATGAGACACTCAGGGTTTTGCACAATTTTAAACCAACAATTTAGAACGTCTTGTTTGCATAAAGCCGACAGAGGAAATCTTTAAAAACCATAACCATTGATCATGTCAGAAAAAAGGATCTCAAAAGATAACATATGCTATAAATAGAATCATATCCTTATCGGCAACGTTGCATAAAAACAGTCACTGTGCTCTTTTCTGTAAGCATTTGCAATTCAGAATCCTATATCCCAACGAAAAAAAAACGATAATCGAAAAATCGGATTGAAGCAAATAAAAGCAGAAAAATGGATGGTATAAGCATTAAAAATTACGCGCTATTCATGTTCATGCTGCGAGGGATGGGCCTGAACACAAACTAATAATGTCCCAACATCTTCGCGGGAGAGGGAACGGGGATCACGAACAGTTTTTGATAGCCGGTTTGGTGACAGGTGATGAATTATGGGATCACAATACCGATGTTTGGCTGTCATAATGCAGATTTTAGACGATATTTCTTTGTGTCTTAACTTTTACTCCGAAAGGTGTCGAAATCTAAAGCACTTTTCAATTTATCATTTGTTGTTGAACTTTGGACATGGATTCCTCTGAAAGTATTCTACTTCCACTTTATGACACTATCATGATTCGCTAACAGTTGATCAGTTGACAGCCGACAAACTGTGAACTGAATCATCAAATTTCGTTGGCAAATCTTTATGCAATCTCACAATTGCATGCTAACAATCACAATTCATAATAACAACACAATGAATGTGTCAGCAATTTGATTAATTCTATTTTATGATGTTAATAAGATTACATTTTTATGTTTCACTTGTCAGAATATCTAGTTGTGGATACCCTTATACATGTAAATGGTTGTGTTCAAGATGATAGATGTCAAAAATATTTAAATTGTTGTCTTATTATATAATAAGCTGCAATTTGTTGTTCATGTTCATTTTGGATCAAACTTAGCGCTATAATCCGCAGTCCCAAAAGATTTGTAACAAAAAAACAAAAGTATCTAATTTTCCAAAAACTATTCTAAAAATTATTTGCCAGTGAGCACTTTTTGTGTGATCTCATAAATAATGTATTGTGATTATCCAAATTAAAATTCATACATATTTATCGTATCTGTTCAGCAATAATGGACAACATTGGCGGCCAGGGAGGGTTAATAACTTTTTATCAACATTGTATATTCCTACCATAAGTAACCTCAACATGTAGAATTTGGAGATACATATTTGAAGAACCATTCCTAAGTATCAATGATCTCCTCAGCAGACGCCGTCAGACAGGCTTATCAGATGGAAATGTAGTAGGTATTTCAATGATTTATGTGATTGTTTATGTAAAACCTTTGTTTTACGTAATGAATAATATGGTAAAAAATATTGATTTACAATTGGTATGTTGCCGAATTTTCTTTTACTGAAGTCAATGAACATACCTGAATATTATTAGTAATCAAATAACAACTTCGAATGAGAAAATAATAGTGTTTTATTTTATGCTTTCCGATGGTTTATAGAGAAATATCAGTGAATGAAAACCGATATTTCACTGTTTCAAACAGTAAAAAATGACAGTGAAAAATATCAATACTTTTCACTTTTTTTACTATGAAATGACGTCATTTTTGACGAAATGACGTCATTATTCCAGCGAAATTGTCCAGGTATACTCTTTTACAATGTAAATAAACGGCGAAAAAAGCATTAAATAAAAATAAAATGTGTTGGATTCGATGGAATGTCGATTTTAATTCGCTCGTAATGATAGAAAACATATATTTTAAATTGTGGCTGCCCGACTAGTGAAAATATTATTTTCTATGATCACTCGTGAAATAAAATTGATATTCCACCAAATCCAACAAATATTCTCTATATCTTTTCAGTGACAGCGCTGTCTAGGAAGAAAATAAGACCCGACAGATTATGGAAGATGTTGACGCTTATTCCAAACCTTTCAGAATTCTTAAAAACCAGACAATGACAAATCCTGAACTGTTTTGTTTAGGATAATATGTGTCATGTTATTACTTTCAGTGAATTTTTTATCCCTGTTTCAAGTACGCATAAGTCTTGCAAGGGACGCAAAATTTCTGTTATGCGTTCACGTGACCGACGCATTAACTTTGAAAGTAGTAAGTTCTGTTCTGCCGTTTTTAAAGCATTTTGTGCACAAATAATGTTAGAATTGTTGCATATTTACCAGCATACAGTTCTTTCTATTTATGTAATGATGACTATCATTAAATGATCGATTAGCAAATAAGCACTGTTATTAGCTTCACGTTTCTGAAATAAGCAGCGAACTGTTCAATTGTCATTTTGGGGAAAATTATATTCCAAATTCATTTGTAAATTGGTCCAAACTAAATTTGATAAAACGCAGGTGCCAAAAAAAGGTGCCCAACATTAATTATGAACGGATTCTAATGAAAATCCGCACAAAAGATTTGTTGTAATTACAAATATAATTATGATCAGTTGTAGTTGTTTAAACCTTTTTTTCGTGTCATACCATGAAAAAAACGCACATAACACAATATAATTTAAAGACATGTGCAAAAGTATGGTACATAATGCACTTTGCACTGAATAGAAAGTCAAGCTAGACATGTTTCTAAACATGTTTAGAAAACACACACCAAACTTTAAAGTACTTTTTTCCGAATAGATAGTTATTTATACATGGAAGAATAACTTGCATTTTCTTCTGTGACAGTCTTATGAGCTGAAATATCAAATCATCGTTTGAATGGGTTAATAATTTGGACTGGTAATACTCATCTACTTTTAGTTCAGCAAATCGTAGGACTCCTGTCCGTGATTCTTCAAACTTGTATGATTGAATAATATTATATGCCTCGTTCCTTAATAATGAATAATCTTACCCACATGAAATAAGATGTATGTATTTATGTTCGTATGTGAATGAGTTTACTATAAGCTTTTCTTAACTGTAACCTATTTTTGTACATTTGACCTCTTCTATGTGCTTACATCTAAAAGTATCAAATGCAGTATGGCGTTTCTGGCAAATGTGGGTACCTTGTTTGTGAAGCAGGAACTTTACATGTTCAAGGTTACTCTAAACAAAATAATTATTCAAAGATTTATGTTCCAACTGCCTTTTTTAAAATTTGTGTGAAAAAAAAGATTTGTGACTAACAATTGTAAATTTTCTGGTTTTTCGAGAGATGATGACATCACTTATGTGTCTATATTTTCTTTTCTTCTTCTTCATATATTGTACAAGATACCATTCTGGGGCATTGACGTACAAGAAAAACGGTTTAAAACTTCGATTATATCAATTTGTAAGCAATCGTGATAAATTAGCTTTGGGAAAAAAATCAGTATTTTCATGAATGATGAGCCTAATATATTTTGGCTCTTGTATATTATTTCTTATGTTCACATTTCTCTCGAAACTTGTTACTTCATTACATTAGGGACATTTCATTGGCAATAAGACGATCAATGGTAGAAGAAGTAAACGTTAAGAATGAAAGGAAATAATAGCAGTACGGCCATACAAGTGTGCAATTTTATTGATCGTTTCTTTGTTGATCAATGCATGTTCCTTTATAAAAGCTTTTTCAATAAATAGATAAAGTGTAATAGATAGTTTCATAGTTTGCTTCTCTTTTATTTACCCTAAAAATACGTTTTTGATCCAACTGATTAAACACAGTTGTGTAACTTCCTGTTAAGATTCCCTCCCTTTCAGTTGCAATATAGTTGTATATGAATGTACTATAAACTGAGTTTCATCTTTTTAATAACAAGTGAGTGAATCCTGTATACATTTAGGAGAGATGGAAAATCAATGTCATTCTCCTTGTATGATGTTTTTATCAAAATCTCACCCTTGTAGAAGCACAATCTCACCACTGTAGACAAATACAGTTAAATGTTTGTATTTTTAGTGGCCGTTCGATTGGCCTACTTTGAAAAGTCGAACTTAATTTCCTGTGACTGTATTCCTGTGACTTATTCAAAGAGCCAACAACTGCAGTGCCTTCAGCGCCTTGATTATTATTATTATTCTTATTCTTCTCATTATTCTTATTATAATTATTAGTATTATTATTATAAGTAGTAGTTGTAGTAGTGGTAGTAGTAGTAGTGGTAGTAGTAGTGGTAGTTGTGGCAGTAGTGGTAGTAGTGGAAGTAGTGGTAGTAGTGGTAGTAGTGGTAGTAGTGGTCGTAGTGGTAGTAGTGGAAGTAGTGGTAGTAGTGGTAGCAGTGGTTGTAGTGGTAGAAATGGTAGTAGTGGTAACAGTGGTAACAGTGGTAACAGTGGTAGAAGTGGTAGCGGTAGCGGTAGCAGTAGCAGCAGCAGCAGCAGCAATAGTAGCAGTAGTTGTTGTTGTTTTCTGTTGTTGTTGTTGTTATTGTTTAAAAAGTAGTAGTGGAAGTAGTAACATCAATAGTAAAAGTAGTACTGTTCTTACAATTCTTTATATTATAATGTGTAGATTTCTATATAACAGTCTAGTTACAATTAAATATATATAAGGTAATACGTTTTATTCTGGTTTACTAGGAACAATAAATAACATACAGTTTGCATCTTAATCATAACTCTTAAGCATCAGTTTCGTAAACGGGTATCGGGTTGGTTTTGTTTACCATGTCTCCTAGCAATCTGTCCAAATAAACGTCAGTCTGATATCGCGTGATTAAAACAATAATACCCCGCAAAAGAATGAGGCTTAAAATAAAGCTTTTGGCGTGATTTTTTCAAATGTGCTATTTTGATTAAATTGATAATCATGCGTAATCCTAGGTGATAAAAGAATGTTCATTGCATTGCAAATACAATTAAAGTGACACTTCAGCACCACCAGCAGGAGAGGAAACCCTTATTATGCAATGTGGTATTTTATTTATGGCAGGAAACCATTTGCCAATATGTGAAGCACATCACAAATGCACTAGAAAAAACACACATGTACATATCAAACATGTACATATCAAACGTGAAAAAATGAACTAATCTAGGGTCAGCGCCTTGGTCTCGCACGGTACGGCAGCTCATTCGGCCATTGTCCACTGCATCTAAACGAAATGGACGTCCTTTGGTGTGCGCCAGGTTAATATGTAAAACCATACTCAAGATGACTTATAGGGTAACAACAGCTGTTTGTGTATTTAATTGCTATAACATTGAACATATTTTTCCAATTTCAACACTGGTTAGACCGCAATAAGACATGAGTATAGTTTACTATGGGGACATAAAAACATGCTATTTTGACGTATTATTGATAATATAAATAGTAAATAGTTACAACTCAATGCAATACACACATGCACTAATTGCATCTTAAGCACGACCACAGTAGACATATATGCGTTCCGAGTACATAATGAATTAAACGCATTAATAGTTTGACCCTGTTTAATAATTACATGTGGCACGTTATTAGAGGATTCAACATTGACGGAGGGCTGGTGCAAGCCATCCAAGAACGATACGGAAACGCCAGCAGTGCAGTAATTCTCAAAGGACAGAAGAAAGACTTCGTCAGGGATGTCTTCTCTCCCCGTCCTGTTTAACATTTTCCTCAAGAAGATAATGCAGGAGACTCTACAAGACACCAAACCTCTATCTGCATCGGTGGAAGACCCATCTCCAACTTGAGATTCGGTGATGATATTGACCTCATTGGTGGCACCAGCAGTGAACTCAAGATCTCACCAACATACTCTTGGTTGTTCAGGTACTACTTGGTCAATCGATTCTTGTGGTCTTGAATACTACTGCGGAGAGGCTTTACACCTTGGAGAAAGCCTTATGTAGGTCTATAAAGACAGCAAGGGTTATCAATCATCTCATCATAATCTGGGCAAGGTATGCTGTCTAGACTACCGTGCATACGGTGTTCAATAACGCTCTTGATGGTCTTGTAGATGCAGCTTACCAGGCTTCAACGCGTTGTTTTGTATATATAGAGAATATTATGTGAGTGTTGGATAAAGATCAAGTTTATCATGCGAAGCCAAGAACCATGGTAGCGCGAGGCTATTCTATTAATCCTATTATTTCTTCCATGTTTACATTACGAATGTTCAAATACCGCATTTTTAGACGATTAAGTTTTTCCGCAGTTGACAAACGCAGATTCTCCATTTTTTGGAAAACCCCTCAAATGATCTAAAAATAGCACGCGACAGGTTTATTCAACACGGTGGAATAGAGGCTAGTTTATTCCACGGGGTGTTATACCGTCAATGCACGTCAGATAACGGGATAAAATGCTATATAGGGTAATATTAAAAGTAAAAATTTCATAGTGCTTAATTAAAAAAGATCATTCTTTAAAAAAAATAGTGCTGTTCTCGGCGTCATTCATAAATAAAGATGATTTTTGTATATTTATAAATGTTTGTTTTATTTAAATTTCGGTATCTTACATGTTGAATGAAAAATGGTTTTTCGTCTTCATTGTGCGTTACTATATCAATAACAAATATGTGTCGTGTTCTGAGAAAACTGGGAATAATGCATGTGCGTAAAGTGTCGTCCCAGATTAGCCTATGCGGTCCGCACAGGCTAATCCGGGACGATACTTTCCGCCTAAACTGGATTTTCGCTTAGGAAGAGACATCATTTACACGAAAAATTCCATCAAATCCGAAATTGTCGTCCCTGATTAGCCTGTGCGGACTGCACAGGCTTATCTGGGATGACAATTTACGCACAAGCATTATGACCAGTTTTCTCAGAACACGACTCATATGAGCAATGGATTTTCATCACGGATGTCACTAATGCCTGTTTTGTCATTAAACGTTAAATTGTATTATAGCCATTGTACTTAAGGATCAAAATGTATTTTGCAGTGACTACCACCAAGGTTCTGTGTCGATATATGGTGGGGTTAAAACATTTATATGAACTTTTAGTGTACACATTTGTAGAAATGGCCGCGATAGGAAAAATACGTACATTAATATAATATCGATTAGAATAGAGATAACCATACAGTTCCGTGCATTTGTGGTAACCGTCGGGAAATACAAACGGTGTTTAATTAACCCATTTATGCCTAGCGTCTAGAAAAAAGGCCTTGGCAAACAGCGTAGACCCAGATGAGACGCCGCATGATGCGGCGTCTCATCCGGGTCTGCGCTGTTTGCTTAAAGCAATTTCTGTAAGAAATATTCTAAATACCGAAAAAATATACTAGACATCCCTAATTTTGGAAATAAATTGATCCAATTTAGAAGGATGGGAGAGTCCACTAGGCATAAATGGGTTAACCCAATCATTTCCCTCATGACTTCATTCAGCAAACACAAGTCGCAGAATTTATGAGTGACATAAACATCCTTCACTTAAACAAATACGAACTATAGTTGTTAAAGATAACCGGTATATTTATAATGAGGACACCATTTTGTAGATTGCTGTATAGTTGAATTCACTTGAGTAATGTGTATAATGATGTTTTCCTATAAAGGGCATTGAATAAGCAATTACACTTATGTTATGCAAAACTGTTGCTGAAGTGACAGAAACATGTTGTAGTAAAAAGAAATATTACATTACTGTCATATTCTTCTTCTTCTTCTTCTTCGTCTTCTTCTTCTTCTTCTTCGTCTTCTTCTTCTTCTTCTTCTTCTTCTTCTTCTTCTTCTTCTTCTTCTTCTTCTTCTTATCATTATCATTATTATTTTTATTATTATTATTATTATTATTACATAACTGTGATTTTGTGATGGATTTTATCGCACAATTTGATAGTGTGATGATGTATTGTATGAGCCCAAAGGCGACCTTTACATATGTTTGTATCATTGACGCCCATATATACCATTAAATATATTAATAAACAAGTGAATCCATGTATGCATACACTATAAAGTTGCATTTCCTGCGTGTGAGTGTTTGCGCCACCTTATCTCGGATTAAACCCATTTGCACCTGAAGTTTTACTTTGTGTTTAGTAAAAAACATAAACATTTATATGCTGCTGGTGCAGCTAATGCTTCACTTTGTATTAAATTGTAAGCAATATGAAGCAATATTCATCGTTGTATGGCAGTTTTTCTTCGTGTTTGTTAATGTCATGTGTTTCGTCGTGTGCCTTTATGTATGGCAATATGGCACTTGCCTCAAATAAAGTACCCACTGTAAGTATAACTTCTTTTACACTAATTTTCACACGCTTTACTTCTTTATCTAAAACCAAAGACATGCGTTCAGTTTCAAATAATTACCTGCGGTAGCTACAAAGATATCGAGTATTTGCAAACTATAACAAGTGTATGAAGCCGACGCCGACGACGATCGTGCTAAAAACGGGACATAACGGAGCCCTGCTTTATATGATATTTGGCAATTGACCCCGAAAACATATTTGAAGACTCAATTGAATTTAGTAATAACATATACATTCCAATAAAAATTTTACCCGAATAACATCCTCAACAAAAACCGTAACCTGACTGTTTATGTACACAAAAAGGAACAAGTCTGCTTATAACAATTAAATGTTTGGAAAGTGAGTATATTTAAGACACTCTACATGCATGCGGCGTTGAAAATGCATTTCTTTAGCTGTTATGATGTTGTGACACCATATCTAAAGATTTTATGCAGAATTAAAACTGTTGTATAATTACAGGTAATACTTGTGAGCCTTTGTCAATGGCCATATATGATTAGGTTAATTGGAAAATTGTTGTAGCTACGGAGATTTGTTTAGGCGAACAATGAATGAATCATAAAGGCTGCGCATATAACAATACAATGATCAGTCGGAAAATCCTTAAAATGATGTACGTGTTTATTTTCTGATAAAACATTGAGCATTGAAAAAGTAAGTCGGCAAGGCAATCCTATAAATATTCATATATTAAGATCAAACACAAATGTATACCTACTGTGTTGTTTACAACCATATTCAAAACATTTATTTTACAAAATAGTTCATATAGTTAACACGTAAAAAAACATAGTCTCAAGATTTGTATCAACAAAGAGCACTGCAAGTAAACAGTTTTCAAGTTAATATTCACAATCTCTTATACATTATCCAAACGTTTATAAACTGTCTTTGTTCTTCTCATTAATGTTTATGTGACAAATCGTGACTTGTGATGACGGATACTGAACCGGATACTGAACCGGATACTCATCTGTGCTGATTTTATGAGATTTTCTGAAAAACGATTTTTCAAGTTTGATATATGCTAGACGTGAAAGTATTAACATACGCATACAATTTCTGAATAGTGTACATTTATATCGACATTATTTAAAATTAAATTAAACGAAGACAATTTTGAACTTAACTTACCTCCAAAACTTGTAGTACACAATGATACCGGTTATAATCAGGGTAGGTATCCCACGTGACAATTTTGCTAAAAGGTGTTCAAGAAAATGGCGCCGCCCGTCGCTTCAGGTGAGTTTTCTTGGTATTTTATTGTATAATACTTAATGAAATACAGAATGCTATGTGTAAGAGCCGTGCCATATGAAAAACACATGATCGGCGACACCTTATGTTGCTGATAAATGCCCATCTTGCTCAGAAAATGAAACCGCGTGTCTGAGTAACAGAAAATATTGCCGATAAACAGGGGTCACGGAGCATTATTTTTTCAAAATACATGTATTTCTGGTTGTTCAAGACAGACTCATGGCTGTCGCACAATAACACATCGACAAATATGACTAGCCAAAACATTCTCCAGAAGAAATTCATGATGAATGAAGTGTTTTATCGCTCCGATCCGAAAATGATAAGTAATGGGTCACGCGGACAAAATTGCTAAGATGGGGTCACATTTTGACCAACATATATTAGCGATGTCATGACGCGTTTAAAATAACTTATGGATACCTCTTTGGTCGCACTGACTTGATTATCATTCCTTTTCTCTCCTAAGACTGTCCAGACTGTGCTGGAAAAGGGAAATAGCTCCCCGGTAACATAGCCTTCATTCCTAAAGCATGCTTATCGTGGTTCTATCTGGTAAACTGTACTTGTCCAACTAGTAAAGATAATGCCGTCATAAGACAGCAACGTGTAAAACAAAATAGGAAACCACGTCATAACATTGTATTGTGGTTTATCCCTTAACATGACGGATAAGGCGTGACACCGTTTGCTATATAGAATCAACTAAAACATATTGTATATAGCACTTTCGAATAAACTTTTGGTTTTGGAACAAAGAAACTCTTCCAAGATAGCGTTTCAGTAAACATCAACTAGAAAACCATTTGCAATATACATTTTACCATAGAACAAAGCAAAACTTTTCGAAATAGCAATTCAATTGACATCTGACCATTTACCATTTTTCAAGCAAAACTATCGAGGTCGTATTTTCTATTTAACTTTGGCCATTTCGTCGCTGTTCAGTTAAAAGGTCGTTTCTT
>VMBQ01001486.1:19970-30863 GCA_007657795.1 Dreissena rostriformis
TACATGTACAATGTGAATCTAAATTTAGTTTTAGTGCAGATTCGTTCATACGACACAAAGACACAATTTTGTTTCCTTACAAATACGAGTAAAAGTGTCGGCATCGGCTTTAACCAGCGCTAACTTGTCTTTGCTGCATTTTATGAAATTCGTCTTCAAAGTATAATTTTTATTGCCTATTTTGAGTCATCGTAACATAATTTAATCAATATATTAAAATTTAACACATGTAAAAATCGTACAGTCCCGCTTTAAAGTACAAATGGACAGAAAGATAAAGATAGAAAAGAGATAAATTATCTAAAGCTATTATTTTACGTGTTAAAAGACTAATAGGTGGACATTTGAAAGTTGTGTCAGTATCTAAACGAAAGCTACTCGAATTAAACATGGCAAATTAACTATATATAAAAGGTTTAAGAACAAGGGCATTACATGCTTTAAAAGGGAACTCGACAATGGGTCAACAAGTTTGAACACTGATGTATCAAATTGTGATAAACTAAAGGTAACTGATGATGTAAGTAAAAGTATTAAAAGGTTGGAATCATGCAGTGAAAAGCTACAATGTCCTTCTGACAAGCTAGCAGATACACTCGGGGTTAGTGGCCCTGAAATGACGGATGCAATCTTGAATGAAGATGCAACACTGCATGATAAAGCAATGGACATTATTGCTGATTTTCAGCTTCTGAAGGAGAAACTAATAACAGCTGAAAGTATAAAGGATGTGGCAATAGATGAAGAAACTTAAGTTGAAAGCCTATTTCATCATCAAATGAAATTACAAGAGGAGTTGTTTAAAAAATAATGTAAAAGGAGACAGGTGACAAAGAAAAGTGATGCTGCTGAAGTGTACGAAGAAGATCAAAAGGTTGCTGTGTATTTGAGAAATGATCGTTACACTAGCAATATGGAATGCAATCGGAAAAATAATAAACAAAAACAGGCTCTTTCAGAAGGCCCTTTAATAAAAACGAAATGTCGATTCTGTTCTCGAGCTAATTGGTGTGATAAGTGTTTCAAATACTGAACAATTGAAGAAAGAAAGACCTGCCTCAAGGAAAGTTGTTTCAAGTGTTTAAATAAGGGGCATTTGTCATACGAATGCAGGACAATAAACAAAACATGTGTGTATTGTGGGGTAAGAAATCATCATCACAGAGCTTTATGTCCACATAAATTCCCCCAAAGAAATAGGAAAATAAAAGAAAACGTAATGGTTTCAGAAGACATGAATACATTAAAGACAGAGGGCGACGATGAAGATGTTTTAAAGATGTGTCACATATAAACAAAATAGACAAAAATTAACAAAAAAGGGCTTTTGTATGATTGTTTTTCAGTACATATATACACGGTTGTCATTTGTTTTTATGTGTATTGTTTAATTCAATTAGTTTTGTACGAAAAACGGGAACGTGTGGTTGAGTATATTGCAATGACTAGTTTATGTATTGGTCATGTATGGTTGATTTTATTGCCATGACTAGTTTATGTATTGGTCATGTATGGTTGAGTATATGTTCATGATTTGTTCATGTATTGCTCATGTATGGTTAATTGTATGTTCATGACTAGTTTTAAATATGTATTGGTCATGTATGATAGATTTATGTTCATGACTAGTTTATGTATTGAGCATGTATGGTTGATTATAATGCCATGATTTGTTCATGTATTGCTCATGTATGGTTGATTAGGTGTTCATGATATGTTAATGTATTGTTCATGTATGGTTAATTATATGTTCATGGTTGGTTCATGTGTGGTTGATTATATGTTAAGAATTGGTTCATGTATTGTTCATGTATGGTTAATAAAATTGCCATGATCCTTTGGCGGGGAGTGTCGCGAAATGCGAGTTATCATGGTGGGGCTGATACTTGACTTGAATTTTGGCTAAGAAAAAGATCTTAAATTATGTGTTAAAGAACAAACTGTTTAATTTGGAAAATATTGGGAAACTTGTGGTTAAATACAATGAATATAAAATACTATTTAAAAAGGTACAATAAAGATCAAGAACATTATCTAAGTGTTGTGTTATAAGTTCAACCAATGTTGCGAGTAAATAAAATACAGTCCGAACAGTTATTCGATTAGAACAAATGGAGATCCTCGCCACACTTGTTCATGTATGTAGGCGATTTAGGAACATGTTTATCTAATAATCTGTTCGGAAGGACAGATATAGCTCTGCAACAACAACCATAAACATAAAATGATAACAGCTGGGATCCCCGCCTTGAAACGGTAAATTCAAAGCAATGGGGATTAATTGTATACATGGAAACTATATTAAAGCCCCAATAATACTAAAAAATCAAAGGAAATTTCGTAAGGTATTTCGTAAAAGAAAAATACCCAATAAAAAATCAATTTTCCTTATAGCAAAAGCCAAAATTTCAAAGCCAGCTGTGGTCTGGAAACATAGATGTTAGTAGATATAAAATGCACGTTTATATTTGTTTGTGTCACTATAAATTCCATTTTAATTTCCCGTGCTGATATCTATGTATACGACACATTAACACTTAAATGGTACCATTTTAGTGTCCATGTGTCCTATGAAAATCCAGCAGTGCGGGGTTATAAAATAGAAAGTTTTGACACAAAACAATAAAAACAAGCATTTTGTATCTATAAACATCAATGTTACCAGAAAACATCTCGTTTTGAAAGTTTGGCTTTCGCTACAACGAACATTTATTTTTTATTGGGAAACTTTATTTTACGAAATACTTTACGAAATTTCCGTTGATTTTTGAGTATTAATGTTACTTTAACATATCGCTTAGGCAGTTAATATCCNAAAGCCCCAATAATACAAAAAAATCAACGGAAATTTCGTTAGGTATTTCGTAAAAGAAAAATACCCAATACAAAATCAATTTTCCTTATAGCAAAAGCCAAAATTTCGAAGCCAGATGTGGTCTGGTAACATAGATGTTAGTAGATATAAAATGCACGTTTATATTTGTTTGTGTCACTATAAATTCCATTTTAATTTCCCTTCTGATATCTATTTATACGACACATGAACACTTAAATGGTACCATTTTAGTGTCCATGTGTCCTATGAATATCCAGCAGTGCGGGGTTATAAAATGGAATAAATTTTGACACAAAACAATAAAAACAAGCATTTTGTATCTATAAACATCGATGTTACCAGAAAACATCTCGCTTTGAAAGTTTGGCTCAAGCTATAACGAACATTGATTTTTTATTGGGAAACTTTATTTTACGAAATACTTTACGAAATTTCCGTTGATTTTTGAGTATTAATGTTACTTTAACATATCGCTAGAACACGTTACTAAAGACACTTTGTGATCAAGTCAAAACGTAATGCGACGAGAAGAAAGAGTTATGTGGTAATGATTCTGTTTTCATGAAGTTGTCGGGAGATAAAACAAATACATGACTGAAAATGTAAGGTTGTAGAGACAAAACCACAAGAAATTGTAAGCACCATCCGATAAGTATTGTAATGCCTCCTAATTACTATTATTTTAACACTTGATTGTAGTGGTGTATGTAGCTGTAGTTGTATTAGTAGTAGCAGCAGTTGTTTTTAAATACATGATATCTTATTTTAAGGAAATACCAGTCAGAATGTAATTATCATTGTTTCAGTCGGAATCATATCGACGATTCATATTAAATAGAATACAAATTAAATACCATGGAAATGAGTTAATTGCAGTGTTATTACCATTTCTACTCAATGGTTGCCTACCAACCACAGAACCACAATTGTACCTTTGTAGAGGCATAGCATAAACGTTAAGTTAAATATTCTGATAATCTTTTTTGTTCATAAGTAAGCCATAGTTATAAATAAAAAATGCAAAATTGCATCACTTGATGTGTAGCTTCATTAGCGTCATAGAATAATAGATGTTAAAATCATAAAAAAGAATTATAATTCTGACAGCCGATTACAGTTAAAATATTATAATTTTACTAAAATCGAGATTCGTATTACATAAAGCATTTAAAAAGAAACATGCACAACTGACAAGCTACAATTGTCAGTAGGAGAAACATATATTCGATGGTGTCGAATACAACCCCAAGATTGAATTTACACCCGATTACGTATAATTTTTAAAAGATATGTCATTTATAGCTTAATGATCAACGTGCTAAACATTTATATTAGTTTTCTCTGAAACAAAATCGGCATTATAATGATTGTAATATATGTTCAGTATTCAATTGTGTATATACTTGTAATTACCTTAAAGCCCCATTACTATTCAAAATCACCGAACATTTCGTACAATATTTCGTAAAATAAAGTAAAAGCTAAATAAAAATCAATGTTCCATATAGCAGATGTGGTCTGGTAACATACATGTTTGTAGATATAAAATGATTGTTTTTCTTTTTATGTGACAATTAATTCCATTTTTCATTTCCCGTAAATATATCTATTCATACGACACAAGAACACTAAAATGGTACAATGATAGTGTTCATGTGTCAGGGGAATAGATATCAGCGCTGGAAATTATAATGCAATTAATTGTTTCACAAAAAAATAAAAACGTGCATTTTATAACTACAACATCTATTTTACCAGACCACATCTGGCGTTTACATTTCGGAAACTGCTTCATGGAACACTGAATTTTATTTTTTTTAACTTCATTTTATGAAATATTGTACGAAAAGTTGGTTGATTTTGAGTAGTAATGGGGCTTAAAAGTAACATTTATACTAAAAAATCAACGGAAATTTCGTTAAGTATTTCGTAAAAAGTTATCCAATAAAACATAAATGTTCCTTATAGCCAAATCCAAAATTTCAAACCGAGATGTTTTCTGGTAACATAGATATTTGTAGATAAAAAAATGCACGTTTTTAATTGTTCGTGTTACAATTAATTCCATTTTAATGTCCCGCGATTATATATATTCATACGACACAAGAACACTAAACTGGTACCATGTTATTGTTCATGTGTCGTACGGATAGATGTCAGTGTGGGGTTATAAAATGGAATTGATTGTGTACACAAAAAATTAAAAGCGTGCATTTTATATCTACAAACATCTATGTTACCAGAACACATCTGACTTTGAAATTTTGGATATTGCTATAAGGAGCATTGAATTTTTATTTGGTAACATTATTTTTTACTAAATACTTTACGAAATTTCCGTTGATTTTTTAGTATTTATGATGCTTTAAAGCATTTAAAGTTAACAAACACGTTAAAGCGGGACTGTACGATTTTTACATGTGTTAAATTTTAATATATTGATTAAATTATGTTACGATGACTAAAAATAGGCAATAAAAATTATACTTTGAAGACGAATTTCATAAAATGCAGCAAAGACAAGTTAGCGCTGGTTAAAGCCGATGCCGACACTTTTACTCGTATTTGTAAGGAAACCAAATTGTGTCTTTGTGTCGTATGAACGAATCTGCACTAAAACTAAATTTAGATTCACATCGTACATGCATGATATACATGCTGGCTTATTTGACTTCCAGTCATTTAAGCTTTCAGATTTAAATATCTGGCTTATTTCGCATTTTTCGACACATGTTCTTCTTAACTTTTATTTTAATTTATATTGAAATATATGTATACTAACTTTTAACACATTTAAAAAAAAATCATAAATATTTGACAAAATCGTACAGTCCCGCTTTAAAAAGAAACATGCACAACTGATGAGCTACAATTGTCAGTAGGAGAAACAAATATTCGATGGTGTCGTAATACAACCCCAAGATTGAATTTACACCCGATTACGTATAATTTTAAAAAGATATGTCATTTATAGCTTAATGATCAACATTAATATTAGTTTTCTCTGAAACAAAATCGGCATTATAATGATTGTAATATATGTCCAGTATTCAATTGTGTATATACTTGTAATTACCTTAAAGCCCCATTACTATTCAAAATCAACGAACATTTCGTACAATATTTCGTAAAATAAAGTAAAAGCTTAATAAAAATCAATGTTACATATAGCAGATGTGGTCTGGTAACATACGTGTTTGTAGATATAAAATGCTTGTTTTTATTTTTTTGTGACACAATTAATTCCATTTTTCATTTCCCGTAAATATATCTATCCATACGACACAAGAACACTGAAATGGTACAATGATAGTGTTCATGTGTCGTATGAATAGATATCAGCGCTGGAAATTATAATGCAATTGATTGTATCACAAAAAATTAAAAGCGTGCATTTTATATCTACAAACATCTATGTTACCAGAACACATCTGACTTTGAAATTTTGGATATTGCTATAAGGAGCATTGATTTTTTATTGGGTAATATTATTTTACTAAATACTTTACGAAATTTCCGTTGATTTTTTAGTATTAATGTTGCTTTAACAAACACGTTAATAACTTTGCAAAATTATACTAGGAATATTCCATTAGCCACTTAATGGGCGAGTGTACTTTATCAGCACAGGCATTACGCCCGGTTTACCCAGAGGGAGGCTCATTTCTATGCATTAGCATTAATTATTATATTACTTTTGACATTAATACCATGTTCTGATTAGTATGGCCCAACAATAATACAGCAACAATTGGTCTCTAATCCATTATAAATACAATTCGTATTACCAGCTGGCACGCACGCTTATGTTTCAGTTCAAACCCCACCAACCCATTATTGAATCAATACAGGAAATGTTTTCCGCATAATTTGGTATATTTGTTTGAAGCAGAGCATATACATGTATACAGAAGAGCAAAGTTGCGAATAATCAATTGAATCGTAGTTTCTACGGTATTTATATTGTGTAACTGTTATCATGAAGTAAATGAAGTGATTTAAAATCGTTAACCTCAAATAATGTATTTTCCCATAGTTTTGTTTCTGAATAAATCTTTGTTGAGAACAATATACTATATGATTTCAATCGCGTTTGCATTTATACTGTTACAATAATGAACTAGTCAAAGTTGACAAAGTAAAGGTTTGAATAGGATCTTATATAAAAGACTGTAAATTACTTATAAAATACGTTTATTATTGTGTTTGTCTTTCTAGGAGTTGATGTCCCAATTGTTGTCATACGCCTTAAATAATACATTGCCACAATTGATGAGTAGATAGTATTTATAAGTTTTTCCTAATATTTTTGTATAAATCACCAACTTGATGTAGAGTCATTCAAAGGATTTTATAACCGTGAACCAAGGCGACACAGCCACACACCTCTTCAATACTTACGTGTAAAATATGTCGTGATGTTACCGAAAAGTACAGAACAATACGTCAACAAAATTAGATTGAAGCTATCCATCAATTATGTGAAAGCAACTTTAAACACATTGTAAGACAATGTTTTCCTTTTAGGGAAGGAAATGTGTTATGTTTATTTTCCTTGGGGATATCCATGAATGACCATCACATTTTAATATTTATTTGTCAGGCAATATTTTGCAGCTTCGATGACCATAAATCAAAGGCAATTTATTTTTATAACAAAGTTACTTAACAATGTTCTCTGGAAAATTGATGACTTTGTTTGGCGTCATTGTACTTTCTTAAGTAAGTATTAGCGTTTAAATAATGTCTGTAAGAAGTATGTAAGGATTTATGTTTTTGAATTTTGTAAGTTATGAATATCATTTTAGTCATTGCGTATTGCATGGTATAGGTCAAAATATTTAAACTATAGAGAAATCACAAGTATGATTGTATAATGATTTATTAATGTTATTCACATCTCTGACAATAAACATACTAGTTTTACTGCTGTTAATACATTTACATTTAAGTTCAGAAGAGATTGATGGGTTAGACTATTGTATAGCCATACATAAAAGCTTCAATTAATGTTGTGTTCTTGTAGCATTTATATGTTATTGTAATTGAACGAAAATATGCGAATGTAATTAAACATTTAAATGCTTATTTACTTTTTTTTCTTGAAATTACTGCTGTATATTACTCAAATGCAACATACACATTAAAGAGGTATTTCGATTGCACGCGATAGTTTACAAGAACGCGGATGTCTGCGTGATTTCGGATAGGTGAATTCATGCGTTAAGACAGTGGTGAGGGATGAGAAGTAACATACCCTTTATTTTAACAATCTAAAATCAAGAAATTCTTTAAATGATTACCATATCAGCAGAATCCAATACATTCTTTAAACGTGCTATTCTTAAGTTCATTAGTCTCGGCTATTATCCGGTGCCTACCTTATGCATTATCCGGTGCTATCAATCGACACATAAAATACTTGTTTTTTTAACAAACTAAACCGTCACTTATCATGACAATGATTTCACAAGAATTATGCTCCCTTTTTTATCAGGAATCTAGCTCAGAAGTTTGAAATTCATTGTTTATATGAACCAATATCTGCATTTTACTTTCGTTTCCACAGGTTTTGTGCATAAACTGTTGGGCAATGTAGGTTCCCACTGCAAATTGACGTTTTTGTTACTGAGCACGAGTATACAATTTACTGAATGAATGTCTCAGTTGTTTCGTGGAACATTGGATTGGTGAAAATGTTAACTTAAAAAAGAGAATATTGAAAATAAAAGAACACACTCACCTCAAAACAGTCAATAGTTTCTGATATAATCCTGTGCCGTTTCAGGTATTAGCTGGAAACGCACAAGTGTTTCCAGTATTATCCGTATTGGTAAGGCAACGTGGAGTAGCACTCAAAGTAGATATTCCATAGAGTGATTACAAACATCAAGTACGTAAGTTTAATAAGTGATCAATTCGGTCTGGGCTTTATTTGAACATACCTTTTTGATTATGAAACCAAACGGGTTTTATGTACATTTATGCAAACAACAATTTGTGTTCCCCATCCGGTTTTGGACAATCCCGGTAAAAAATAGTCCAAGGTAGATATAACACGATATAAAAACATATTGAACAAACAAAAAATAAGAAAAAAATATGATATTTATGAAATCATTTAGTTTGAATGCAGCAAGTGGTATGGATAATCTATGGCCACCAATTCATGGCTAATATTTTGTGCACATATACATGTCGTCATTTGAAATAAATTATGATCCATAACGTACTCGTCAATTCATATTTCAAATTATTCAGCTATAAAGCATACACTTCATTATAGTTCTAGTTTATAGTCATGGTGCGAAAACAATAATTTGTTAATACTATCAGACTGTAGTACTGACAGCAGCGACAAAGCTTTCCATTCTTTTATAAATATCAGCAAGTTGTTACATAAAACATACCGGAAAATACAATATAATTCCTACAAATATACTGAATTTCTATAAGTGACTAAATAATATTGCGAAAAGTCATATTTAAAAGTATATACAAAAGATCGGAAAAACGATGTCTGCATTGATGAAAAGACGTTTCCTTTTAAACCTATGACGGAAGACGAATCCGTTATCGATCAGGATATATGCAACTAGATGGCGGTGTAATGTAAGTGGATACAATAATCGTAAATATCGATAGTGTTCAACCTGCTTTATAAAACCAGTTATAATCTTACAACTATAAATGTCTAAATTAAAAGTATGCTATATGCTTGAACAATTACATATTTAAGTATGTATTCCAAAACGTAGACGCAACTGAACATTTTATATCTCCAATTTCTTCGGAAGTGTTTGTAAATACAAATAAACTATCACGCATACAAAATAAACTAAATATATTGCGTATACCTATTAAGACATCATCAGTATAACCATATCTTCATATCAGTATTAATTTAACATAACACTTCTACAATTTTGTTTGACGAATTAAACGATTTAATTTACGCTTATCCTTTACAATATATATCAAGAAGACTTGCTTATTATCTGGCATACCTAAAAGCAACCTAGTACATGTTTTTATCAAGGCTACCGTTTCGCGCCAAGAAATTGCAATGAGGCTTCTGGAGTTTCTCAAACTCGAGTAATTGAGAATGCTCCGAATATGTGCAAATCGTAAGTGCAATGCTCATTGCTAAATTTTCCGATTAATTTAAATCGTTATTGTGCATGTACATTCAAAATCATGTAATATACCAAACGTGTAAATGGTAAGATGTAATAACCATATATTTACAACACGAGAAAATTACGCGCTTTGACTGTTGTACAATTTCACAAATTCCGAATACATACACAGAATGCAAATTAACCAGATGTTCTAAAAACACAATTCAATAAAACTTGCAAGTGCTATAACATTACATATGTTTAGGTAGAGTAAACGTTTATTTGCAATAATTGAAATGTATATTTTTAAATACCTGTACTTGTAATTATTTCAATATGTTAATGAACCGATGTAAAGATTTGAGTATTAATGCAGACTGATGCTTGTCAAACATGACACATCTGGTGACATGTTTTGCCATTTGGACTAGGATTACTACGATGGCTGATTATTTAATCAGCACTCGAAATAACATGATATCATCTCCGTTCTGTTATTTTGCAAGATTTTGAAAAGAAATCGATACACAATCGGAAGAAACATCTATCGTCTTTTGTTGTTTTGTCGTTCATCATTATGGAAATACCAAGACACCGGACCACGTCTATAACAGAACTTATGTAGACTAGAATGAATAAGCAATGTCGATCAGTGTTAAACATAACATCGTATGAACGTCTTGTTATGTGCATAAAACAATGCCGACCTTTCGACAAAAATTGATTTCAAATGCCGTACATGGGTCATTGAAATATATGCGACTACATTTCATCTAATAGTTTTTAAGCATGTGGTTTATAATATAAACTATATTATAAGAAAAATACACTTAAACGCACACAGTCTATTGGTAATTCATAAAACAATCCAGGAAAAAGTAATCGTTTACAAGTATGCAAACTAAAATCAAAGAACGTTAAGATGTTATAATTATA
>VMBQ01001486.1:34332-47901 GCA_007657795.1 Dreissena rostriformis
CACATGTGATAATGAATGTCTGACGCACACATGCGTTTTGAGTTTTGCAACGATTTAATAGTTTTCTAGTAAAAAACGATAAATTTGTCTTCGGAAAATGCTAATTTTCATTAAATGCGACCTATGTGTTAAATTATTTACACGTTAATTGACAAAAGAGCGAACGAAACTGTAACAGAGATATGCCAAATTATATCATGAATGTCCTTTAAAATTTTACTTTTAACACCTAGTGTGTTTCTGTGTTAAAATCATGTGTTTGCAGGACGGGTATAAAAGTTTATGGATAAATCCAAACTGATATGAACATTTCTGTGGATAATAACCAAACTCAAAATAGACTGGAATTTTCCATACACTAGTTAGGTCATTATCCAATTTGTATATTCTTGTCCCAAACAAATACGAATATATTGCGTTTTCGAGCATTTACGCCAATCAAATTTTGTACATACATATATGAAAGGTTAATACATAAGTCCAAGCATTAAAACATTAAAAACATTCGATTATTATTGTTTTTGGTCTAAAACTTTCGACAATTTCAATTACTTTTTCCAGATTTTCAAACATATTTATTTTATTTCGACGTAACTGTTTGTAATGGTTATGGGTTTGTAAGCGCATTGTATCCGGCAAATAATATTTTATCAAAAAGAAATGTTTATTATGTCACAACTTACCTTAAATAAACGAGTTCTAAGAAATAAATGACTGGAGTCTTTATTTCTGTCGCCTTTTTTCTTCAGTTTGAATTATCCTACTCAGTTTGGATTATCGACGTCCAGGGGGTGTTAATAAGATGACCAATGCAACATTTATATTTTGTCGGTAGAAATAAAAATTTAAATTAAATTAGTAAAGAAACTTGAATAACACGTTTTTCATTTCCAAAACTACATGAACTACTTGATAAAATGATATGAAAAGTTTGCACAAAACTGCTTCCTTAAGTACGGGTCCCAACATATTGCAGCCGAAGGCGCAGAAGGACCTCATTAACGTAGAAATACACAAGCGCACACACTTGCTCAAACATCATATATTTTGACACCCTATATACGATCAGATATTTTGTATTGGGCAAGTACAAGTACATGAAGGAACTAAACATTGAACCACGTTTTTACTCGGCGTCACAATCTTTAACCAAAGGATGGGTAAACAATTCACACAACTTAGTAGGTTTTCAAGATAAAAATATTCAGCCCAAGTTTATTTTTCACTCTGTATTGCTTGTGAATGTTAAACCAGTGGCTTAATACGATACTTAACCGAGACACGTTGTTCAATAAACCGATTATGTCATTTCCAGGTATGCATGTTTTCAACTAAATTACTCGGAAGAAGAAAGTGTACGCCACGTAAATAAATACCCAAACCATTGTTGGTATTTCTTGAGATCGTTATATCAACAAAGGGTGAAGCAATTATCATGGACTTCAAAGAAAAGATCGTTAGCCAATAACAACAGACCGATGTTTAACATCGGTATTATCACTGAACTGAAAAGTCTTACTGGTGTCATACACGCAGACCCTCATAACAGTTTAATAAGTCCTACATAACTGTAGTAAAATTACTTCCTTAGTGTTATTAATATAGCACATTTATCATTCTTCGTGTTGTGTGTAATGTCTTCAGCATTGTAGATGACAGCACAATAAAAGAGTCCTCGCTATGAAAAACGATTGACATAACATTGACAGGAAAAACACATTGTGTTTGCATAAAACACCCACAATATAAGAAATATAGTAACTTAATTAGTTTTCGTATTTTATATCTATGTATTTATGATACATTTCTAAACAATGCGCATCTCGTATTTTCTTTTCAAATAATGTTGATTATAATTGGTGTACATATTGTTTTATACAAAAAATGGTTACATGACAAGCTCGGGTCACGTCACTTGCCGTACCTTAAAGTAACATTAATACTCAAAAATCAACGGAAATTTCGTGAAGTATTTCGTAAAATAAAGATACCTAATAATAAATCAATGTTCCTAATGGCAAAGCCAAAATTTCAAAACGAGATGTTTTCTGGTAACATGGATGTTTGCAGATATACAATGCTTATTTGTATTTTTTTGTGCCCCAATTAATTCCATTTTAAAACCCCGCGACTATATCTATTCATACGACAATTGAACACTAAAATGGTGCCATATTTAGTGTTCAAGTGTCGTATGAATAGATATAGTCGCGGGGTTATAAAATGGAATTAATTGCGTACGCAAAAAATTAAAAACTAGCATTTTATATTTACAAACATCCATGTTACCAGAAAACATCTCGTTTTGAAATTTTGGCATTTGTTATAAGAAACATTGATTTATTATTAGCATCTTTATTTTACGTAATACTTTACGAAATTTCCGTTGATTTTTGAGTATAAATGCTACTTCAAAGACTATATGGTATTAATTATAATTTATGTCCTACTGATGTTTCTTGGGTTGTATTATCCCAAACATAAATAACATTAACATATACTATCAATGTGTATTCATTTGTTTAATACAATTTAAGTGTTGTTAGGCGGCGTCATCATTGTTTTTTAAAGTCACATACAAATAATTATTCAGTCAATGTTTAACCATTTTTGTCTTAACTCTAGCCATGTGTTTCGACAAAGCGTACCAGGATAACGGTAACGCAAGAGTTAAGCAGATTCAGCGCTTTATCAGAAAGTTCAATTAAGGCGGTGACGTGATTGATGTGTAGATTCTCACATTAAAAGAACTTTGTCGGAAACATTGCATTAAGACCGTGTTTGCGTTTTATAACATCCCTGAATATTTACTATATCAAACTACCGAGTTGATGCTCTTCTTGACTCTTTATATGATATAAGAATGTGTTGTGAATAAAAGAAAAAAATACAAATTTAATAACCGGAACTAGCCTTCGCGCAAGAGCCCATAAATACGTTAAATAATAAAACATCCTTTTTTTCTAGACATAATCAGACAAATATAATCACATTGAAATAGGAGCACAATTTATTTTTCGGTGAGTTGTGCTGCTATGGTTTCTGTACGTAATGCAGATTAAGATTAACGTATTTTTGTCTATTTATTTCGTACCTATCTTCGGAAGTCAAAATGCAGTTTATATATCGCGTTTTTGAGTACATGTATCTGAACAAAACATTATCATGGAAACAAGTGTCAACAATGGTCATTGAGCCTTATGTCCCTTCAAATCCATGTTGTTATATTCAATGGAATGGAGCTAACTGTAGATACGAACTAACATGATAATGTATTCTTAACGAACACTAAATTAAAGATGAGCTTTGAGAGTATTACCCAATGATTTAAATGAACACAAAGAAATAGTGTATGTTATAAGAATGTCCATGAGTTGCGCCTGTTTATCATGTTTTATGATTGTCCATTTATTGAACAGTGAAAGTGAAACATAAATGATGTCGTCTCGAATGGATTTCTGTGATATGAACATGCGAATAGCTTCAAGCACAGAAATTGTTTCAGAAAATCATAACGCTATGTATTGTACTATTTTGAAGTCACTGCTCATAAGTTCCAGGTTTAAAATAAAATTATTTTCAGATCAAAGGTAAACCATAATTGTATTCGTTGAAATGATAAGAATAAACATAAAGTATCAATATGTTATGATTATGCTCATTATATGCATGCTTAAGTGGACATGTAAGAAAGGATGAACATTAAAAAAGTATCTTACAATATATAAATACAACTGATATTAATATAACAAAACCAGCATGTGTTTAAGTGAGTTTCTTCAACAATGAACATTAATTTTCTCAAGTATTGAGTATAAAAGTAGTGTTGAGTAAAAAAACAATGACGTCCTTATTTTTAATTATATGCGGTATGCTGATAAAATTGTGTATAAATTGGTGCACTTTCATAAGTGCCTGTGCTCAGAACATATGATTACATTATTCTCCAAATGCAAATGTAAAACTATAAAACGCAGTGCTTATGTACAAAAAAGCACCAAGTAATCAATTATTCGGTTATAATGTAAACTTACATCGAGTCTACACCTTTCTATCAATCATAACATGACTACACTTAGCCGATAATGATAGCAGAAACTCAAAAACCTAGACTGGTATTGTGTTGTCAGTTGAAGGACTTGGTAAGAGGCTAAAAATATCAATTATTCAATGAGGCCAATATTTCAGTACTTTGTCAAACAAAGCGGATCACAGTCAGCAGAAGAAACATTATCTTCTTGAGAGAAATTATATTGCTAAATGTGTTTGATATCAAACATTGACGTGTTGCCATGGTCATATCGATCATGTTTAATTGATTATATTAATATTATAAGCAAGTTTATATGATCTTACTACTTTTTCTAAACCGATAAAACGTTGATGAATCAAGAACTATAATAGAAGTTCACAAATATTTATACCCGATAATAACAGAAATTAAAAGAGGAAAGTTAAACTGTTTTATATAGAAAAAGTGTAATTGTGAAGCGGAAAGTCATGCGTTAATGTATGCGAATTTCATTATTTCATTGTATTTTCAAGTAGTAGTAATTGAAACGAGACTTTGCATTCCCGATACGATCCAACATGCTGGCGGTCATTTTGGACAATTGAGTCCATTTGCTTTTATTCACTCATTTGTATTCGCTTTATACATTGAGAAGAAGTGCAGAGTATAATAATAACCTCAGCTACTAATTTTTTTGTATGTTCTGTTTCTGTGTGGGGCATAACTCTGCAAGAATGGTATTCAAGTGAAACGTCATTTTAAAAAAAGACGGTTTTGCCGAGTAAGAGAACCATACCTATTTTTTCCGAATTAACATATTTTCTGTCCTTGGTAGCGTTGTATGTGCTAAACATTAATTTGTTGTAAAGTATTCAACAGATTTAACAGCAATTCCATACATTTAAGTATGATATTGAGGGCAAGAGTATGGTAACTCGGGTAAACCATAACTGTTTCTCTTGTACTCGTATAGTTATTGGCATATTCGTAAATGTGTGTGCAGAACATGCCTTTATAGTGCATTTGTCTTGTGCGAAGCATTACTTGCAGAGTTCTGAATAGATTCAAATGACACATCACGTATTGATAACAGGCTTTTAGCGAATTACATAGAAAAAGTTCCATAATTGCTTCTGAAATATTAAGAGAGTTATTTTCTTGTGTTCATATTGTTGTGCATTCTTTAGACTTTATTGTTCACATGTCAGCATTCGTATCACAATTGTACACTGACAATTGATACGGGCAATAAGTCAGTGCTTATGTGTAATAAAACAGCAGCCATGAATCAATGAAACGGTTAATATGATCAATCATTCAACGAAGCAAAAGAGGCAGGGCTTTGTCAGTAATAAGCTGATCACAGGTAGGAGAAGTTGCGAGATCTACTTTAAGAGACATGATACTGTGTGAAATAATTTTGAAATCAAAACAAGGCTGTTTAAGCATGGCCATATCGTGTTATTTGCTACCATATAAATACTTCCGTTCTTGACAAAATCAAAGGTGCTTTTGACAACCAAAAGAAAAACCAACAAAAACTGTTAACAACAACGTCACCCTGGTCTACTTCTGTATGCTCATCGATTACCTGAAAACATCACACGCCTATTCTAGACAAACATTATAGAGATGACCGCGTGGCACAAGTTAAAAGTATCAAAGCGTTACATCTCCTCCAACGCTTCCTGTTTTAGACAGAATAGGTCGATTGAAACCCTTGATGTTTTATTGTATGCAAATTTCGAACCTCGAGTGCATTTTCCAGTAAATGATCACTAACGATCGAATACCTTTTAACGATTAGATTCAAAATAACCGACCTCTGGCTGAAGTTTCAATGTTTCTTCCTTATTATTTCTCCTACACTTAATAGTCCATACTTAATATCTTGGCACACATAACCCATATTTGACGGATCGAAGGGATGTAAGGGAATATAACACATCTTCACTGATGGCTTTAGTGAAGATTATTTATTATACAGACAAATACGTAATTCTGTTTCAGCGATGTATACAAAATAATATGTGCGAGTCTGTGCTGCAGCTTTAATCAAGACGCTGATAGCAAAGACAGACTGTAGGAAATGACATATTAAACTGATTCAATATTTGTTTAAAGAAATGTATACAATGCGTTGCCAGTTAGACATGTCTGACAGACAATAATAATGGCTAACAAAAATATAGTTTCGTATTAATCATAGTTGTATAAATTTTGGTAACGCAACTGAAACTATTGGCTTTTTGCCGAAGTGTTAATGAAAAAGATGCATATAATGTTACATCTCACAGCGAATGCCATTTTAGTTCCGTACCGTGTGCAGTTAGTTGACTGTGCTGTCAGACTGTAAATCGTGGTCTATTTTGGATTTAACAATCTCGCAATCTTACTGCTTTTTTCAGCAAATACAGAAGACAAACTACAAAGTTTAAAGGGAATAGATTAAACATAATAAATCACTATTCTTCCTCATCTGTTCGATCACTCAGATGGACACGTCAGCTCTCTGCTTAAAGGTAGCCGTTCGCTACTGTTCCCCCAGACTGCCGTAGAGCTTCCCTTGCATCGTGGTCCCCATCGCAATGGTGCGGGGTCGACTCCGGTTGCTTTGTTTGGAACCTTTCGAGAACTGGGGTCCGGCAATCTACCAGCCAGGGCGGACTTAACAGGTTGAGCACCATCACTCAAAGATCCATTGTTGTCCATCATTGGATTGGGAAGCGTTGCGCCGTTATTTTGTGCATTTTGTCCCTTGGCTCCAAGAAGTGGACACGGTTGCACATGGTTTTCAGTAAGGCACTTGACGTCTTACAAAGCCTCAATCTCATAATCCGAGAAGCAGCTTTCTGTTTGTTCTCTTTACCTTATTTCTTAAGGCTATTCGACCTCGCTCCAAATGCATCATCCCTAGATATCCTGAACTGAGGGCCAGTGTGTGACACTATGAGGTATTGATATGTGTTGTTTATCAGTTCCCTGTCTATGCAACACGACACGTTTTTTTTATTGTCACTATTGTCGAATCGTTTTGAGGAAATCGAGTTTAGTATTTACATTGATCTTAATTGGGAATTCTATTTTATAGTAACGTTAATACAAATAATACAAAATTATATGCTTTACTTACGCAATTACAACGTTCGATTACGACTGGACGAGACAATAGATGTGGTACCGTCAGGAATGTGTCTTTTAAACGAATATATTCTTTAGCACCGAATTTATGTTACTTCATAATAGATTGCCGAGTTCAACAGACTATTATGTTTTGTAACCATTCTCTTGATTCATGTTCAAACAATTATGATACTCATTCACACCATACCGATTCGTTCTCGGGTTATCCCTCAGGTCTCTGTGATACATACTGGGCAATCGATATTTGAACAATGGTAAATATATTGTGAAGGCAGATTGAGCTCACATTTTTACTTTAGCTTTGCAATTAGTTGTATTGCTGCAACATGTCAAGTTGTTTTCCGGTATAATCAGTCGGTTGATCATTAGCAATATTGTTATGCTTTCAATGAATGGATGCTGGTTTAAATATTTTGCAAACATTGCTTATGTTGGAGATTACTTGCATTTGCATACGAATAACATTGTCAATATACAACAAAACACCTTTAATGTTAATGGCGAAGCTGTTGTACAAGTTGTTAAGTAAATAACAAATGAGTATTACGTATTTAATTTGATCAAACCTTATGTTATGTACTAGCGTTTTTGAAAATATATATAAAAAAAAAGAAATAATAGTGCATTAATCCTGAAAACATGCATTTCAATATGAACGTAGCAGGCTTGCGGGCTTTGAAACGGTACATGCATTTTAAAAATTGTTAACGTTTTCAAACGCCTTTGAACATTAAACTAATACAAAGGGTGAATATCATTATTTTTATATTATGAGAACAAGTCTAATTCAAATAAAAAAAATGTTTACAAAAATACCAATAATTGCCTACTTTTAAGTTATCGCAAAAATGTTAAACACATTATGTAAACAATTATTAAATACGAGAACACAATAGAAACGTAAATACATATTTTGGTAAGCTAGACGTTTACAATAACGGAGTTGATTTATAACCAGATAAACATGCCACTCTAGGCTATTAACATTTGTGGCGTGTTCTGAGAAAACTGGGCAAAATGCTTGTGCGTAAAGTGTCATCCCATATTAGCCTGTGCAGTCCGCACAGGCTAATCAGGGACGACACTTCCCGCCTAAACTGGATTTTCGCTAAGAAGAGACATCATTTAAACGAAAAATTCAATAAAAGCGGAAATTGTCGTCCCTGATTAGCCTGTGCGGACTGCACAGGCTAATCTGGGACGACACTTTACGCACATGCATTTTGCCCAGTTTTCTCAGAACGCGACACATTTGATGTGGCAATTAGCTTTTTAAATTCCACTTGGGTGCCTGTACTATGACGATGCATACTAGTTAAAAAACGAAGACTTTTTTTATAACAAACAATATACAGTCAACCCGTGTTTTGAAATGATAACTTGTTAAAAATAACTTATAAGGTGTATGTGTTTTATGTACGGGTACATGTGCTATGAACAGGTAACTTAATTGTACAGATAAAACTGATTAAAATGATGATGTGCAAGGCTCTTACAACATGCCGATATATTGAAAACAATTTAGTTTGTTAAATTATTCAGGGATATTTATCAATACCTGTAGTATAAAGTTATTTGCGTACATCAAATAGTAGTGTATTCAACAATAAATGAGACCATCTAAATGATACTAAAAATTCACATCCTTTCCTAATGCAACAACCAATTAACATAAAATGACTAATAAAGTTTAAACGTTGTTTTGAAAATGTTATTAAAAAGATGGTTGGCTTACTTTACATAAGTTTTAATTTGCGTTATGCGAATAAATCGCTACAATTTTCAACGTCATAAAAATGGAGTTCAAAAATATTTAAAGAAATAATCATGATTATAGTTTTAGTGACAAAAAAAATAAAAATCTAAAATATAGTTTAATGGTTGCATGTTTATTTCATATCGTTAATTAACCATTCGAGAGCGTTTTAAATGTACATTTATCATAATGAATCTGTATTTTAGACTTATAAAAATGTATATTCATCTTAAATTTATCATAAAAAGTGACTATAAAAAACACAAAGGAGAGTTTATTTCCATTTAAGAACAATGAAATTATGTAAAAATGGTGCCTTTCTGCATAGTTTTATTAATGTAGTTTATGCGCAGGGTTATTAAAATAAGTATTTGATTTTAAGAAACAAAGTACAATTTTCTTCATGAAACCAGTGAAATGTATGATGATGCTTCTCTTTGAAGTGTTTATATTGTTGTTAATTTGTTTAGTTGTGTTGTCAGTTCTTATAATTATGACACGGCTATTACACTATTATAAATCGATATGATCTGTTGCTTACGCAATACATTCAGAGAACAAAATATGCGCTTATACTTCCGGTCTTATACCAAAGCACGTGGCTTAGGTTTTCTCAGCACCCTTAAATTGTCTCATCTGTAATCAACACTAACATATAATTATATATTTGTAATTAAGGGTTTTCCAAGACTATACGTTCACTCGTACTTGACCATGTACATTTATTTAATAAGTGTAGTACATTTTCATAACTTAATGAGATAAAGAATACGTATACTATAATTTATATTTGAATCTGAATGGAAAGTAAGGAAAATGTTTCCAAGTGTATGCTGCAGCTTAAATCACGCAGGTATCGTCAAACGGTAATGAGAGACACACAAAAACACGTTAAACATATTAATTTGATTTAACCTTGGATAAAAAGGTAAACATTGGACGCATTTTCTATGGTAAAATAATGATGTGTTTTGCAGAAGCGTTTGACACACTTTTGATATTATTCACATTTAAAACAAATACCTTCCTTAGTCGCAAACAATTATAATCCCAATGTTTCTTTCAGCCACATAACCCAAACGTACTGATACAATTTGTAGTTTTATTTTAAAACGATGATAAACGAGAAATACAAGTGGTATCATTGATATTCTATATCATATTTGATTAAGATATCGAATATTAATATACTCATATTTACCTTTTAAACATAAAAATGATAAAGTATCTATACAATTAGAGATTGCGTCAAAGATTTCAGGAAAATGTTCGATATACAAGAAATAAGTAGGAAACAACAGCGATTTTTCCAGAAACACACTTTTTATTGTCGAGAGCTCTCAACATTATGTACGTGTCTGAGACTATCCTAGGCTCTAAGAACTGGAACTAAACTGTATGCAAAATATATCTTAACACAGCTTGCTAGACTGCCCGACTTCTGTTCTGCTGACCATATTTTGACAGACTGCTTAGCTAACGCTGGTTGACTGCTGCCCTTACTATCATCACATTATGATGTTTTGTTTTCATCTGGAAACAAAAGAAATGTCATTCGATAATCGACCATATTACAACGTCATTAACCAATACAATTGCTTTTATCAAAATTTGTTTTTGTATATATCATACGTTGAAATTGTAATTTCCGGTTATATTTATTCATTTGTAACAAGGTTGTTTAATTATATTAGCTGGTGTGTGAACGTAGTTTCCGCTTGTACATATATACAAGATATTAACAACGTGTTAGCGAACTAATTCAGCAGATTGTATTTCTCTATTTGATTTTCTATTAAGTGTTAACATGAGCAATGTTCATATGACTCTATATGAAAGGCGTAGGAATATAATTAAATTTTCAAACTTATTTAACACAAATGACTATTTTATAAGGTTCTATGCGCGTATCTAAGTTTAAGAAAATCGACTTACTAAGAAGATCCAAAATTGCATCCCTTCAAGGAATTTTAATTCCCTATGTAAAACATTGTCCTTTAACGATGTTATAAACGTTTTGAGACTCTTTGAGATGACATGATATTAAAAAAAATTGTATGTGTTAAATAATATAAAGTTAGACTGTGGTACCCTGCTTCGTAAACGTATACTTGTTTTTTGTAAACCTTTATATAACATCGATTTCAAGTAATCGTTGTCTTAAACAATTGTGGCTCGACACATTTGTAAACAACATCACATTTCAAATACTATTTTATGATAAGTTTTGGTATGGTGTATCCATGCACGAAAAAAAGTAATATAATTCGCAAGAATCGCTGCAATTCTTGAGTGCAATTTCTATAAATGTACACAAATAATAGCGTCCAATGTCCTCCAATGCTTCTGGAGCATGACAACGTTAAACATTATTAAGAAATTATATTGCTGCAATATGTAAACAAATGGAAAACCTGCTTGAACAGGCAAACCTGATGTATCGAGGCAATGCACGATGGATACAAACTTTAGAATTCGAATAGTTATTGACATGACACTGAATTTGCAATCAATGCATATTTCTAATTACGGAGTGCAGACTTGATGCCAATTACAGTAATACATTTTCATGGGATGAGCCAGCACGTAATCTAAATCTATAGGCACATGGACACTTGTTGTATCCCATCATCAGGCGTGCAGTCGAAAAGCAAAATAGGATTAACTAAATCTTTATTCAACATTTACATAGTAATCTCCTTATATCATTCAACCGTTCTTTTATACGGCCATGCCCATGACCTAATCTCGGCTACGTAACTATTCTTGAAATTAAATAGCTTTTGTTTACCTTAATGTAACTATATCGTCTTCCAGCAAGCCACACAACACTGATAGATACAAAAATAATGCATAGTTGCTGCCTGTGACCAGAACCTCAATGCAGTAATTCCAGCAGACATTTCTTTTTTATTGCCCGACATCAAAAGTCAACTTGAAATACTGTCAACTGTCTGTCCTACCCTGCTCGTTCGAATTGCACTATGTGAAGTCTTATATTGCTTATGCCCATTTTCATTTAAAAGAAAAGTTCAATAAGCTATCTATTAACCAATGGGGCATGTGTATTTATCGGTCACATATTCTTGCTAAATCATATTAATACAAAACACAGAACAAATTTGTCATACCAGTGCATGCGGTTGAAGTTCTATTGAAGTTCATCGATACCCAAGACGTCTGCAGACACAATCAATACCTTCAATCAATGTTATCTCTTTTCGTATTTCCGGCTATAAAACTATGCGCAAATCTCAAATTATTTGCCATTTCTTGTCTCATTTACGAACCGTGTAAACATTCCAGTGTCAAATCAGCATTAGTTCAAGTGTGTTTTCATAACAATATGCCCACAAAACGTTGGGGAAATATGTTTTCTAAAGTCTGTGTAGACAATATGAATGCAAACGTATCATCAACCTATTGTGACCTATATTTTCAATTATATTTCACATTTGAAATGTGATATTCATTATTGATGGTGGTGTATATATAGATACTATTATGTGAATTTTAGATAAAGATCAAGTTTATCATGCGAGGCTTAGAACCATGGTCCAAAACTCACATACTATTCTATCTATCCTATTAGTTTCTCCCTTTTACCATTAATAATGATCAAATATTGCATTTGTTTTTAAAAGAAATAATGAATAAAGAAACCAATCGCTACGACACTGCATTTTGGCGGGAATGAATATGATCTTTGACGTTTGACTTGTTAATAATGATGTCATGAGCACTTGCGCTTAATATTTGTAAAAAATGGTTTTCGCTATTGTTTCTTTTTTTTTGCTTTTTTGTGTCTAAAATATATTACATCTTGGTATCAAATTGCTTGTTTTGTTGAATCTGATTTTATTTTACTAAAAATGACGACTTTATAGTTAAATAGCAATAAATTAATAAATAGCAATTGGAAAATACCCTGATAGTATAGAGCTCAAGTTAATACGATCGCTGTTATATTACCAGATTTTCATCTGGTAATAGGATAAAAACAAGAGGCCCATGAGGGCCTGAATCGCTCTACTGGCTGGAATGTCAATGAAATGGAAAGTCAACATAAAAGGGAATACTGAAAACACAAATCATTTCATCCTTGCCAAATGAATTATCAGATGGCTTATATTTTATTTAATTTTTTAATTAATAATTGCAACCAACTAAACAACCTACTTAAATGCCTCGGACCAATACAAATTCAAGGGGAAATAATTCTGGACTTTTTACTCTGATGTAACCCATTTTCAATAGGGTTCGAGTCCTCATTAATATAAAGACACTGAACAAGTTTGAAAAGAATCGGATGAAAACTGTGGAGTTTATCGCGTAAACAAGAAAAAGTCTAACGCATGCACGGACGCACGCAGGGACGGCAGACGGACGGTCTGATGTAACCCATTTTCAATAGGGTTTAAGTCCTCATGAATATAAAGACACTGAACAAGTTTGAAAAGAATCGGATGAAAACTGTGGAGTTTATCGCGTAAACAACAAAATGTCTAACTCACGCACAGACGGACGGACAGACGGTCTGATGTAACCCATTTTCAATAGGGTTCGAGTCCTCATTAATATAAAGACACTGAACAAGTTTGAAAAAAATCGGATGAAAACTGTGGAGTTTATCGCGTAAACAAGAAAAAGTCTAACG
>VMBQ01001486.1:50542-81894 GCA_007657795.1 Dreissena rostriformis
CACCGATTCACTTCAAATTGATACTGGACCTCTCTTATGACAATACGGTCAATCTCAACTATGCATGGCCCCATTCCCAACCCTGGGGCGCCCCGCCCACATAGGCCACACCCACCAAAAATTTCCATTTACTATATTTTTTTCATTTCTACACGGATTCACTTCAAATTGATACTGAACTTCTCTTATGACATTAGGGTCAATCTCAACTATGCATGGCCCCATAACCAACCCTGGGGCGCCCCGCCCACATAGACCACACCCACCCAAAATTGCCTTTACTATAATTTCTTCATTTCTACACCGATTCACTTCAAATTGATACTGAACTTCTCTTATGACAATACGGTCAATCTCAACTATGCATGGCTTCATTACCAACCCTGGGGCGCCCTGCCCACATAGGTCACACCCACCCAAAATTGCCTTTACTATAACTTCTTCATTTCTACACCAATTCACTTCTAATTGATACTGAACTTCTCTATGACAATACGGTCAATCTCGACTATGCATGGCCCCATTACCAACCCTGGGGCACACCTAGGTAAAACATTCGGTGTGGGGATACGCGTCGGCCTCTGCCGCGCCATTTCTAGTTCAACATGTGTTTATGTTTACTTTGTAATCCTTGAATGCATATGTGCGTTGCAGTCCGTATAACATACGGAACCAAGCGAGACTAAACCAGTTCCCTATCTACTGGGAGTTTGGGTATAATAAGTAAGACCTCAATTCATCAACGCCGAGAGTGTTTTGTCCAAACAAAACCAAATTCAAATTTGGCTAATGTATTGTCAAGATAAATATGTTGGTTATGTTTTTGATCCTATAACCAGATGAAAATCTTTAGTATAACATCGATCTAATAAACTGAGCTCTATATCGCTATTTTAAGATCACAATCGGGTTTTGCCAAATATTTAAGGAAGAATAAAATTGTCAGAAAATGCGAAATTTGATAATTATCAATGGAAAAAGGGAGGAAATAATAGGATAAAAAGAAGAGTGTGTGAGCTTTGGATAAAGCCTCGAGCTACCATAGTTCTAAGCCTCGCATGATAAACTTGATCTTTATCCAAAACTCACATAATATTCTCTACTTTATTGGGCCTGTATTGAACATTTATTGAAAGATTGTAAAATAACTATTCACTAATGTTCACCTATATAAGACGCTGTACGCGGCAAATAACTATGCTGCTTTAAAGATCAATATCATATAATGGGCTCAAATGCCAAACTCCAACACTTTATTGTCAAAATAGTGCTTTTCCTTTTTATAGATTGACCGTTCATTTTTATGTATTTTACTTACAGCAAAATTTATGAACACCCAATTTTCTAAGTAAATAAGACAGTGGGAAAATGCATCGGTTTCGTCTGCGAAAGGTCACTATTTTCATTCATAAGCCAGGTGACTGTCATGTGACAATACATCTTATACATAGATTAATTTTCAGTATGAAAAAGGTGTATGCGCTAACTTTGACATGAAGTACGGATATTTTTTTGGTTATGCTAAATTAAATTGTAACTAGCAAGTGTTAATGTTGGTGATTGCATGTTATGTTAATTACTTAGTTTCATTTGCTTATTACTCTTTGAAGGTTCCACAAAAGAAGTACAGATGCTATTCACCTACTTCCATGAACATAGCTTATGACAAAGATTTGCTGATTGAGGTCCTTATTAAAACCACTGCCAGAGAGTATGGCATCCCAGAAGTTTCTCGGCGACACAGCTTGAATGAGAGAGTCAATCTGGAGGCAACACAATCTGGACCACCACCTACATTATTTCAGAGGGAAGAGACAGACTATCTATAGTTTAATGGCAAACTGTGGATATGGTTACAGTTGGTCAGAAGTTGTTGACATGGCTAGCGAATATACAATATTTTTGGAAAACGAAACAAGCAGCATCCGCTCACTCTAAGGAGGTTCAGGCTGTTTATGCAACACTGGCCTGAGCTCAAATTGTTGAAGCCTCGTTGGCTTGAGATTTAACGCGCCAAACCAATTTACGCCCAGTGCTGTTCATCTGAGTACTTCACTGGTGTTTGTGAAGTGGGTACAATGTTCTCGGTGTGGTCACTGGGTTCATCTAATATACTGTACCCATGTGAGAGTTGTGAGGAGGGATGATGTGTAATGCGTCCTCACTGTGTTGGTAAGGGTCAAAACCTCAATTGTTTTCCTTAATGTCAGATCCAGGTTGCTTTTACAGTGATAAAAATGTAAATACAACAATTATGAGTTAATGTCAAAGCTGTAGGAGTATTATTCACTGTCAGTGGACTGTTTCATCTTAACGTATGTCTCATCATTCCACTTATGTCAAAATATTAACCAAAGTAGTCAGTTGCACACATTTACATGGTGATTAATATGGATAAAAAATAAATTCTCACTAAAAATTCCAATTTTCGAGTTGTAGACACAACTTAAACATATAAGTCTGTTCTTTCTAACAAAATACCATTGTTTAGCTTGTGTCGAACAATTAAACCAAAATACATAGGTCTGGAGCGAAAATTCAAATGTTGTTAAAAATGTTTGCTAAGTGGCATCACTTTGAAATTAAATTGGTGTTATACAAATATGCCATATTTCCGCTTATGTCGAACGAAACGAAAATAAAGTAAGCTGGTGCGCAAGTCAAGATGCTGTAAAGTAAATCACTCTCTTATATAATTACACCACTCTCGCAGCAATGTTTCCAAGTAACGCACCAACGAAGCTCAAAATGTTATTTATCCGCAAAAATGGCTTTAAATTAAATTAAAACTGACCCAGAATACCAAGGTTCTTGTAAAAATATCTTTTTCCTCACTCTAAAATACTTTTCAAGTTACGCGTGCCACAAATTCGTCGGACAGACAAGAGGACTGACGGAAAAAAAAGAAATATATATGCATGCTTTCCACCCTCGAGGGTGGCTGGATAACTTCTCCCATAATATACAGGAATCAGCCGCTTTAACTACGGTTTAAAGTAACATTAATACTCAAAAATGAACGGAAATTTCGTAAAGTATTTCGTAAAATAAAGTTACTCAATAAAAAATCAATATTCCTTTTAACAAAAGCCAAAATTTCAGAACGAGATGTTTTCTGGTAACATGGATGTTTGTAGATATAAAATGCTTGTTTTTAATATTTCGTGTCACAATTAATTCCATTTTAATGTCCCGCGACTATATCTATTCATACGACACAAAAACACTAAACTGGAACCATGTTAGTGTTCCTGTGTCGTATGGATAGATATCAGTGTGGGGTTATAAAACGGAATTATTTGTGTACACAAACAATTAAAAACAGGCATTTTATATCTACAAACATCTATGTTACTAGAACACATCTGTCTTTGAAATTTTGGATATTGCTTTAAGGAACAATTATTTTTTATTGGGTAATATTATTTTACTAAATACTTTACGAAATTTCAGTTGATTTTTGAGTATTAATGTTACTTTAACCATCCTTATGTGTCTCCAGTTTCACCTGTTATGTTATGGCAGTATGACTTGTATATTAAAGACATATTTACACTTAAATCAACGAATATTTTTTTAATATTTCGTAAAATAATGTTAACCCACAAAAAATCAGTGTTTCTTATAGAAATAGGCCAAACTGTCAACGCTAAATGTGGTCTGATAACATAGATTTCACAAGATACAAAAGGCTGTTTTTATGTTTTTGTGGTACAATATATTAAACACATGTCATGTACAATTTATTTTTCGTGTTTTGTATGAATAGATATCGTTGCGGGAAGTAACAAAATGGAATAAATTGTACCACAAACAATAAAAAAGAGCAGTTTGTATCTTGTAAAATCTATGTTACCAGACCACATCTAGCGTTGAAAATTTGTATATTACTATATAAGGAACACTGACTTTAATGGGTTAACTGTATTTAACGAAATATTTTTCGAAATATTCGTTGATTTTCAGTGTTCATGGGGCTTTAAGAAACACAAAATAAAACGGCAAATAATGTATATAATACTTCTTGCATATTTTATTAACTTGCAATTACGAGTATCCGACCTTGCTTAAAATGATCTCCTGATTAATAAATAAGTTTGGTAAGTATAAACGAATGTATTGTTTCAAGTCGACAATAAGTGGTGTGATATGATATATTTATATAAAATTGATAAAAATGAAAATTCAACCTTAATGTGTTGCTTTCGAGTATTGCATGTTATTAACATCAACCTGAAACACGCAACCTGGCACGTGCTAATGTACGCTTAAAAGAACCAGATGTATAGTTGTATTGCCCTTGATATTCTCAAGAGAAATCAATAACTTCAATGAAGGTAATCTCGGCTAACATTTCCTTTGTAATTATAAGAGACGTCGGTGTGTCGATTCCTTTTGATTTAAAATCAATTTTACAACGCGTTAAAGTTATTACAAAGCAACCACAAAAGATGATTATTATATTTCCGAGACTTATCAATTTTTCTTTACCTTGATTTATCATTTAAAAAAGACAAATGTTTCTGAAAATGGATTGAAAAATTATAAAATACTTAGTAAGATATTTGTCTTAGTAAAGGAATTGAACGAATTCATAATAAATTTTGTGGTATTTCTTTCTTCCAATAATTTACAAATTTCTTATTGTGGACCGATTTATGAGTTTTACCAATTTTGCGCTTACTATAGCATTTTAGAAACAAACATAATTATATAATCAATATTGAAATGTTTGGTAAGATAACGCCAAAATGCACCAGACAGCAGCAAGAAATTTTAGTTCAAAAAGTAAAATACTTACATCTTAAAACTGTTGGCAAAATACATGCTTTATCAATCGCGTCTCATAGACATTTGGACTCTAAATGGAATGTCTGCACGATCGAAGAACATCTTGACCGGTTATTGTAACCGGCCTTTACAACAGCATCATCAACACGGCCCGGCCACCTATCTGAGTCGCGTTCCGAGAAAGCTGGACAAAATGCATGTGCGTAAAGTGTCATCCCAGATAAGCCTGTGCAGTCCGCACAGGCTAATCCGGGACGACACTTTCCGCCTAAACTGGATTTTCGCTAAGAAGAGACATTATTTAAACGAAAAATTCCATAAAAGCGGAAATTGTCGTCCCTGATTTGCCTGTGCGGACTGCATGGGCTAATCTGGGATGAAAATTTACGCACATGCATTATGCTCAGTTTTCACAGAACGTTTTCAGTTTCTGGTATAAGTATGTAAAATAGCCATTGTAAATGTCGCCGCAGTATTATACTGAGTAATAAAATGAGAAATCAAACAACGTTCGTGAATTTGTTCAACAAGGTTAGTGATTAATATTCTTGATCTCATCATAATTCGTAATTGTTTGCTTAGGCAACATAGCGAAATATTTAATAAAAAAAAACTGTGAATGCAAATGTGAAGTTTAACGGAGTACAAACACACGCTAAAACTATTGTTCCAATAGGATGTATATGTCCCGATGCTTGCGTTATTGAGTATCCTTTGCTTATCCTCGTTTCCTTATAATAGGGCACTCGACCATGTATATATGTGCTTGTATACGAGTATATTTATATACATATTGGAACGGGATGATTTAGGTCTTAAAGGTACAAAGTGTTTCTCAAATGGTTCAAGTTTGAGAGATGAACCTATTCGTTTGTTTATTAGTATGGAGTTTTAGTAATTGTTTATAGCGTATTTGACATGAGGTGTGTGCAGACCATATTTGAATTTCAACAAAAACCCTAAATTAACTATGTATAACAGTGACCAAAGGAATTATGAAAATCGATACAATTCATCAAAAGAAAATTTGTTAACTATTCCCGAAATATTAATACTATAAGAAGGAATGTGTAGGGACATGGAGACTTATGCAACAGCATGTATGTTGAATGAGAACATTAAAGGGACCTTTGCACGTGTTGCTAAATTGACAAAATTGAAAAAAGAAATCACATTCGCAAATGTTCGCTCTAGTTATGCTATTTGTGAAGAAGAAGTAATATTGACCATTTACCATGCTCTAAACTATCCATTCTATGCATCATTTTACGATTTAAAAACCTCTCAATTATAAAGCGTTGCAACGCGAAAGGATTGAATACTTTGGAGGGTTCTGTTGTTCTGTTGTTATCGTTATATTTTGTGACACTACGAGGATTGCTTATATAAATTATATAAAACACCACTCCATGTATGAGCACGAATGACCGAGTGGTCTAAGCGTTAGACACATGGGTCAGTGGTTCTAGCCCAGCGGCGGATTACTTTTTTTCTTTTATTGTATTCTATTTTTTCATGGATCTTTTTAGTTCCAATGTTTACATTCATCAATTTAAAGCATTGAATGACAAATTTCAATACATGCCAAAATCTGCGAAAAGATCCATTTAAGTAAAATAATTGTCTATTTTGCCTCGATAATGTCTGAAAAATGTGAGTTTATAATTACTTTATTAAACCCAATCTCAATTAACTTCAAACAGAGTGTTACCTGCTCAATAACCATAATTATATAAAGCAATACCACGAAACACAATAATTGAACTTTTTAATTGACATACATCGCATTTATTCGAATCGTTACCGAACATTCCTGTGACTCCTCAGTGTTTGGAAATTCAGTGTACTACTATGTTATTGTATGAGAATATTTTAATTCGATAAGCACTTCAGCACACTTCCGAAATGTACCAATTCCGTCTATGAACTTACGCATATCCATTACATAGAAGTAGAGTCGCTTTAGTGCCAATATCCTGGTTTTGTAACTTCAAAATCTCTATAAAGTGTTTGATATTTCAATTCATGTAAAATGTTTTTGTATTGTTTACAATGTGTTTTGCGCTTTGAACCTGCTTGAGCATTTAATCATTTGTTTGAAGGATAATTTATTAATCATGTTCCACTTGCTCCAAACATATGCGTTCGTTTGTTGAGACTCTTGGAATTATTAATAATCGAAGTAGTGTAGTTCAAAATCAATAACTTCTAGGAATTTAATCTCTTTACGCATTTCCGGCAATGATTAATTCAATATGATCACAGCCGACTTTGCGTGTGACAGACATATAAGGTTGTGCACTTGCTTAATTGATAATATTGCATCGCATTTGTAGTTCAATCGTTTGTGCGGAAACAAAAAGAAACGTAAAATGTTGAAACACACAACGCTACGCAAATAGCTTTCATACTTCAGATAGTTTCGTAATACCACTGTCAACTATAATTTATATTGCTTTTTGTCAATAAAAAAAACACACAAATAAAACGGTATGTTGTTAAATATCGATTTTGTTTAGTCAAGTATACTATAAGAATTCGCATTTTGTTGCGGATGCCATGTCAGTCGGTAAGTCCGACACTATACATGTATATTTTGCATCCATACTTAGAAGTTTGACACAACTCATACATACATAGAATATGGATATATCTCATTTAGAATGAGTAAGTTCGTAAAATAAGAACAATGTGTATGCCTTCATAATTCTGAAGTCATCCTTTGTTCTTGGTTGATTTTTCAAATGAGGTTTTGTCCGGAGCATAACTATATGGAGGCACCAAGATGAATTTGTTTACGTTATATTATTGAAGAAATATGTAGTACATAAAGACAACAGTATGCATGCAATTATTTGAGAGTTATTATCCTGTGTGAATGTTTCACTTCGGCTTCCTTAATTTTAACAATTTTCACCTTTTAAACTTCAAACAAATTAAAATGGCTTTGCATGATCGTAAAACGTAAAAAACATAAACATTTAGATGAATAAACATAAAATGAAAAACACGAATATTAATATAGAAAAACCTCGAAATATAACTTCCAGTCGAAACACCTTTATGCGTAATGATATCTAGACTAAACGTAAATCCCTCATATTCTGTACATAGTTGCTTATAATAAAGAAGAAGACTTGTATCAGTATCGCGGTAGCACATAGTATAATTGTGTCGTTATGCAGTTCATGAAAACAAACATTTCAATTATCGTACATTCGGCTGTTCGATTGTGTGTATTCTATTTCATATTGGTGTGTTGTTAAAAGTATGAGAACATGCATTGTTAAAGTAGTTATGATATTGACGCGAGTATATACGATTTTATTGTCAACATTTTTATTCTCGCAATCTATGACCAACATATGACTATTAACAGAGGGGGTAATCACATGATAGTCAAAATGGCGACGTCCAGGCCGAGACAGGTATTGTTCGCCGTTTTATATCCTTTGTAACTTGTATTATTTTTTAAACATTCTCACTTTCCAGCCATATCAGTAAGAACGCGATAAGCTTTTATTTAGTATTAAAATTCGCTTTTCATCTCGACTTAATAAAATCGCTGCGAATGTTTTTAGTGGAGCTGTAATTAGGTCATCCCGTTAAAAAAATTCACATCGAGTAAAGTCGAGATAGAGAGCGAATATTAAAACACAATAAACTCTAGTTACGCTATACATTGAATATGTTAATCAATACACTAAACATATATATATATTACATGTATAGCGTTATTTAAAATATGTGTACAGATACATAATATGTGGTGTAAATCTGTTTTTGCGCCTACGAGCATTCAGCGGTAAGAAGTGTCAGCGGTGAACCCGTATAACTTGTACAATTTATTACTCACCGCGTAAATTTGCTAAAACTGTTCATTTACGTATTTTTGCTGCGCTACAATAAGCACGATTTTATGTATACCTCAAGACCGTAGTATATAGATGTTGACGAAGAATTTATGTGTTTTAAATATAAACAATGATTTCTACAAGGGTTGTTTTAGAAGATTTAATTAGTCCATTTAAAAGGATCACATTTAACTTATTGTATATCTTTATAGCAAATAACAATGTTTTACATGGGTACGTCAAAGCAAACATTACAGCACATTACATTTTATTTTCTTATCTATTGCATCATACGACGGTCACGTTTTATTACTGAATGCCGCTAGAGCCGCTCAATATGATATGAATGAATCTAGTCGTATTTAATCTAACTATACTTAATATATTTTCTTCTAACGTAAACGGACACAGGTATGACTTGAGAAAAAGGTATTTTTGTGTGTGTCTTTTTATATTCGTCTGTTGACTTTCGAAACTGTTCTTTATGTAATGATTGGTATACAAAATACAGACAAAGCATTCTGATTTGTAAAAGGATAATAAATTGATTGCAAGAACAGATGCTGTGCCCGGGCATGTATTGTATCGATTTTGGAACAGTTTTATGTCCTATTTTGGTACAACCGAAAATACAATGCCGTACGTGATACGCTTCTCAAACTCAAATCCGTACAGTATTTCGGATGTGATATCTAACAATACATTTTTCATTTGCAGACTCGAAAGCTCGTCGATTTTCTGGTTAGTTCATACTGTATTCTTGGTTTATCAGAAGAATTAACTTGAGATAATGTTTGACATTTAAATTCGTCACAGATGCCTACATCACAAGTGTCGTAAACAAACACACATAGTGAATAATTTGGACATACATTTACAATGTAACCACTATTTACCTCGTTGAATACAATGCAATTTGTTAAAACAATCCTTCACTTGAACACTTTGTTGTTGACGCCTGTGTTATGTATTGCTCTTACAAATTATCTGAATATAGACCTTACCCAAAGAGTACGGTACATTAATCTCCATGCACCCACATGTACTTAAAGGTAATGCTGTACGAGTTGTTTTTTTCATTTTAAACAAGATATTGCTCTTTGCTCATACAGCTTACTGAGGCAATCAAGTCTAATTACCAAAACAAGCTTTCGGAAGTATACATTTAAAATTGTTTTTCTTGATACGTTATGCTTCACATATTGTTCTAACCTACGGACAACATTAACAAACAAATACTAATTTTATTAACGATTGTAATATATAGTTTACCTAAACAATTCTACGTATTTAGAAAACAATGTCGAAGTGTATGCATGGACTAAAACCCTAACTGAAATATGTTCATTTGATTGTTGATGTTTTGGCAATACTCCTTACACAAGGGAAGGTTTCGTCAAATATTATGTAAGTCTGCGCTTTAAAATGTATGGTAGTATGTTGGCATGGGAAGATTATATATTGAAATTAACTTTGCTGCTGTTGCAATGTTTCACAAACCTAAACAAACAACATGAGGATTGAAGGATCCTTCAGTATGTAATGTGTCTACAGGTCACGCACACATATACTTTATAATGTATAATAACAGCATCAAATCCATAATGTTTAGACACATTTCGATGATGTTGTGAAAACAGAAATGTTGTTAAAATTGCACATGAGTTTAATGCGTTGAATAAAACTGCTTGCATATTAAACAAAAAAGTCAATTAGCTAGCTACATCGTTTGTGATAGCATTCACTTGCGTAATACCAGATAACATCTAAAGCTACTTTATATATACATACAATGGTAAAACAATGCGCTCGATACATAGGAGGCACTCTTTATAGTTTTGATATAACTCGAGCACTGACTCTTATAATTATTGAATCAGTAGTGCAAAATGTCCAAAATATTTTATATGAAACGAACTGCATACAAGTTCAATGGTTCGAAGAATTGCATTGCGTAATAATACTAAACACAAATATTCAAAGTAAAAATAAGCATTTAAACATGAACTTTGTTTGGTACAGCTGTTTTTACTTTCACGCTCCGAGCATTCAATCAACTATAAGACACATTATACAATAGTTTCTGACCCATTTTGACTTGTATTATGATTAACACTCGTAGTGCCGTTAGTCGTCATTCGAACGGTAAGATTTTTCTTCAAAGTTCCTTGAAAACTGGAGCGAAGTGTTGTGTACTCGGTTCCTAGTTTTTCAGAGTTTTGACTCTTTCTTTTAAGTCCGAACAATCGTTTGAATTCCTCTCTGAATTGTTTTCCAGTCACCATGTAAATATAGAAGTTCAAAGCAAAATGCGATATTCCGATTTCTTCAGCAAGAGTTCTCAGTAAACTATATATACCGTAACTTTTTATCGCTGGATCGTCGCAAGCCTTTCCCGGAGTGAAGATAGGACCGGTAGCGTATACGATTGTCGCGGGTAGTGTAGTTATGATCAGATAAAATGATACCACTAGTAGCATTATGGTGGTGGCAGATGTCTTGTGAGACCGACCGTGAAGCTGGGTTTGTTCATATTCTGAAAGACGTTTTGCCTCCCTGATAACTAGAATGTTAAACACTAACACGCTCAATGGAACAACGAGGAACATCAAAGTTTCGGTGACGTACGACCATATGGACCACAAAGATGTACTGTCGCCGGCAATGACTGTGGCCCTTAGGGTGCATCCCTCTTCTTTACCAAGATAAGTCCAAAAGTAACCTTGGATACCACAACTTGCTAGGCAGCCCAGTGCAAGCGAAATAGATACGATTCTGGCACGATTTGTGGTACAGAACGTTTCTCTCTTAAACGGATGACATATTGAGATGTATCTTTCAACGGTAAACGAAAGAACTAATAACGGAGCTAGATATTGGAAAGTGAGGAAAATGATTGTAAACCCTTCACAGAGCACTGGGAAATTTAGCACTTGTACTTCCCACACTGTATTTAATTCAAACATAAAATGAAGAACAAGGAATATGAAATCCGCCAAGGCCAATGCTGCCAAGTATACACCGGACGAATGACGCATTTTCGGTCTTATCCAGATAAGGAATGAAATGCTATTGCCTGGAAAACCTAACGTGTATATAAACGGCGTTATGATTTTGTTAACCATCGTTGCTTCGTCAAGAAAGGCCGATGCACTGCCGTTGCACATAGAGTCGGTGTCATTTGTCCAAAGCGTTGGCGAAGACGTCGTTGTGACATTGGCATCATTCCCAACGATGTAACTATCGTTTGCTGTTTCCATCTGGAAATACAAGAACATTCAGTGTTTTATTAAAACTGTTCCATTCCCCAGTTTAACTGGAAGTGAACTTTATGTTATTCCTGAAAAAACATTTATGTCAGAAAATACATTCATCCACAATGAAACGTAATAACATTGGGCATTTATGTAACCAATGAAATAATACATGATGCTTTGTTTCAGACCATATTGACTGTTTGTGAAATAAGCAGGAATTAATGTTTCTCTACAAACAGAAAAAGGTAACGGAAAAATATAGAAAATATTTCCAAATGTATTTCGATGAAAAGATAAAGTATTGTATACAATTTCTAAATTATTGTTTGTTACAAAATCGTATGGTCGTATATACTTAAGCTTATAATCCTATACGACCCTACATAATCATTGTTTTTGTTTTTGTAACTTCTGTTTATTTTTATAATAAGTGTACATTCGCATATATGAATACATATTTAAACACATTTGTATTAAATGATGATTTAAAAAAATGTATTTAATTGTTCCTGCAGCTAGCAAAAGTAACCAAGTAAAACATCTTGTAACAAATGTTGGGAAATGAACATGAGATACATTCAATTTTAAAGTTTTGATGCAAAAAGCAATATGAACAAAATGAAGTAACAGATAGATGGTTACATTTTTTCATGTACAGGAAACTCAAAAAGCATAACAATATGAACGCCATACATATATAAGTTACTTTTCTCTTGACAAGATATTTTTACATATTTGAGGAAAGCACTTTGTTCTTGTCTTTACAAGCATTTCGCTGAAACTTATGTTGTACAGAAATATTTGGGATCAAACATAAGTTTTACCAGTGACCATCAGCTCGTAACATTGTCTGGGTGTTAGGATGAATTGTAAATTTTGTTGGCAAAAGGTTAACTAAATACAAAACCGGTGTAGTTTGGTACTATGTTACCTTTTTTACAAATGAACATTTACTTTTTAACTACGATACAAAGGTAGCTATGAGTTTGCTTGTTTTGTTTGGATTCCATAACATCAATGATTTGTTATCAGTATATGGTGTACAACTTCTAATATTTAAAGATGCGTTTAATGTCTTTAACAAGCCTTGACATTTTTGCCAGAATAGGTGACGAATCGTTTCTTCGATCTTATAGCAACCAAATACACATATTATGATTTAACAGTTTCGTTATATACATAAGTGAGTGTGTACCCAATATAAAGCAAATAATTCTTGTTAAAAACCACTGTATGTAACTATCTCGTAATATCAAAAACTCTTTCGAAAATATGTGTTCATTTATCGTTAATAGTGACGAAATCAGTCCTTTTGCTTTAACAAAAGTCTCAATTTTATTTTGAAAAAAAAACGTTGTGACTTGTCATTTTGTTGTACGTGATTTTTGCGGACTAGTTTTTCTGGAATGCGTTTCTCAGGTTAAGAACTGAGTCGGTGTTTGACAGCTAATCTTAACATTACAGCACTACACATTGAATAATAACAGTTCAATGTAATGTATTAAGGTGTTCGTAAATGATCAAAGTACTGACAGTACTGGTGTGACGATGCTTTTGAAGAGGATGGATATAAAAACATCAATTTAATTTTATCTTCAACACCACAATTGTGTAATTTGTATTGCTTGTAATTTATCCGCATCCTTAATTCAAGATTTGACATAGCTGCAGTGTACATGGACTTTTAAACAATCCACAGTTCTTCGTAAAACTTTATTTAGAACAAGAGGCTTTTTTGGCATGATTTTTTCGTACCCAAAATGTTCGTACCCACATTTTTCACATATGAAAAAAAAAGGTGAGTAAAAAAAATTAGGGTACGAAAAAAAATTTGGGTACGAACATTTTGGGTGAGAAAAGAAATTTGGATACAAAAATTTTGGGTACCAAAACAATATGCCGAAAAAAAATTTGGCTACGAAAACAAAATTTGGGTAAGAAAAAAAAATTTGGGTACGAAAAAAAAATTGGGTACGAAAAACATTTGGGTACGAAAAAAAAATTGGGTACGAAAAAAAATTGTGTACGAAACATTTTGGGTACGAAAAAAACATTTGGGTAGGATTTTTTTTTAATTAGGAAAGATGGGGTACCTGTAAGTATACCGGGGTACCCAAAAGTATCATTAGAAAATCGGTGTACGGTGAAGTATACTTCAAAGTATCCGGGGTACGGGGAAGTAGTACCCGTGGGAAACTTGACCCATTCAGCCTAAGTACCGGTACATAGATTATTAGAGATAAACAATTTGGGTACGAAACAAAATTTGGGTACGAAAAAAAAATTGGGTACGAAAAACAATTTGGGAACAAACAAAATTTGGGTACGAAAAAAATATTGGGTACGAAAAACATGGGTACGAAAAAAAATTGGGTACGAAAAATTTAGGGCAGGAAAAAAATGTGGCTGTCTGGTTCCTGTCCCGAACCTCTCGATAAATTTGAAAGAGGACGGGAACCAAGCTGACTTTACCCTTATCAATGATAATCAGCGAGGTATGCCGATTGAGAAAATTTAGCTAACTCAATTTTGCTCGGTCTTTTGCATAGGTCGCCATTGTAAAGAATTTTGTTCACGGTATGATAACTTAGACGAGCTGCTTCGCTGAAGCAGCATCGTCAAAAATGCACGAAATTAATCCAGAGCGAACGCTATTGAAACTACAATGAAATGATTTTTATGCACTCAATGAAAAGAACCACATTCAACTTCGCGTGCTTAATGACGCAATTAATTGATTACGTAAGCCAGTTGTTTTTGTAAATTCAAACAAGGGCGCGTGCGTGCTGGCATTTATAAACGCAATCAGATTAAATTATGAAGTGTTTATGTGTTTCAGGTGTATAAAACGTATGAAATGATAATGAAATGTGTGTGGAGTATATGGCTAAATTAAATCTGGTGAGATGACTAGGAATGTACTATTCTTATAGCAGAATTTAGTCGCGGATACTGGATAGGTGTGTATTGAAAACAGTGTGATCTAGATCTAAACTAAATATGTTCAATGAGGTATGCTTTATTAATTTTGTGTGGATGTAGTGTTCGTCAAGATTTAGTTTATTGAAGTAAAATTGCATTGGCGCAATTTCTTTTTGTAATAAGCTTTTCGCATGCGTTCTGAATAAAAAGGTACACCAATGTAAAATGACGATGAACATTATTTTTTTACTTCTGTTGTTTAAATTGAGACCTCTCAATACGCAAAATATAAATGAATTAAAAAGATTGGTGAAAATCATCTTATGCAGTCGTTGACAATCAATGTTGTTATGTATTCATTAAATAATGGGTATGGTGCTAGAAACAAGAAATGAACGATTCATGAAGACAATGACTTTCTTTAGGTAGACCCTTATTTTGTGACACCATATTAATTGTATAATGTAACCAATGTTTGTCAATTTGTCATTTTCCTTAATACTTTACGTTAATAAAACACGTTCAAAGAATCAAGTTCAAGTAATTTCTAATATTTGAAGTAATAAACATGATGCATGGCCTCAAAGTCTTTGAAGAACATGTAAAGCTAAATATTTAGCATCGCCCATGCATTTGTTGTTGTTTGTTTTTCCAAAAACAAATTGTTACACAATTTTTTTCACCTTAAATGGAAAAACTAGTTAATTTTAAACAGTACCATTACACTAGCTTGTACCATTACATGTAAAACAAATGCATGCAACGTACATTGATTCTTTAATTTGCTATAATACACACATGCATTAATGTTGTTTAAAAAAAAATTATGAAGCAATCCGATTCATTCGTTAAATAGTGTTTTGTAATATTTCAACAATTATCAAAATAATACAATTAATATGTACATTAACATCAAGTAATACTAATTAGAAAACAATCAGCAACATGTTCAATCGAATTTTTTAAAAAGATTTTACCCAATTATAAATTAAGATTCTGATTGACGAAATGTTTTGGGATCTAAAACCGCATATGCATTATAATGCTCATTAGCATATGCAATCTTATATTTCTGTATGTATGTTCTTGTAAATGTTGATACACCAATTTCAATATGTTAAACAGCCTTTTTAAAGCATTCAAACACAATGCGAATATTGTTATATTGTGTTCCTTTAGCATCTTAAAGTCTGCCATCTCTATCAGTTAATTAATTGGTCAAGATGTTTTAGCTAATGTGATGTGTGATTTGGAGGCTGCTTCGAACACCCCAAGAAAATAAACTGTTTTGAGCAGGTAGTGTTAAAAAGATTTCATAATAGACGTATAACGACACCTGCCCAACCATCTAGCGGACACCTTTTTTTCCAAAACACAATCATTTTCGATCTCAGCTCGTATATCATCAACATAATCTTAACTGCTGTGACGAACTTTCATTTTGATTGTGTAAATAATGTGAAGTCAAAAGTGTTCACAAAGTTTTTCTTAAATTTGACCTTTCAAACTTGTTTTTGACCCTCTAGGTTTTATGAGATTTGGTAATACATGTTGCTTCTAAAGTGTTCGCAATATACATTTTGACGACGCACGACGAACGACGGAAAAAATGTATTCACATAAGCTCAGCATGAAGACTTGGTGCTCAGATGAGTTAACACATTTATAAATTAATACGTAGACTTATCTTAATTCTTACCGTTTACATTTTAATTAATTAGATTGTAATGGTCATTGATCTAAACAAAAAATATATCCGTATTTGACAGAAAGAGCAACTAACATCATGGATTACCGTGTCGAGATTTTGTAATGAAAAGTTGGTTATAGAGAAACAGTATCAGTTACAAAACAATTAATATAAAATAGAGATACAATAAAGGCGTACACGATCCACAATTGTAGAAAAAAAATAGCCTTTGAAACTAATAAAATTAATTATTCTTAAGCCTTCGTTTCCTCTTATAATGTATACTAATACTGATAACATTGCGATAAAGATTATCTATCGAATTAAGTTCCCCATCATGCATAAAACCCCAGTCAGGTTAACTGCAATGCTTATTTTCGTTGTTAAGTAGCCTGGATATAAATCAATAACGCTTGCATGAACATGCGATATTTCCCAAAAGTAATTATCCAAACATAAACATATGTGGTTAAAAATAAATATCAATTTTACGTTCAGTGAACTTTAAACAAATTGAGAATGCTTTACGGTAAAGCTTATTCAAAATTTTAAGAAATTCTATATATGCGTTTTATTACACATGAATAACATTATAATTGCCATAAATTAAATTCAGCAACATAATTAGCATCAATTATAGAGTTCTTGTTCTATAGAAACACTGTAAACAAATTAATTAATGATGCAAATTTGAAAACTATATTTGAGGATGAGAAGCATTAGGTATGTTGTACCAATTCTGAAAGCATAAAGTTGACTTTGATTAAAACATGGACTAGGATTATAACACATGATATGACAATGTACATTTAAAGAATAATTATAAGCAAAGCTTAATGATAACACATGGGCATGACGTAACCCCCAAACCTTTACATGCCAATTGTTTGTTTACTCCAAGGATTATCCATATCTGCACTCTGTTACAAAAGATACTATTAAGGCCGAACATGTCAGTATTATACTCTACCCAAGAAGTGACCCAAAATATTGAATCACCTGAACCAGAAATATGTTAAAGTAACATTAATACTCAAAAATCAACGGAAATTTCGTAAAGTATTTCGTAAAATAAAGATACCTAATAATAAATCAATGTTCATAATGGCAAAAGCCAAAATTTCAAAACGAGATGTTTTCTGGTAACATGGATGTTTGCAGATATAAAATGCTTTTTTTTTGTCCCAATTAATTCCATTGTATAACCCCGCGACATTATCTATTCGTACGACAATTGAACACTAAAATGGTACCATATTTAGTGTTCAAGTGTCTTATGAATAGATATAGTCGCGGGGTTATAAAATGGAATTAATTGCGTACGCAAAAAATAAAAAACTAGCATTTTATATCTACAAACATCCATGTTACCAGAAAACATCTCGTTTTCAAATTTTGGCTTTTGCTATAAGAAACATTGATTTATTATTAGGTATCTTTATTTTACGAAATACTTAACGAAATTTCCGTTGATTTTTGAGTATTAATGCTACTTTAAGTTGTAATACTGTACCTACTTAAATGCTACAAAACCTACCCAAGAAGTAGGGTAATGGTATTTGAATGGCCCAACGAAGTAGAAGAAGTAGAATAACATCTCAAGCAANTAAGGCAGCAACCCGTGTGACCCAAAATATTGACTCACCTGAACCAGAAATATGTTAAGTTGTAATACTGTACCTACTTAAATGCTACAAAACCTACCCAAGAAGTAGGGTGATGGTATTTGAATGGCCCAACGAAGTAGAAGAAGTAGAATAACATCTCAAGCATTATACAAAGTTAACCTAAACTTTTAGAACTAATTGTGTTTTGGGTAAGCATTTCAAGATTTTGAGGAATTATAACACTGGAAATACACATGTATATATTGGAAACGGAATATCTCAGGCACTATAATTAATGTTGGACTTAATTTGCTTTCTCTGGTCATTGAAATAATTTGAAATGTTTTAGCGATAAACTATAGAATTACATTGATGTGGTTCAATGCTTTGTATTGAACTTTCCAAGACAGAGACCCAAGCTTTAATTATTATTGTATGTTTAATATTGTATTGTATGTATTGTCTTGTTTTGTACAGGTCATGTGTCTTTTGCCTCAAATTAAAAACAAGGGAACAAGAATTCTCGCATAATGTTTCTGAAAGTTTATTTTTCCCTACATAATGTAGTGTGAGATTAATTAAGAATTGACTGATATCCTTACTGTGCTTTCTGCGCATGGTTGTGACGGTGGCAGAAGCTGTTTTAGTAGTAATAATAGAAGTAGTAGAAGTTGTTTTAGAAGGCACAGCAGAACAAAGAGTTTTAGCAACAGCAGCAACAGCTGAGGTTGTATATTTTATATAGTTAATTTCTTCTTTGAATGTTATATCATACCACCCAGATTTAATTATAATGTGTGTGTCGAAATTATTGTTAAATCATATAAAATATATGAGTTTAAATCTAAGAAATTGACTAAAGCTGATTAAACTTATTAAGCAGTTCGACTCGCAGATGTGTGAATTGGAACAATAAACTATGCATAGAAATGAAATTAACTCGCATTGCCCCATCCTGTTGGCAGGTTTAAAAGAATAGTTTTCAATTTAACATAAAAAGTGAACTAGGCTAATATTATCACTGGTTAGTGCAGTTAATTCAATTGGGATTAATTGATCTAAAATCGATAACCATAGTTGTGAATACGTTAGTATGGTATACATGTCACTATTATATAACTCGGAATGGTAATTACATTGTGAGCATTCGCCTTAAATTTACGTGAGTTATACAGAAGAACAACAGCCGTTTGAAAACTTAAAAATAATTGATACTTTAACATCTAATAAAATTATCAGATTAAATGATATATTACAAACGCTATACAATTTACAAGTTTGCTTATGTAAATTAAGTTTACCTCTTCACGGATGTGCGGTTTAACAACTTTAAAATCCTTTACGAAACGTATCCTTTTAATAAATGATTGTACGCTGTACAAACACAATTGCCGATTTCGAATGTCAGCGCAGTTTCCCCATACATCAATGTTTACACTCGAGTGCTTTGATTTCATCTCCCGGAGTGATACTACCACAAGCGACACCCGTTTTGTGGTCTGTACAAGCACGCCGTCTCTTACACACTTCAGCGATAAACTAATCAAGTGTACTAGAAACACTTAACTGCAGGCTTCAATGGTGGTTTACGTTTTAACACCAAAACGAATGTGTAAAATTTAACAGGCATAAGGTTTAAACAACATTATACAAATTTTCAATAAATCTCCATCACAAAATAAGCGTTAATATTGTGGATGCTGTAAGTCGTCTTGATACGTTTGTATGATAGGACAAAATGAAGACATGAATGTTGAACTCGAATGAATAAAACTAGATGAGACATCGCTGAAATATGGTGGTATTGATCTCAAACACCTGTCTAAAGCCTACACTCCGTGCTGTTTATTGACTGCTCTTGTGCGACACAATCTGTATTCAGTAAACCACACGACTCACTTTTTTACAAATTTTCAAAATCAGGTAGTCAGGAAATTTAACTACAACTCGTCCTGAATATTGTCGAAAGACCAAAATGTCACGTTATTAAGAAATTTGCCCAAACAATACCCATTAATCTTTTGAGGCAATATATCTTTTATATATTATACGTATACTACTCATTCCTTTAGGACAATATATATGAAATATCAATTTGAGACAGTATTGTGCTTCACCCTTATCAGTCATATAGTCATTTTGAAAAGCATGAGCGTGTTTTCATTTTCATGTAACGTTATTGTTATGGTAATCCTAAATCACTGAAATGCATTACATAATCGCTCTACATTTACTGAACGTTTGCAATAGGTATATGTCCAATGTAAAGGATTAATAATTCTAAATAATCGCTCGTGATCGCTCATGATCGTATGTATTTATTGTTTGACTACATGCTCGTGAATAAACCAAAAAGAGTTGTCTTATTACAAATAAATGACTAATCCTCTTGTTGAGTGTATGTAACATATGCCAATATTGGTAAATATACAGTAGGGAATCAAGTTGACTTATTGTATTTACTCCGTATCAAAATGATCAACTGGAAATAAATTGAACTAATATGGCTAAAGAGAAGGTGTGCGCATATGGCGTATCGTTATAGATGGTAATTATCTTAAATGTAAACATCTCTACCATATATTTTAAGTGAACATTGCCTCAGACCCGTTCTGTAAATGTTATCATGTGAAATAATATTATTTGCGTCATTAGATGGCAACATCGTACTTGATTTAAGAGAACGATCAGTGTATCCTTATCGCACACAAGCATCTAGACTCATGCAGTATTTCCTAAATATCGAAATAATAATATGCTATAAATAGTTATTTTTTCATATTTGCCATTTTATATAATTTGCATGACAATTACTTTGTCATGGAAATGTAACTCGGTAAAATTAGACCAGATACAAATGTGTTTTCCTTAAAATTGAACTCAGCGGGGACTGAATTTAGTTTAACTACCACCCTAAACATCACCGAGTGCATACGTCTTACATATTCTTAGTAATAGTTTCATACTCATGAGCACAATACTGCTCTGTTTACAGCAAGCGCTTCATCAAATGCGGTTTATTACAGGAAGACTTAATATACACAGCTGCTTTTGACGGTCAGTAGTCGTTAACGAGATCGCAACGAGTGTCTATAAGTATTCACATGTTGTGGTATGGGCAATAACAATCAGATGGGAATGTTGTATGTAAGCATGACATTATAAATAAAGCAATATTTACACACGATCAAGGAAAATTATTCTAATTATCACTTTACTGTTGGATAAAACATAATGCTTACTTCAAATGATCTATCAAATGGAAACCTTAATGTTAACAAAGTACAGAGAGACACTGTTCGAAAATACCTTCACTTATGTATATTGACTCTATAATAGAAAGCGGTTGGAAGCACAGTACCTTGTTGAAAAATATGACATTAACAGTTATTTATTTCGACAATGAGTGTATTGTTACCACTAATTCCACAAAGTTTTACATCTTCACTGATATTGACGCATTTCCAACTTGTTGCAGTACACATTTTGGCTGAATGTCATACTTAACTGAACTATTACACAACTATTTTAGTAAGATGTATTTCGGGTATGAGGTTTCATTGACCTTACTTTCAAGTGTAAAACTATTGTACATGATAATATCTTGCATGATATATAAATATAATATAGTATAATATTTTGTGCTATGAGTAAGTAGCTTTCAATATACTAATCATCTCTTGCATTGATCAATGTCCACCATTGTTTTGTCAATTAACCTTTTTTTAACATTGGACATTAACGTCCATATTGTTGACAAAATTCTATTCAGCATGCTCGTTTATATGCTATTATACCGGAGGGCTTGCACTACTTAATTGTCTCTGAACTTGATACTTTTACAGATATTACTTTAATGACTTGACCATTCGAGACTATGACCCACATGACGGAAATTCTACTATAGTAAAATCCTCCGATTGCATGTGATTTTGAATAAGATTTGATGCGTCATCACAATTTGTCACTAATAGAAATAAGAGGACCGAGGTTTCAGACGCGTTCACATGAGACCCTAAAAAAACTTAATACGGTTATGTGATGTTTGTGTTATAAATACTTCTGCCAAACCCATTATGACATAGATTGTATCTGGTCAGTAACATTTTTGAAACAAATGTTCTGACCATGTTTGAAAAACAAAACAAAGAAGTAAGGTTCTGGTTGGTCGACCGTTTTCAAATCATCAAATACAAGTATCGTACTCGTAGTATTGTATATCATGGAAAACTGCATAACCACCACGCAGTCATGTTTGTTATACGAGCCTTTCCGAATGTATTATTTTAAAAACAAATGTTGTGAGCAATATTCATAATGATGTGGTACAGACGTGAAAAATGAGGTGATCACAATACTTCAATAAAGGCACACAAGAAATAGTTCCCCATCCCCTGGCAGTTACGTGTTTACACGGTCTGGAACCATTTTCAAGCTTAATTAGATCAATACAACAAAAAAGGCTCCTATCAGCTTTCATGATGATTGGGCGAAACTTCTGGCATTCAAAGTTTTCTTAAGCTATTTCAAGATGACGTAATGACCTATTTTTTTACCCCACATTGTCAAGTATAGGACTAATCCGATATGTCATGTCGACCAAATTTAATGTTTATTGTTTTGACCACGTTTCTACAAGACAAGCAAATAATGTGTATTCTAGATTGTTCACAATTTAGAAAGTTTACGACGAACATGCCACGGCATACACAAGACCCTATAACAAGCTTGCAAATCATCATCAACCTCATAAAAATAACCTCGACATTACACTAGCATAGTTATCTCAATAACACAAGCAATCATCTTCAGAAAGAAGCGGCATCAGCTTATCTTAAAAGGTTGCAATTACGCCAAAAGTACGAGCTAAACTCTCACATCATGTGTCAGGCATATTTTCAGAAAAAAATTGAACTCGGTCGCGATATCATACGATGACATTTTCTAAGCAAGTTTCATAATGATAAGGCAGAAATGTTACAACTAGAGTGTTCACAAGGTTTCAATATAGCCATTTCAGGAAAACGTTCTCAGCCCTTACGGTCATGTTTTTCACCTATAGAGCGTTGCCAAGGTTTGACTATAAGTAAATGGGGAAAACACTGACCCGTACGCCTTGTGGCCACTTATTTAAACGGACTGGAACCATTTTCGAAATTTGCTGGGATATCATTAGAATAAATATTCGGATCACGTTGAAAAAGTTTTGACAAAAGTGTCGTCTAAAATGTTCAAATGATTCATAAAAGCCATTTAAGGAAAACCGTCCCGCCCAATCACATTCATGTGTTTCAACGGACAAAAAATTCATGCTTGACAATTATATAATATATTGCGAATTGAACATAAGAGACAAAATAAGAAAACTGGAGAGAAGTTTCGTTAGTTCAGACTAACTGCCGCAGCTTGACTGAACATGGGTTGAACCTATTTTACATCTGAAAGAAAATCACTGGAACAAATCTAGTCAGTGTTTAGTTTCAAATGGCACATAGTGTATCAAATCGATTAAATTGCCTCTAATTGACGTCCAATCAACTAATTGCCGGATAACCGATTGCTCCGCCGTCCTAGTCACGTGATCGATGGATTAGAAAATCCAGATAAACGAAAGTAGACGAGGCACGTTTAAAGAATAAATTAGGATAATTTTGAAACGTATTTTAAACCATGTTAAGCGTAACAAGAGGGTTACTGAACAACATATTCCGAAATTATAATAATGATCGAAATTCACATGCATTTTTAATATTAATTTGGTTTAAACCTCCTTGTTACCATACCTGAAGCAATTCCCAATGCTGCTGAATGAGAATTACTGAAACACAATAATGATATTAACACATGTCAACTTCAATGTATATTACGATGCTGACTGTCGGTATGTCTAGTTTCCTCGATATCGTTACTGTGCATCAAGAGAAGTTAACCATCAACGCTCGTAGCTAAATGCCAAAGATAACACCATTTTTTTATGATCACTCAATCATATTGTGAAGTGCATAAACGTGTTTTGTTTATTGATATTGACGCAATAAAATTGTTTTGGTGTGCTTTATTTCCACTTTTCCTCGTTGAATTTGTGTCGCAAGTTTGGACAATTTGCAAATTGTTAATCTGATAACAGGTCCCTTTATCAACAATCATCGACATGTCATTTGCGGGGTCGAGGGATCAAGTAGGTGTCATCTCGTGGGTGGTATATCCCCAAGAGCATATGTCACTATCATATCATAAAAATACAGGGGATTTGCATATTTGCTATTTGGAGCTATACGGGCGGACGAAGATGCTTTTGTGAAAATCGCGTGCTTCACAAAAATTACTTATAAAAAACATAGAATAAATCCACCCAGAAATGATTTCTGAAATCGTTTCTATTAATTAAAACACCTGCAGTTACTTTGAGATGTACAGTGAAATAATTTCATGCCATGGTATTTTATTAACTGTCGGTTTGTTTTGACTATTAATCGTGGTATACCAAAACATCTGTTTTGGTAGAAAAACGAAATACACGCAAAATAAACATTATGTCGACCCTTTTGTTGGTTTTCGTGTTGTGTATATAGCAATGGTAAAATATTGCTTTTTGTATACGACATATATTAATCTAAATAAGGTCTAGTTAAAAAATGTTCTGTTGGACACAATCGATTATGTATTCTTAAGTAATTTTTCCAACGAATGGACTGGCTTGACAGTAATGTGTCTATATCGTAATTAGAAGCACATCCTCAAAAGAGCATTTTCAAACAAACGAAACAAGAACAACGTTTTAAATTAACCATCGAGATGACGATGGTCGCTGTAGCTCTAGTATAGTCTTGCGTTGAAACAAACAAATTCGCATGCATTGCAGTTCACATTAAAAAGAAACCATACATTCTTGACGTGCAATTATGGAACAATTACGAGGATTTGATTTTAAAATGAATTGTTATTTATACTACTTGTACTGGTTTAACCTTTAAAGACAAACAACTTCACAAAGAAAGCACTAGCGTTGTAATATTTGCATCGATGAAAATCACATGTGGAAGGAAATTTCAAATGATCGAAACATAATAACAAACAAGATGTGTTTGTGAAACACTATGTCCCCTTTTGAGCGATTTTTACCCATATATTTTACCTTTGACCTTGAAGGATGAACTTGACCTTGACCTTTGACCACTCCAAATGTGCAGCTCCATGAGATACACATGCATGCCAAATATGAAGTTGGTATCTTCAATATTGCAAAAGTTATGGCCAATGTTAAAGTTTGACGCACACAAACCAACAAACAAACCAACAAACAGACAAGGCAAAAATAATATGTCCCCCAGTATAGACTGGGGGATATAAAAAAAACAATGGGCATGACAATTAGTTTGCAAATTACGTCAGCAGTCACAGTTTTAACAGTACAAAACAAGATTTGGATTCCTGCTTACGGGCTGTGTCAAAATGCTGATGTTGATATGGTGTTGTGTCAATACACTCGAGAGGTACGATAAACAATATGTCGCTAAGTTTGATATTGCATTTACAGAAATGAGGGTTAAAATCAACTTTAATTAATTTTATTACAAATAATTTTATGCACAATAGTCGAGATGATACTTTGGAAGTGTAAGATGAAGAATAAGTAATATTGATTGGAACGTGATTTGTTACGGCAAAAGAATATTTAGTATTGAGTGAAAGTGGTGGTAGAAGTGTTTTCTTGTGGTGGTTTTCAATTTGTTGAGCAGAGATATACCTTGTCGATGAAACAGTTATTGTGCAGAAGTTGTGGTAGAAAAAGTAATACATGTATTATAATTATTTATACATCATTATGGTATATCCAAATAGTAAGTATTTTCTTACGTTGTCTTCTCTTGTATTGAAGATACATTAAAGATGCGCGTGCAAACAGACTTATCCTAATTTTATGTATTTGAGAGAAAATCTAAAACGTGGGTAAACCAATGTTCAATTGACCTAAGCTGATGAAGCCAATCAAGTGGGTGACACGCGGTTGAGTGCATCTGTAAAAGGCCTTTTAATATTTATGGGAGATCAAATTAATCGTGTTGACCCACGAGCGTGCAATTAATTACCATTGGAAAAACGTATGTTAAGAACTACGAGCATACTTGTTTTTATATAAACGATTACCACTATGTTTATACTTGCTTGAGGCGTAGAGTCATCTTAGAAATAACCCAAATTTACTCATCAAATTATGCATGATTATTAAAAGATTGCGTCGGCGGAAAATGTACAATACTAGCTGTCTCTTTTTAAAACATTATCCATGTTTAATAGTTTACGTAATAAAACATTAAATCAAAAAGTGGTGTTTATTATTTTCAAATAAGTATTTATATAACCTATTTAACCCGAGAATGCTGTATGACCTACCGTTATTCACGTGGGCTGTGTTTATATGTTTACGTGCTGAGTATGAAAATGTTTATTTGACTGAAGAAGCAGATGTTCATGAAGCAACCCTAGTTCGAAGTGGGTAATTCAATAGGCTTACATGCATGCTTTCAGGAAGATATAAACACTCCCGTTGCAGCAGCTTCTTAACATCACTTTACTAAAGTAAAATTTTACTTCAAATTCAAATTGTTATTTCTAACTGCGTTGATAATACATACTTTATATGAATCTAGAGGCAAAATCTGTGTTGAAAATATGAAAATGTAAAATACTATCACCATTTTTGTACATGCAAATGCTATATACTGTGCCATTTTTTATGTTTGAATTTATTAAATGTAAGTTAATTACTGTTTTATGTGTCTGAAAACAAAATGTTGCAAAAGAAGCCACCACTCGAAAACGTCTCATCCCACTTCTTTGTATACAATAATTCTGGTTTAAAGAAATGCGTCGTATGAATGTAGTTAAGCATTTGTAAATATAATTGGTTTTGATAAAGCGTTTGTTAATGGGTATTTTAGAACAAAGAACGTGCGCACACGTATCAAACCATATTTTGAGCATTTTATATACGACCATATGCGGACACTTGTATATAAATGTTTTGCATTAATATCAATAAATCAATATGTCATATTACGCGTTCTTACAATTATACACGTGGATTTTAATTTACCAGGGTGAACCATAAAACAGCAATTAATTTTACCTGGTTGCACAGTACTTAAACAAATGTGTAATCCTGTCCAAAAGTATCCTATATCAAGCCGTAATGAGTATGCACACACAATTTCCCTTGTTGTAATCCAGTGCCGTATCCACACACGCTTTTGTTTCTCTTTGCGGGATTTCATCTACCGCAGTGCTAGGTAAACTGGCATCTGTCTTATTAGACTGTCTCGCTTCTTATCGCAATTCAAATAACCACTCTCGCTCGCACACTGTCCCATATTTCTCAATAACCTTTGCGGCGACTTTGCACGCGCATATTTCATTTTAAATATTACGAATGTTTCATTTGATATGGCGCATAATAATGCGCCTTCACTTTTATTTGAAGTACAATTATCTTATACCATTATAACAAACACTGTCATTTTATCAACGATCATAGTTTTTGCATTTTCAGGGATACAGTTGGCTGTTAATGCCCTTTAGCTAAAGAACAACAACAAAGAAACGAAATAACATCACTTCCGGAATGCTGTTAATACAATAAGAGAACGGAAACTTGTGCTCGACTACATGCATCTTAATAAATGTAAAAGACTTGTTTTGTAATTAATGAACGAGTAATCCTGATGTTCTTTGCTGAAACACATGTCAATATTGAGGGGAAGTTATAACGGGAAAATCTGCATGGCTTTGTTCATTAACGTAAACATTAAACATAACAACGAACAACACTCATCTGGATTAAATTGAATTTGAAGCATTTAAATGTAATAACCTATAGTAAAACAAAAAAAGGATCTTTAGTTGTATTACAAATCTGCCAAGTAGTTTTAAAAAATAATACATAAAAACACACATAACAGGCATGTAATATTGTTTTGTATTTCGACTGACAATCTACTGCTCTATTTATAACATACGAAAATGTATTGTTGTATAATATAAAGAGTAAATTCTCATATATATCACAATTAAATTACTATGTGTTACTTCGCTCCACGTATACAGTTCTTTCCATTTTGACCTTTCTTAAAGGGACCTTTTCACAGATTTTGGCATGTTTTGACGTTTGTCGTGAAATGCTTTGATAAATGTAAACATTGCAACTAAAAAGCTCCATTAAGAAAAAACTGACTCCTGGGGTAAAAGTCTAACGCTTAGACCATTCGGCCACCAAGTGAGTGGTGTATTTTATACTTTATATAAGCAATCTTCGTAGTGTCACAAAATATAACGATAACAACAGAACTCTCCAAATTATTTAATCATTTCGCGTTGCAACGCTTTATAATTTTCAGGCTTTTAATTCGTCAAAAGATGCATAAAATGGATATTTAAGAGCATGGTAACTGTTCAGTTTTACTGTTTCCTCACAAATAATTATCATACCTACAACGAAAATTTGCGAATCTGAAACAATATTTTTCAATTTTGTCAACACCCTTTCAGCAGTTTATTAACATGGAATGAATTAATCAGATATTGTGATGTGCGTCAAGAACGAAACGATAATACATATTTATTTAGTGCATTCCTAGATCTGCCAATGTTCTTCTCATCTCCTTATCATTTCACTGACCGACACTTACATGCATTCCTAACCTCGCTGTGTTTTAGCATGTCGTGATTTGGGATATGAATATGATACAAACATGCCTGATACAATGAACGGTCAAGTAAGATAGATTATACACCCATCAGTGCCAAAGGAACTAACAGTTCACGAACTACCATGCCAGTCTTCATCACGAGCAATTTATGCATCTAATATGATAACTTATTACGTTATGCTTTCCGGTGGTTTATATAGAAATATCAGTGAATTAAAACTGATATAAACAATTTCAAACAGTGAAAATTAGCAGTGAAAATTGTCGATAATTTTCATTGTTTTACCGGTACTATTTTTGGCGAAAATATAAAAGTAATCATTTGTAAGCATTAAATAAAAAGAAAATGTGTTGACTTCGGTAAAATATCGATTTGAATTCACCCATGATCACTCGTGAATTAAATTCGATATTCCACCAAATCAAACAAATATCCTCTATTTCCTTCGTTCAATAATCGTCGGCACCACGCTATAAATAATACCTTCCTACTAAATGTTCAACCATGAAAGAAAAGTGTCAATGGTTCATTTTAATTAAATTATTGGATTAAACCATGTCGTTTTAGTATTCTTGAAAGAATGATAGAGAAACATAATGCGATGTGTATTGGTCTGAAACATTGCGTACATGAACACATGTCTTTGTTGATGATGTGTATGTATAAGTGAAATAAAGTTATGCAAATAAAAATAGGTATTTTAATATCGACAAGATTTATAATATAAACGTGATAATGTTTTGAAAACGGAAAAGTAAAGCAACTAAAAAAAACAAAGCCTGATCGCCCTACACGTACTTCACTTTTTTATCAGGCATAGTTCCGTTGTAAATATTTTCTCAATAATTGCCCATGAGCAAAGGTAAGTCGTGCTGTTCATGTGCGTGAATGAACGAAGGCGAGTTGTCTTATTACAAATGAACGACTAATCCTCTTGTGTTTGACATGTAACATATGTGAATATTGGTTTAGAAATTGTAGGGAAATCAACTCGATTTAACAACATAACAACGTATTAAAAATGATCAACTGAAAAACACTTAACTAATGGGGTTTAAATGAAGTTGTACGCACATGGCTTATCAATATATGATAGCAATAATGTTAAACGTAAACCTTATCTATCTTGTATTTATATTATATAAAGTCCCGAACAGGTTCTTTTCATTTCGCATTTTAAGTTTGATATCGCTAAATGATCTGTTGTATCGTAGATCATTCTTTGATTTCGCTATTTTCTCAGCACAAGGTCCGTGTGAATAATGAATGAATAATAATAGCGCTAATTATGGCATGTATAGTGCATCCATAGATATACCACTCACTGATGCTTAACTTTGAATCATTCCTCTGATCGCCAATAACGTTCGTTAAACAAATCGTTAGTCGGCCTCTGGCCTCTGGTCTGAGACGCATGCCAGGCTGACAGCTGGGGTGAACTATATCGTTAACAGGCCAATTTGAAGTCAGATGCAGTTCATGTGTACATTAAATATAGTTAACGTGTTGATACCTAGCTGTCTGTCAAGGCAAACAACTTCCTTGTCTTATTTCTTCTTTCAACAGTTTTGCTATGTCTTTTCTTCTGCCTGATGTGTCTTCACATTTATTTCAACAACTTTGATGAGCATACTCTTTCTTTCTAGACTGTTCAATTGTTAAACTTTTTTGATATATTGTACTGTCAGTGTCCATATGAAGGTCTATTACAGTGGTACTTGATATAAACCGATGATTTTAATCGTCAGCTGGGGTTAACGAGATATCACACCGTTTTGTCTCTGAGTATACATACGTTGGTGTGGGGGAAATAACACTCAGATGCGATTGTTGAATGTACAGTCCTACTGTATAACTCCAAAGAGAATGTTACTGCTGGAATTACCGCTAAGGTGTGAAAGGGTAGGCTTGAAAATTAAAAAATGTAACAGAAATGTGCACATTAAAAAAAACTATGTATGACAGCCAGTTTCGCTATAAACCTTTTGATTATAATTATGTAATTGTATAAATAATGATGTTTACCAAATCAAGATTTGCATTTGATTGTTATTAAAGCGGGACTGTACGATTTTTACATGTGTTAAATTTTAATATATTGATAAAATTATGTTACGATGACACAAAATAGGCAATAAAAATTATACATTGAAGACGAATTTCATAAAATGCAGCAAAGACAAGTTAGCGCTGGTTAAAGCCGATGCCGACACTTTAACTCGTATTTGTAAGGAAACAAAATTGTGTCTTTGTGTCGTATGAACATATCTGCACTAAAACTAAATTTAGATTCAAATTGTACATGTATTATATATATGCTGGCTTATTTGGCTTCCAGCCATTTAAGCTTTCAGATTTAAATATCTGGCTTATTTCGCATTTTTCGACACATGTTCTTCTTAACTTTTATTTTAATTTATATTGAAATATATGTATACTAATTTTTAACACATTTAAAAAAAAATCATAAATATTTGACAAAATCGTACAGTCCCGCTTTAATGTCATATTCGTATAACTTCGT
>VMBQ01001486.1:82259-115765 GCA_007657795.1 Dreissena rostriformis
CATGTACAATGTGAATCTAAATTTAGTTTTAGTGCAGATTCGTTCATACGACACAAAGACACAATTTTGTTTCCTTACAAATACGAGTAAAAGTGTCGGCATCGGCTTTAACCAGCGCTAACTTGTCTTTGCTGCATTTTATGAAATTCGTCTTCAATGTATAATTTTTATTGCCTATTTTGTGTCATCGTAACATAATTTTATCAATATATTAAAATTTAACACATGTAAAAATCGTACAGTCCCGCTTTAACTGCACCCGGCCGTACTCCGGGGTACGTTTTTGTATATTGCCCGTACCCCGGATGCTTTTTAGTATACTTTAGAGTACCCGGGGTACTTTTTAGTAGTACTTGAGGAGACAACGACCAATCGTGCCTTAGTTACCATCTGGCTATTAAAGTTCAATTTTATCAGCACGTTGCCTATTTTAGAAAACTGTAACCCGCTGTTGTGTTCATTTGACATTGTACACCTTGTTATTTTCGAAACTTTCTTTACATTTATATACTTCTCACTTACAGTAAAGTTAATGGCCGATGTTTAACTTTATCTAACCTCGTACTGACCTCGCGCGATCAGATACTGGTAAATACATTTAAATTGGGAACGACCTGCGCACTCGACCAATATTATTTGTCTGACCTTCTACCACACCGTACGCGGTCAGTTAAAAGCCATGTAACTAATAATATCTGAATCTTTACAAACACGTCAGTTACCTAAGAGCTTTGCATAACTTTTATTCCAGTCCTTTTACTATTATTACATAATATATATGCTATTTTCCATTGAGCTTTATTGTTAGGGTTGATAGGTATTGTCCACATTGTCGAAATAATGCTTTCAGAAAAGCTCTTGTATGTTTTATACCTGAGGGCTTGCAATTATTTAGTTAATTGTCCCTGATGTCCATACGTTTAAAGATATATTTTTTAATAACTATGTCTATGCGGTGTCATACTATGTACAGGATCGATACACTGTATTCAATTCCTGTGATAAAATGCGCATTTTAGTTAGATGCAAGTAGTCATCACATTTTATATATTGTATACAAATTACGATATCCCAGTAAATGATAAGAATTCCACAACTGTGGGTTCACTTTTTTATAAGCAGTTGGTGCTAAACTATGAACGAGTTATACCGACAATCGCACTTGTTAGCGTTATAAAATGATAGACGACCAATGAATACTGAACATACGATACAAGGTTTATTTCAAGAAAAAAGAGGGGGTGATAACTACATGAATTAAAGATTCAAAATTTACATCTGGAGAGAAAAAACTGCATGAATTGCAGTAAGTTTCTCCTTTCGATAAATATATAGTGATTGCACTCTCGCACCCTACATTATATGACGTGCATTCGTACAGAATGGCAACTGTATTGCATTTTAAGAATAATTTTGGTGTATCTGCTAGGTCAATTAGCGAATTCTTCATAAGTTACGTTCATGTGCTTCTGTTTAGATCCTTGTATTTAGTGCTTTCCATTTTGATCTTTACAAAGCAAATACAATAAAACTGACTGCGAGACCGAATATATAACACACACCACTTTACGCTACTTGATGTGCGTTATGGTATAATCGTATGAACAGCTGATAGCAAAATACGATGATACTTAATTCAATGCATCTCTTGTCTACGCTATGGTGTTCACGAAATAAACGAATGTGTGTGCTCACTTATTATCTATTTTAAGAACAACTTGCAAACTAATTTCAACAATCATACGCATAACTTCGCTGGTTCGAAGGAAACACAATCCATCAAATGGCGGCACTATTAAAGCGGCACTCAAATTATATACAAAGATCCGTTTACTAGTCAGCAGGCGTTATACGATGGCAACGAGTGCCTCTTAGTGTTAACACTTGGCGTTGCGGGCAATAACACTCAGATGCAAATGCTGTATGTAAGTATAAAACAATACTATTACATTGTTCATACCCGATGGATGGAAAGTAGTGAACCATTATTTGGCATATGGTACACAACACAAACAAATATAAAGATATTATTATAGAATTGCATTAATTTAAAAAAAAAATATATGAAACGACATAATTGTAAATAGTTTAAATGAGGTTGAAAAGTATAATTTTGTCGGCACTTTGCCAAAATTAGAAAATTGAAACCCGCAGTTGTGTTTAATTTGAAAATGTATATATTGTAACAAAAACACATACAGCACATTATTTTCGCATCTTTCTTCATATGGTTGCATTTCTTATTTAAAGTAAAGTTTATGACCGAATGTGTTTATTTAAATAACCTCGCATTGACCCCGCACACTGTGAAACGGGGTAGTATATTGAAATTTGGATTCGAGCTGCGCACTCGGCCATTTTTCTTCTTCTGACACTGTATCACACAGTACGGGTTCAGTAAGAAGCCGTCTAGCTAATACTATATGACTGTTTACGAAACAATAGCCTTGACTAAGAGATTCGGCGGACTTTGTTCAAGTCGTGATAATATAAAATGAGCCTCGCTCTAAGAAAACGGGGCTTAAAGCATGTGCGTAAAGGGACGACACTTTACGCTTTAATGGGATTTTTCCTTTAAAGGAAGTCTCTTCTAAACGAAAATCCAGTTCAGGCGGAAACTGATGTCCTTTATCGTATTGCGTATATAACGCTTGTATGACTAGCAAAATGATTATATTGTCATGTTTTGACGATTGACCTTTAATCTGTGGGTTAAAACTAATGTCCATTTGGTCGAAATCAATACTTTAAAGCAAATCTCGTTAATAAGCTATTATACTTGAGGGCTTGCGATTGTTAAGTTAGTTGTCTCTGAAATTTATACTTTTTCCGATACCTACTATGCCGGTTTATACTATGGTCGACATGATCGATATAGTCTATTTAAATCTCTAATTAAATGTGCATTTAAAATAAATGTAAGTAGACGTCGAAGTATTTTTATTGTATAAAACTAGACGACTTACCAAATTTAATAATAAAAGTTTCTCAATGTTCCCTTTATATTAAGCAATTGAGTCTTAACCATGAACGAATAGAAACGCTCACCCTGGTTAGCTTTATAAAATAATACACGGCCAACGCATCTTATAATGCTGAATAATTATCTTTCCACATATGAAGTTATTGGCCTCAGCTTGCCCGGAATTTAGTTTGCCAAGATTACATCTAGAGAGAAAATCAGCTTGATAATTTGAGAAGGTTTCTCCTTTCAAAGCGCAAATGGTGTATCAAATTGATTGAAATGCGTCTAAATGTTATCTTAATTAACAGCATAATACACACACGTTTACACATTATTAGAATTTACAGTATTAACATGAGACATGGGAAATGCACGTATTGAATGGAGTAATTTTCCATGTTTACCGATATCGTTTAACTACTTTCCAACTACTCTAAAACATACATTTATCGCCGCCTCGTTCTGCACTTGTTAGTGATTTATTTTATCAAACTGTATTATTTGTATTACAATAAGACTGTAAAAACAATAGCTCGTTTCACAATACGTTGCTTCAAACTATTTCATACGTATTTGAGAAAACACGCTTGAATTAACCCATTTATGCCTAGCGTCTAGTAAAAAGGCATTGGCAAACAGCGAAGACCCAGATGTGACGCCGCATGATGCGGCGTCTCATCAGGGTCTGCGCCGTTTGCTTAAAGGAATTTCTGTAAATAATATTCTAAATATAGAATTAAGTATATTAGACATCCCTTATTTTGGAAATAAATTAATCCAATTTAGAAGCAAGGGAGAGTCCACTAGGCATAAATGGGTTAACAAGCATGTGATCTTTTTTGTATACAATCGTGGAGTAATTCGGAGCTGACAGAATCAAGAAAACCAAACCTAATTCTTTATGATCAGCAATAAGTAAAGCGTATTTGTTATTGGTTACGTATATGGGTGGACGTAGGAGCTAATGTGGTAATCGCGTGCCACATTTTAATCAACTATTACACACGTCAACTAAATGTACAATGAACAATTTATAAAAAATCTATCAATTTTTAAGGCATCTACTTAACATGTTTTAAACAAAAGTATGCTTTTCAAAATATGGCATTTTAATTCATGTCAGTTCGTTATACCTGTTTAAATGTAAACAATGTATAACCTAATCATGTACGGGTAGTGAAAATATTTAAAACACTGAACGCGCAAAAGGAAATCAACGTGGCGTGCTTTGTTTCATGCCACTCTGTAGATCTACAAAATGCCTTTTTAGTACAGACTGCAAATTATGCAAGGGAGTATACTTTGTTATTGTTGCTGATGCACTGATAAAAATCAACTACTGTTAATCACTTTATTAATGTTGTTGATTTGGGGTTTTGTTTTGGTTATAGGTAACAACGAATAATATTTCTATTTTATGTATGCACCCATCAATAATCGATGAAACCTCTGTAGCTGACGATTATTAGCGGAGCTTCGTTCGAAATAGTACGTACAATTTAACAAATTTAGAATAGAATGTCGGTAAAGAGCCGAAAAATCAAAATAATGCTTGTAGGTCATAATTTGTTGTCAAATCACCCAACGCCGGAAGTTAAAGTGCGTGGTATCAAATTTCTCGCACTCGCGATTTTACCATATATATCTTTAATTCCAGCCGTCAAACAAACTAATCAATTTACATACCAGTAATATTCCATTATCGCCCCTAGGAGAGTATGAAATATAGACCAAAAAGAAACAACGTACGTGGTGGTGTCTGTGTTGGTAGCGGTGGTGGTGGTGGTGGTGGTGGTGCTGGTGGTGGTGGTTGGTGGTGGTGGTTGTGGTGGTGGTGGTGGTGGTGGTGATGGTGGTGATGGTGGTGATGGTATGGCAGTGGAAGAAGTGGTAGCAGAAGTATAAGCAGGAGAAGTTGTAGAAGTTGTAATAGATTTAGAAGTAGTAGAAGTTGAACTTATTGTAGTTATACTAATAGTCCTAGTAAGAGTAGAAACAATAGTATTAAACCTTTCAGTAAACACACTTCGGGGAAGTATTGCTGTTAATAACATGTTTATATGCTATAACTTTTCAATGATAGAAAAAGCCGAATCCATAGAAATTTGATAATAACTGTGTATGTCAGAATTATCTCAAGGATGAGATAAAATGTATTTATGTATTTGAAGAAATCAATCATCCAAATGAAAGGTAAACCAAAAGTAATTCACCAAGGTTGATGAACTAATTGATAAAGTCTACATGCGTATGAGAGAATTTCAATATTTATTTTCGATGCAATACAATCGCGCTGACCGCTATTTCGATGTGATGATAAGAACAACAGTTTCTGTCGTAAAATTGAATTAAACATTAAAGATGAGCAATCGACCAAGGTTGATGAACTTATAATAAAGAAATTCAAGTCTCGGATGAGAGAAGATTGCAAACGCCTTTCAATATTTATTTGCGATGCAATACAATCGCGCTGACCGCCGTTTGGATGTGATGATAAGAACATCCTCAGTCGTAAAATTGAAATAAACAGAAAGGTGAACTCGCAATTTGTTTAAACTCGGAGTATCTGAATTTATAAACAACTGTCCAAGTGTGTTTTGAACAGACGGTCTTTGTTTTTAAAACGTTAATACATTAACCGAAACGATCATATACGGTTTTTGCTATGCAGTATTGTGAGTTTTACAAAAGATAAACCAAATTAAAAACGAAATGGTTCATTAAACGTGTATGTTATATAACCAATGTATTGGTTTATTATATTACACATGATTAATTAGCATACACTAACAGGCAATATTTAACCGGCCCTACATCAGATACAACTTAGGTTAAGGATCATAAGTTAAAAGGTAGAAACAAGAGCACTGCAGAGCGGATGCCAACGCTTGGCTGTGGGTGCAGTTTTGAAAAAAAATGACCTTTGACCTTGACCTTTGACCTTGAAAGATGACCTTTACCTTTCACCACTCAAAATGTGCAGCTCCATGAGATACACATGCATGCCAAACATCAAGTTGCTACCTTCAATATTGCAAAAGTTATGGCCAATGTTAAAGTTTTCGGACGACGACGACGACGCGGAAGGCCGAGCTGGCTATGACAACACCTCGGGTTTTCTAAGAAAACAGCCGAGCTAAAAATGACACGTAAGTTAAATACAAAATAACTTTACCTAGACGATTTACGGTTCAGTCTTTTTATTATCCTCTTGAACACGTTTGTTTTTAAAACGGAGTTACACGACGTTCTTGCTGTTACTTACCACTGCCTTATTCCGGTGCAGTTAATGCTTAAACACCATTTGTTTTATTGTCGTGACTTGGCTACTTTTATTTCATATACCGCATCTATACTACTGCCACAGGCACCCGTTATGTTGCTATAAAAACATTGTAGGGTGCCTTCTCTTCCTTAACAATGAACTACAACACACTATACACATTTTACTGCAGGTTTTAATGGTGACCTATCGAATGCAGGACTGAATGTTTTCACGGAATACGTTCTCTTAACAATAATTGATATACAAAGGTGTATTTGGAACACACCATTAACTTGAAATTGAGTATATTGCCACACGTCTGTTGGAAAAAGTCAGATTAACATGTTGAAACAATCTTATTGCCCCATTCACACTAAAAATCAACGAATATGTTTCGTAACATATTTCGTGAAATAAAGTTAACCATAACAAATCAGTGTTCCTTATAGCATTAGCCAAACTTTCAACGCTATATGTGGTCTGACAACCTAGATTAAATAAGATAAAAAAAAATGCTCTTTTTTGTTTTCGAGGGAGAATATATTCAACGCATGTTCATGTTCCATGTTCGTGTTAGTGTGTCGTATGAAAATATATCGTTGCGGGAAATTAAAATGGCATAATAATGTATTGTGCCATAAAGAATAAAAACGAGCATTTTGTATCTCGAGTAATCTATGTTACCAGGCGATTACCAGGCGTTGGAATTTCGGTTATTTCTGATGTTTTATGGGTCAACTTTTTTTTACTAAATATTTAATAAAATGTTCGCTGATTTTAAGCGTGAATGGGGCTTTAAACATCCAGTATAATGAGAAAATGTAACTTAGTTTTCTGAAGAATAAAACGCCTTTGCTGTATCGAAGCTTATAACCTTCGTTATCCCATCATGGGTACGAGGAACAAGGAAAACGAACGCTAATAAAACTGTGTTAATTGCATCCATAAATACACCAATGTACGATGCGTATCTTCTAATCATCCCGCTGACCGCCAATTACCTGCGATTACAACCTCATGGCTCGTCATCCACCCGATACGACTCGAGTTATACTGTTCAACAGGCCTTAGGTTAACGGAGTTACGCTGTACGGACAGGCAATGATATTACCATCATACCATTTGGTATGGGGTTAGAGGCTAACCTCATACCATTTCAACAGATATCCTGGCTCTAAGATCTATAAATAAACAGTTTATTTATAGAAACAAAAGGAAAACGGATGAGTGTACGGTATCGCGATCTTCTCGATTTTTTTATTAAAAATAATAAAAGAAAAAAACCTTTTTAGGTCTTGAACTCAAAAAAGAATTAAAATATTGGTTATAAATATTTATATTATTTAAGGAATTTGGAACATTTTGAGATTGAATATAATACATACTGAGTGAATCTTGTTACCGCGTGGTTTACTTGTCATACATGAAAAATGTACAATGGATTCATAATTTTGAAAACACTAGGTTTTCGTTTTTATTCATTTATTCAGTTATTAATTTATTCATTTATCTATTATCTATCTATCTATATGTAACCATTCATTCATCCGTTCGTCCCTCCGTTTGTTCGTTCGTTCGCTCGTTCGTTCGTACGTTCTTGTGTGCGTTTGCTCATTGATTTGTTGGTTCGTTCTTCGGTTTGTTCTTTTCGTTCGCTCGTTCGTTTGTTCGCTCGTTCGTTCTTTTGTGCGTTCGTTTGTTTGTTCGTTCTTTCGTTCATTTATTTATGCATTTATTCATTCAGTCCGTTCGTTTGTTCGTTCGTTCGTCCGTGCGTTTTTGTGCGTTCGTGCGTTTGTTCATTGGTTCTTTCTTTCTTTCTTTCTTTCATTCATTCATTCATTCATTCGTTCATTCATTTATTCATTTATTCATTTATTCATTGATTCATTTATTCATTTATTCATTCACTCATTCACTTATTCACTCACTCACTCATTCACTAATTCACTCATTCACTCATTCATTTTTATTTATTTAATAAATAATAAAACAATTAATTCACATCACATGGGGGCAGTAAATATCTTACTTAAAGGTCAACAGATAAGTTCAGACTAAAAACCGTATTTTATAAAGGAATATAATATATTGCGTCTCTGTCCCATTATAGATGTTTCGCTTGCGAATTTTTATTTCTCTTCTAGTATGTGCTGTAATAGAAACCGAATTTGCGCATAAATTATTGTGTTATTTCATAACGTGCCTTGAAATATGTTCTCGTCTTTGAGAGTTAAAACTTGTATTTTAATGTGATAAGCACCCATATAACTTCACAAATGAAATTTCCCTAAAGACTTTTACATAAGAACAAGTTTTGAATGCACACATGAACATAGACATACATTATGGCAAATAATTATTTTAGCGCGCTTCTGTTTAATATATATTTTTAAGTCAATGACGGTATTTAAATTTGGAACGTTTTTTATTCTTACATTTGATTTTGTAGTTTTTTAATTTATTAAAAAAGGTAAAAAGTTCAACACAAAATAAATTAATAAATTAATAAATAAAGGGACGAACGAACCAATGAACAAACGCACGAACGCACAAACGCACGAAAGCAAGAACGAACAAACGAACAAACGTACGGAGGACTAAATAAATAAATAAATAAAAAATAAATAAAAAATGAATGAATGAGTGAGTGAGTGAACGAATGAATGAATGAATGAATGAATTAATTAATTAATTAATTAATAAATGCATGAATGAATGAATGAATGAATGAATGAATGAATGAATGAATGAATGAATGAATGAATGAATGAATGAATGAATNAACTCGAGTTGTATCGGGTGCGGCACCTCGAGACGCATACAGGTCTGATTAGCAATGGACAAAGTATCGAGTTAGCGGGGATAAATCAACTTAGTTTTCTGAAGAATAAAACACCTCTGCTTTATTTAAACTCGATAATTTTTATTATTTACCATACAAATGTATAACCGTCGTTATCCCATCATGGGTACGCGGAAAAGGAAAAGAAACTCTTATACAAAATATCTTAAGTGCACCCGTAAATATATCAATGTATGATGCGTATCTATTAATAATGTTCGCATCAATTACCTGCGATTAAAGCCTCGTTTTTCGGCATCTCGTCTAAGACGCATACAACTATGACTAGCCATGTAAAATATTGGCAAACCTTCGGCAGTATCGGCCCGAAGACCAATACCGCTGAACGCGTGCAATCGCACCGCATAGCTATGCTGAACCATTTTACTACATACCTTCGATTTCTGATAAAAAAGACAATTGTGACCACGGCATAACTAAGCACTTTTTATAAGTATTTTTGTTTCCTTACATGTCCACTTTAATAAAAAAAAAATATGTCCTTTAATTTGTTTACAAGTTGTTGCCGTAAACGATTGCGTGCCGAATATCAGTATCTCGCACAACAGGGGGTAGAAAAAAAAATATTCGTCAGACCTTCAGTATGTTACTGTCCTTTTCATATTCATATCAGAAATATTGTCACGTAATAAGATTATTATAGAGTTATGGTATAGAATTATTGTTATTAAGTTATATACAATATTGTATTTGAGAAAAAATGTTAAGCAGCAAAACTTAAACACTCATTTTGTAAATTGTACTTTGAAATCTACTTCGCAAATTGACCTACATAGAATAGTGAGTAATATAATGAGTAATGCAATTAGATACTCGAAATGGGGAAATCTTAATCAATTAAGGATATAAATTCAGTGATTTTGTTAGCCGCCAGCATAGTTATGATATTAGCATGTCAAAATGAACGATTAATTGACCAAGCCTTCCACCATGTACTGGCAATTGGTGGGCCAGTTATGTATAACTTTACCCAGCTATCTTCCCCATGTTATCTATTACTTAGGTGGCCTTTTCCTGATATTACATATTACTGTCTGTTTAACTACTATATAAGGTGTCACTGGGTTGGTAGCAAGATAGTATCACGCACACAGGCTAGAATGTAGTTTAAACGATTTCTTGCTGTTTTGGGCGAGACCCGTTTAGGGGTTCGCTTGTATCTTGTGGATTAATTATTGGATTTGGACATGGACATTGGAAAGTGTTTAAATAAATTTATGGAGCAAAATAAAATAGAAACTGTTGTGTATGCGTTACTACGGTACAATATATTATTGTATTTTTCGTTTAAAAGAAGTCGCTTCTAAAAGAAAATCCAGTTAAGACGGAAAGTGTCGACCCTTATTAGCCTGTGAGGACTGCACGGGCTAATCTGGTACGACACTTTAAGCACATGCATTAAGCTCCGTTTTCTCAGATCGAGGCTCAAATAAATTATCGGTTACATCTCACTGCGTTTATAACGCTATAATAACTGGCAAACCAATAATGAAAATTAACGTCCACATTGTCGATAAGATGCTGTCGTTATACCCGAGGGCTTGCAATATTTTAGTTATTAATATAACTGTCTCTGAAATGTATACGTGTACATACCATTCTGTAATAACTTAGCCATGGAAATCCACATTATCGATATACTGTATTACATCATCTAAATAAATTGACTTTAAATTGAACTTGATTACTCGTCACAACTTTAATTGCATACATTTGGACGACTTAAACAAATAAATTATACAATTTTACAAGTGTTCGTTCCTCTTTGTAAAACAAATGCTCCTGAACGTTGAACGATAAGTAACGTACAGCGCACTTGTTAGGAAGATACAATGATGGACGGCCCATGAAACGTATACATGTTATGTGTAATGAACATAATCATAATACAATTGGTAACGAATATACACGAGAGCGACTCTCTCATCATTTAAAGAAATTAGAGAGGAATGTTATAAACACAAGCTCTCTTCCCATGCATGACTTAGAATGTGTTATGCATATTTTAGATCTGGAGATTTAATCACTGGCAAATGGTGTTCCAAATTGATTAACATGCATGCGTCTTATTGTTTTCTAAATAAACAGCACAACACACACACGCGCGCGATGTCAATACTGTGCTGGCAAAACAGACGGACATTGCGTGCAGTAAAACATTTCGATTGTTGATATCTAAACAAACTACATCCAGAAAACAAATTCTATTTATTTTCACAAATTAGTCAGGCGTATGTGATGTTGGTAACGAATTTCGGCGGACCTATTTCAACACGTGAAATAAATTTACAAAGAAGTCATTCATGAAACTTGTTTCCATCAATTTAAACGATGTGTCCTTTAGCAATAGCCAAAATGTCAACGTTAGATGTGCTCTGGTAACATAGATTTAACACGATAGAAAATTCTATTTTTTTATTGTTTTGTGGTACAATATATTCAACACATGTTCATGTACAAATTTAGTGTTCATGTGTCGTATGAATAGATATCGTTGCGGGAAATTAAAATTGAATTTATTGTGCCACTCTAAAATAAAAAGAGCATTTTATATCTTGTTTAATCTATGTTACCAGAGCACATCTTACGTTGAAATTTTTGTTATTGCTTTACGAAACACTGATTATTTATATGTTTACTTTATTTTACGAAATATATTAAGAAATTTTCGTAGATTTTTTAGCGTTATAGAGGCTTTGAACAAATAGTTGCGATGCTGTAAAAGAAGAAAAAGTACTAATATCAAGAGTAATACATTTTATCAATTAGTGTTATGTATATTTTTTATTGTCTAGTTCCTTCAATCTGTTTTTGAGAATAAATTATAGATTTTAAAAGCGACAGCATAATAGATACATTGCAAGAAGAAAAGCTAATACAAAGATAAACTATATGCTATCGATTGAGGCTAATAAACTAATCAAGCTGCTTGTCACGCGAATGCGAAAATCCGGTTAACGCCTGTTATTATTCACAGGCGATGGATTTAATCGGTTTGACCCGCCTTATTTTGCAGTTTTGATGTGAACCACACGTCGTACCGTAAAATTTAATTAAACATGAAAGGTGAACTGGGTTAATATTATCAGTAGAGAGTGCAATTAATTACTACAAGATGTACATACATTAAAAACACCGCGAATTTACTTTGTTTTCCAGTTGTTTCCTGTTGAGAGGCTCATATTTTATAAATATGTCAAAATACATTTTTAAAGAGTGTTTATAATTGCTTGAGATGTAAAATGTCAATGAACAATTTTATTAATTATGTAGTTTTCATCAAAATGTGAATGGTTAATAGGATGTGTCAAAAAGGTACATGTATGTTCGGTTTGAAGTTTCTCTTGAAATCCTGTTCGAAAAATATGTCTGATTGTAATCATTGTCGGTGTTTATAAAACGTTTGGAAAAGAATTGGACTTAATCCAAATTATACATTTTCCATTGTCTTTAAATATTTAATTACTCTAGCGCTAAACAAGCAAGTATGTTCATTCTTTTCACGCAAGTTACGAAACATTTGCAATACCTAATAAGTTAACAACCATATGCACGCAAAAAAATACATTATTGTTTTATAAAAAATGTATGCACTTTAATGTATCAAATTATAATTATACATTTTAGAGAAATTCTGATCCATTTCATTACAATTATGTAAATTCATTTTACCTCTTTCCAATTTGGTTTAACAAATTTGTAATCCTTTTCAAAAGTGTCCGTTAAATCCAGATTTCACGCCATAATTGGTATGCACACATCGTTTCCCTTGTCGTTATCCAGTGCAGTATCAACACACGTTAATTTTATTATTTCATCTACCGCAGCGATTCGTCCACATACTTCTCCCGTTCTGCGTTCTGTTTTTCTCTTTCTCAATGTTAAATAACCACATTGGCTCGTACACTGTCGTACAATTCTCAATAACACTTGTGGAGACTAGCACGTGCGTAATTCATTTAAAAGATTACGAATGTTTCATGCCATACGTTTTGCTCATTTATAACCGCCGCCTAATCGTTAACATTCGACTTTCATGTTCAGATAACATTATGCTTAACTCTTATCACCAAGACTGCAGTTTCTTTATAAACATCAGCGTTTTCTTATTAAGAGGGTCTATTTCAACTGCAAAATCATTTTGTTTAACGATAAACAAACACACACAAATAAATAAAAAATATTATTTCCGGATTGTTGTATAAAGACCTTATATTTCGCAATGATAGCGCATGTATGCCAACTTAATTCGTGCCACACACTATGCTAATGAATGAAGTTATACGAGTTGTTTTGCTCTAAATGAACGCTTAATCCCGTTGTTCTATGGATGTAACATATGTCAATATTGGAGAAAGTAATGTAAGGATAAAAACTTGGCTTGTCACATTTACAGCGTATCAAAATGATGCACAGAAAACAAGATACATTGGTTGGGATTAAAGAGAACTTGACCGCTTGTGTATCTAGAAACAAACGATGTTCCTAGCTTGTAGTGCAAATCTGTCATTTAGTTTATAAATAAATAAAAAATAGAGCCTCAAGAAGCACTTTTCCTTTCTGCAATTGCTTTTATATGATTACCAAAGAACTGCATTTTGAATAAGAAATGCACATTGCATTTTACTATATTATCTTATGAAGTACAACTTAGTTTCCAAATCATATCCCGTGCACAAGATAAGCAAGAAATACATCAGAGACGCCAATACATATATCGTAAAGTGCACTCATGCCAATATTATGATACCTCTCTACTTGCCCTTTCGCTGACCGACACTTACCTGCGTTCCAAACATCGTGCACCAGAGCATTTCGGCCTCGGGTTTGGAAACGCACGCGAACGTCGAACGTTTATTGTTTGAATTATTCAGCATCCACATACTGGATTCAATAAACTATCTATACAATTCGAATATCTTACAAGTAAAGTCGGGAAAACAATATGTAAAGATTATTCATGAAACACCCGCATTTTTGTGCAAATGAGTGTTCGGAAGATACCTCTACATGATCTTAATGAGGTTGACATGATTTTCGACCTGTTTAGGCCCTTAGTGATTTGAATCGACCGTCTTAATGTATTGACCCCAGCTTTTATCAGTCGTTTATGCTAAATGTTTGTATTGCCCTGTATTCAAATGGCCGTTGGTCACTTGCGGTAAATTAATGATTAAGAATTTTAACAAAAATGAGCATAAGTATTAGTAGTAGTAGTAGTGGTGGTAGAAGTAGTAGTGTTTGTAGACGTATTAGTAGTTCTAGTAAGAGAAAAAACCTTAGTGTTTAATCTTACCGTAAGAAAACTATGGGTAAGTATTGCTATTATTTAAATACGTATATGCGGTTCTTTTCTCTAATAGGAAAAGCTAAACCTATCGAAAGTTGATAATATATGTGTACGTCAGACTTATCTCAATGATGAGATAAAATGTATTTATGTATTTGAAGAAATCAATCATCCAAATGAACGGTGAACCAAAAGTAATTCACCAAGGTTGATGAACTAATAAAGAAAGTCTACCCGCGGAAGAGAGAATTTCAATATTTATTTTCGATGCAATACAATCGCGCTGACCGCTACATGGATGTGACGATAAGAACAACAATTTCTGTCGTAAAATTGAATTAAGCATTAAAGATGAACTCGGTTAATGTTTTCAAGTTACTAATACTCGAAGTATCTGAATTTAAAACAACAGCCCTAGTACGTTTTGAACAGACGGTCTCAGTTTATAAAAGTAAAAAAATGTATTAACCGGAACGGTCACAAAATGTTTTTTTGTTAAGTGAGTTATACAGAAGTCAAACACGATTAAAAACGAGATGGAGTGTAAATGTATGTTATATAACCCAATGATCGCTGTTTTTTGTATATTACACATTATTAATTAGCATCCAATAACAGGTAATATATAACAGGCACAACATCTGACAAACATTTCAGGTTAAGGATCATAAGTTTATACATAAAACACGTAAGTTTAAAAAAAAAATACCTTTCCCTAGACGATGTTCGGTTCAGTGACTTTGATATCCCCTTGAAAACGTTTGTTTTTAAACGAAAATACGAACCGTTTCTTGCTGTAACATACTACTGCCCTTTCGTATTCCGGTGCACTATATGCCCAAACACCATTTGTACACTTGTCGTGACTTGGCTACTTTTATTTTATCTACCGCAGTTATACTACTGCCACAGGCACTCGTTATGTTGCTCTTAAAACATAGGAGTGCGCCGTCACACCATTAACAATGACACTTATCAACCACGCCATAAACATTTTACTGCAGATTAAAAAGGGTGACATATTGAATACTGGACTAAATATATTTACACATCATTTGTTTTCTAAACAAAAAGTTATATACTAAGGTGTATTTGGAACACACCATCAACTTGAAATTGTGTATATTGCCACAGGTCTGTAGGAAAACGGAAGCTAAACATGTTAAAACAATCTTGATTATCAAGTTAGCGGGACTAATTTAACTTTGTTTTCTGAAGGATAAAACAACTCTGCTATATATAGGCTCAATATTGTTGAAGTATTTACCGTATCAATTTATAAGCCTCGTTATCCCACCATGGATACAAGGAAAAAGGGAACGAAACGCTAATAAAACTATTAATTGCATCCATAAATATACCAATGTACGATGCGTATCTTCTCATCATCCCGCTGACCGCCAATTACCTGCGATTAAAACCACGTGATTCGGCATCTCGTCAGAGACGCATAGAAGTCCTATAAGCTATGTAAAATGTTTGCAAACCATCGGCAGTATTGGACGGAGGACCAATACCGCAGAACATTTACGATCGCAGCGCATAGCTATGTTGTAACCTATTTACTACATACCTGCAAGATTGATGATTACAAAAAGACCAATTGGACCACTGCATAATTAGGCACTTTTTTTATAGGTATTTCATCTTTTCCTTATATGTCGCCTTCAATAAAACTGCATTTTAATTGTTTTACAGGTTGTTGCCATAAACTTAGGCAGACGGAAGATCGATCGCGTTCTGAATATCAGAATAATGCACATCAGGAAGTAGAAATAAAGATTCGACACACCTTCAGCCATTTTCATATCCATATTAGAAATATGTCAACGTAAATATGCTACTTTTCATAGTTTGTTATGTAATTCGTAATATTGCAATATGTTTATATAAAGTTGATAAAAATGAGTAAAAGGCTTCAAGTAAACTAAAAAATAAACCTCGCTCTGTGAAAACGGGGTTTAATCCATGTGCGTAAAGTGTCGTCCCATATAGAACACTGATTTCTTATGTGTTACCTTTATTTAACGAAATATTTTACGAAATATTCGTTGATTTTGAGCGTTATGGGGGGTTTAAACGTTTAAGCGTTGCTAAAAGTGTACGGGCAGTGAAAATGAATGTACCCGATGCAAATATTGTTTTATTGTGCTACTTGTGTACAGTTTATATATCATTAGAACATATAGATAAATTTCAAATAACACGGTAAACACTTAATGAGATCTAGATTAATTTGATTATGTTGTACAAAATCAATCAATTCACCCTTAAGCCTTTGTTCTAACATTGGAACGAATCAACTGTGTCTATTGCATTTACATTGTCAAAAACATGGGGCCTCGCTCTCTGAAAAGGGGGATAAATGCATGTGCTTAAAGTGTCATCCCAGATTAGCCTGTATAGTCCGCACAGACTAATCAGGGCAGACACTTTTCGCCTAAACTTGATTTTCGTTCAGAAGAGACTTCCTTTAAACGAAAAAATCCATAAAATCGGAAAGTGTCGTCCCTGATTAGCTTGTGCGGACTCCACAGGCTCATCTGGGACGACACTTGACACTCACTAAACCCCCTTTTCACAGAGCGAGGCTCAAGTGTATTGAAGCGGAACTTCTTTATTTTGAACAAAGCTAAGTCTATAAATACTTCAGATATTGAAACGTAGAAGAAACCTCACGCCCAAGTTAACGCAATAACACAGGCGAAAATGATCGCTAAAGCCATTTCTTAAATATAAACAATATTTTAGCTATTGCAGTTCACCTAATACATGATGTGTTACTTTATTTTCTATTGTAGAGGCCATGCTGAAACATTCCGCAGATTAAATGGTGAAACAAATTATTACTTATAATTATTGCACTAGGTTTAAATACCACAACGATAAAAATAAACGCAATTTAAGTATTTACAACGATTAAAACCAAATACAACTGCAATCGAAATACTACCATATGATCTAATTATTATATAACTAATTGATACACATATTAAATGAATTAGGTTGCATATAATAGCACACGTCGCGAGAGTAACAAAACAATATAGGGATTAAGATGAAGGGTTAGGCTGACATGATGTCGTTGTTAGCATTTTTGTGAAAACATTATTATGAGGCCTTATTGGCAGATATCTCCCTACGTTTTTCAATGCACATGCATGTACATTTCATGCATATGAATCGAAGGAAGTACAGACATAAAGTATATAAATAAGTTTGTATGAGCATATTTAAAGGAAAATGTGACTATGTTGTTGAATATGAAGAGTTATCCGTAATTTTAATTAGTTTGATGATAATGAGTAGCATACGTGTTATTAGTAGGGATGTTGTAGTGGTGGTAGTTACAGCAGTAGTTAAAGTAGTAGTTGTAAAGTTACAGCAGTAGTAAAAAGTAGTAATTGTAAAATTGTGGTAGAAGTCAAAGTATTTGTTAATATAGACGTCGTCTTTCATAAATTTGTTGCGATGCTGCAGTAGAGGCAACGTTACTAATATCAATAGTAATACATATGATCAATAAGTGTCATGTATATTTTTAAATCATCTAGTTCCTTCAATCTGTTTTTGAGAATAAATTAGAGATGTCTAAAGCGACAGCATAACCTGTGCAATCGATTGAGGTAAATGAAACTAATCAAGCTGCTCGTCACGCGAATGTGTAAATCCGGTTAACGCCTATTAATATTCACAGGCGATGAATTTAATCGGTTTGACCCAACTTATATTGGCAGTTTTAATGTGAACCACACGTCCTACCGTAACATTTAATTAAATATGAAAGGTAAACTGGGTTAACATTATCATTATAGTGTGCAATTAATTATTACAAGATGTACATACATTAAGAACAGCACGCATACGTTGTTTTCCTGTTAAGATGCTCATATTTTATAAATATGTCTAAATACATTTAAAGAAAGTTTATAGTTGCTTGAGATGTAAAAAGTCAAGGAAAGAATATATTACTATTTTTTCAGTCAAATGTGAATGGTAAACAGGATGTGGTAACAGGTCTTTTTATGTTCTGTTTGAAGTTTCTCGTGAAATCCTGTTCGAAATATATGTCTGACTGTAATCATTGTCGGTGTTTACAAAACGGTTGGAAAATAATGGGACTTAATCCAAATTTAAAGTGTTGCATTGTCTTTAAATATTTAGATATTCTAGCGGTAAAAAGCAATTATGTTCATTATTTTCACGCAAGTTTCGAAAATCATTTACATATCTAATAAATTAATTGTCTAAGTTGCATATACTGTTTTACGTATGATCACGATTAATATGGCATTAATTTCAGATTTTAAGATGGCGTTTGATATTGGAAACTTCAGAACATAGATTTTGCGCCCAGCTTTTAAACTATAAATGTGTATATTTTATATACAACCATATGCACATTAAAACATACATAACATTATATTATTTTTCAAAATAATTTATGTACTCAAAGTTAATTGATAAATTATGAGAAATTCTGAGCCATTTAATTACAATTATGTAAATTCATATTACCTCTTTCCAGTGTGGATTAACTAATGACTGTGTCATCCTTCCCAAAAGTATCCTTTATAACCAGATTTCACGCCATAATTGGTATGCACACATCATTTCCCCAGTGCAGTATCAGCACACGTTAAATTTTAAGTCTTTCATCTACCGCAGCGATACATCATCCACAAACTTCTCCCGTTCTGCGTTCTGTATCTCTTTTTCTAAATATTAAATAACCACACTCTCTCGTGCTCTGTCGTACAATTCTCAATAAAACTTATGGGTACTAGCACGTGCGTAATTCATTTTACAGATTACGAATGTTTCATGTCATACGTTAACTCTTTTAAAAACGCCGCGTAGTCGTTTACATTTGCTTTTATTTTCAGATAACATTATGTTTAACTCTTATCACCCAGACTTCAGTTTTTGTTTATTAAATAAATAGCGCATGTATGCCAACTTAATTCGTGCCACACTACATGCTTATGAATGAAGGTATACGAGTTTTGCTATTAATGAACGATTAATCCCGTTGTCATATTGATGTAACATATGTCCATATTGGAGAAAGTACTGTAAGGATATAAACATGGCTTGTCACATTTACAACGTATCAAATGATCAAAATAAAACACGATACATTGCTTGGGATTAAAGAGTTTTTGAACGCTTGTGAAGTAGTGTTTCCGAAAACAAACGATGTTCCTAGCTTAAAGTGCAAACCTGTCGTTACGTTTATAAATAAATTAATTAAAATAGAGCCACAAGATGCACTTTTTCTTTTGCATAAGTTTTATATGATTACCAAAATACTGCAATTTTAATAAAAAAGAACATTGCATTTTACCATATTATTTTATGAAGAACAACATAGTTTTTTAATCATATCCTGTGCACCAGATAAGCACGAAATTTATTCGAAACGCCAATACATTTATCGTAAAGTGCACTCATGCCAATGTTATGATACTTATCTACTTGCCCTTTCACTAACCGACAATTACCTGCGTTCCAAACATCGTGCACCAGAGCACTTCGGTCTCGGTTTTCAAACGCACGATAACCGCCCGTCAATGTCGAACGTGTATTGTTTGGATTATTCATCATCCACATACTTGATTCAATAAACTATCTATAAAATGTTAATATCTTACAAGTAAAGTCGGGAAAACAATATGTGAAGATTATTCATGAAACACCCGCATGTTTTTGCAAATGAGTGTTCGGAAGATACCTCTACATGATCTAAATGAGGTTGACATGATTTTCGACCTGTTTAGGCCCTAAGTGCTTTGAATCGACCGTCTCAATGTATGACCAAAGCTTTGATCAGTCGTGTATGCATAATGTTTGCATTGCCCTTTATTTCAATGGCCATTGGTCACTTGCGATAAATTAATGATTAAGAATTTTAACACAACCGAGCATAAGTAGAAGTAGTAGTGGTAGAAGTAGTAGTGTTTGTAGACGTATTAGTAGTTCTAGTAAGAGAAGTAACATTAGTATTAATTCTTACTGTAAGAACACTCTTGGAAAGTATTGCTATTATTTAAATACGTATATGCGGTTCTTTTCTCTAATAGGAAACGCTAAACCTATCGAAAGTTGATAATAAATGTGTACGTCAGAATTATCTCAAAGATGAGATAAAATGTATTTATGTATTTGAAGAAATCAATCATCCAAATGAAAGGTTAACAAAAGGTAATTCAGCAAGGTTGAGGAACTAATAAAGAAAGTATACACGCGGATGAGAGAATTTCAATATTTATTTTTCGATGCAATACAATCGCGCTGACCGCTATTTGGATGCGATGATAAGAACAACAGTTTCTGTCGTAAAATTGAATTAAACATTAAAGATGAACTCGGTTAATGTTTGTAAGTTACTTATACTCGGAGTAACTGAATTTAAAACAACAGTCCAAGTACGTTTTGAACAGACGGTCTTAGTTTATAAAAAGTAAAAAAATATATTAACCGGAACGGTCACAAAATGTTTTTTGTTATGTAGTATTGTGAGATATACAGAAGATAAACAAGATTAAAAACGAGATGGAGTATTATAAATGTATGTTATATAACCCAATGTACTGTTTTGATATATTACACATTATTAATTAATAAGCATCCAATAACAGGCAATATAGTTCAGGAACAACATCAGAAAAAAAATCAGGTTAAGGAGCATAAGTTTATTCCTTAAAAAAATATCACGTAAGTTTAAAACATAATACCTTTACCTAGACGATGTTCGGTTCAATGACTTTGATATCCACTTGAAAACGTTTCTTTTTAAACGAAAATACACACCGTTTCTTACTGTTACATACTACTGCACTTTCATATTCCGGTGCACTATATGCCCAAACACCATTTGTACACTTGTCGTGACTTGGCTACTTTTATTTTATCTACCGCAGTTAAACTACTGCCACAGGCACCCGTGATGTTGCTGTTGATACATAGGAGTGCGCCTTCACACTATTAACAATACAACTAATCAACCACGCCATAAACATTTTACTGCAGATTAAAAAGGGTGACATATTGAATACTGGACTAAATATTTTCACATCATTTGGTTTCTAAACAAAAAGTTATATACTAAGGTGTATTTGGAACACACCATAAACTTTAAATTGTGTATATTTACACAGGACTGTATGACAATTGCAGATAAATATGTTAAAACAATCTTGATTATCAAGTTAGCGGGACTAATCTAAGTTTTCTGAAGAATAAAACAACTCTGCTATGTTGAGGCTCAATATTGTTGAAGTATTTACCGAACCAATTTATAAGCCTCGTTATCCCACCATGGATACCAGGAAAAAGGAAACGAAACGCTAATAAAACTGTGTTAATTGCATCCATAAATATACCAATGTAGGATGCGTATCGTCTTATCATCTCGCTGACCGCCAATTACCTGCGATTAAAACCACGTGGTTCGACATCTCGTCTGAGGAGCATACAAGTCCTAGAAAATGTTGGCAAACCTTCTGCAGTATTGGCACGAGGACCAGTGCCTCAGAACGTGTGCAATCGCACCGCATAGCTATATTGTAACCTATTTACTACATACCATTAAGGTTGATGATTACAATAAAAATTGGACCACTGAATAATTAGGCACATTGTTTTAAGTATTTCATTTTTTCCTTACATGTCGCCTTCAATAAAACTGATCTTTAATTGTTTTACAGGTTGTTGCCATAAACGTGGGCATACGGAAGATCGATCGCGTTCCGAATATCAGTATCTCGCACATCAGGAAGTAGCAATAAAGATTCGGCACACCTTCAGCCTTTTCATATTCATATCAGAAATATATCAACGTAAATATTTTACTTTTCATAGCTTGGTATGTTATTCGTAATATTGCAATATGTTTATATAAAGTTGATTAAAATGAGTAAATGGTTTTAAATAAACTAGAAATGAACCTCGCTCTGTGGAAATGGAGTTTAATCCATGTGCGTAAAGTGTCGTCCCGTTAGGAACATTGATTTTGTATGTGTTAACTTTATTTTACGAAATATTTTACGTAATATTCGTTGAATTTGAGCGTTATGGGGGCGTTCAACGTTTAAGCGTTGCTAAAGGTGTACGGGCAGTGAAAATGAATACACCCGATGCAAATATTGTTTTATTGAACAATAGAACATATGAATACATTTCAAATACCACGGAAAAAACTTAATGCGATCTAGATTAATTTGATTGTGTTGTACAAAATCAAATAATTCACTCTTAAGCCTTTCTTTTAAACATTGGAATGCATCAACTGTGTCTATTTCATTACATTGTCAAAACCAAGTGGCCTCGATATGTGAACAGGGGGATTAATGCATGCCATGGGCGCAAAGTGTCATCCCTGATTGGCCTGTACAGTCCGCACAGGCTAAGCAGGGACGAGACTTTCCGCCTAGACTTGATTTTCGTTTAGAAAAGACTTAATTAAACGAAAACAATCCAAAAAAGCGGAAAGCGTCGTCTCTTTTTAGCCTGTGCGGACTCCACAGGCTCATCTGGGACGACACTTTACACACATTCACTAAACCCCCTTTTCACAGAGCGAGGCTCAAGTGTATTGAAGCGGAACTTTTTTATTTTGAACAAAGTTAAGTCTATAAATACTTCAGATATTGAAACGTAGAAGAAACCTCACGCTCAAGTTAACGCAATAACACAGGCGAAAATGATCGCTAAAGCCATTTCTAAAATATAAACAATGTTTTAGCTATTGCAGTTCACCTAATACATGATGTGTTACTTTATTTCTATTGTAGAGGCCATGCTGAAACATTCCGCAGATTTAATGGTAAAACATATTATTACTTATAATTATTGCACTAGGTTTAAATACCGCAACGATATTAAAAAAAGCAATTGAAGTATTTACAACGATTCAAACCAAATGCAATTGCAATCGGAATGCTACCATATGATCCAAATATTGTAAAAATAATTGATACACGTATTAAATGAATTAGGTTGCATATAATAGCACACGTCGCGAGAGTCACAAAACAATATGAGGCTTAAGATGAAGGGTTAGGCTGACATGATGTCGCTGTAAGCATTTTTGTAAAACATAATTATAAGGCCTTATTTGCAGGTATCTGTCAACGTTTTATAATGCACATGCATGTACACTACATGTAATCGAAGAATGAACAGACTTAAAGTATATAAATAAGTTTTTATGAGCAAATTTAGAGGAGAATGTGGATATGTTGTTAAATATTAAGAGTTATCAGTAATTTTAATTAGTTTGATGATAATGAGTAGCATAAGTGTTCTTAGTAGGGATGTTGTAGTGGTGGTAGTTACAGCAGTAGTTAAAGTAGTAGTTGTACAGTTACAGCAGTAGTAAAAGTAGTTATTGTAAAATTGTGGTAGTAGTCAAAGTATTAGTTAATATAGACGTCGTCTTTCAACAATTTGTTGCGCTGCTGTAGTAGAGGCAACGTTACTAATATCAATAGTAATACATTTGATCAATACGTGTCATGTGTATTTTGTAATCATCTAGTTCCTTCAATCTGTTTTTGAGAATATATTAGAGATGCCTAAAGCGACAGCATAACCTGTGCAATCGATTGAGGCAAATGAAACTAATCAAGCTGCTCGTCACGCGAATGTGTAAATCCGGTAAACGCCTGTTATTATTCACAGGCGATGGATTTAATCGGTTTGACCCGCCTTATATTGGCAGTTTTGATGTGAACCACACGTCCTACCGTAACATTTAATTAAACATGAAAGGTAAACTGGGTTAAAATTATCATTAGAGTGTGCAATTAATTACTACAAGATGTACATACATTAAGAACAGCACGCATACGTTTTTTTCCTGTTAAGAGGCTCATATTTTATAAATATGTCTAAATACATTTTAAAGAATGTTTATAGTTGCTTGAGATGTAATAAGTCATGCAAAGAATACATTAATATTTTTTAGCAAAATGTGAATGGTAAATAGGATCTGGCAATAGGTCTATTTATGTTCTGTTTGAAGTTTCTCGTGAAATCCTGTTCGAAATATATGTCTGATTGTAATCATTGTCGGTGTTTACAAAACGGTTGGAAAATAATGGGACTTAATCCAAATTCTGTTCCATTTTCTTTAAATATTTAGCTATTCTAGCGGTAAAAAAGCAATTATGTTCATTACTTTCACGCAAGTTTCGAAAATTATTTACATATCTAATAAGTTAGTTTTCTAAGTTGCATATATTGGTATACGTATGATCACGATTAATATGGCATTAATTTCAGATTTTAAGATGGCGTTTCATATTGGAAACTTCAGAACATAGATTTTGAGCCCAGCTTTTAAACTATAAGTGTGTATATTTTGTATACAACCATATGCACATTAAAACATACATTACATTATATTATTTAAAAATAATGTTTGTACTCAAAGCTAATTGATACATAATGAGAAATCCTGAGCCATTTAATTACAATTATGTAAATTCATATTACCTCTTTCCAGTGTGGTTTAACTAATGTGTAATCCTTCCCAAAAGTATCCTTTATAACCAGATTTCACGCCATCATTGGTATGCACAGATCATTCCCCTTGTAGTTATCCAGTGCATTATCAGCACGCGTTAATTTTATTATTTCATCTACCGCAGCGATACATCATCCACAAACTTCTCCCGTTCTGCGTTCTGTATCACTCTTTCTCAATGTTAAATAACCACACTCGCTCGTTCTCTGTCGCACAATTCTCAATAACACTTATGGAGACTAGCATGTGCGTAATTCATTTTAAAGATTACGTATGTTTCATGTCATGCGTTAACTCATTTATAAACGTCCCGTAGTCGTTTACATTTGCTTTTATTTTCAGATAACATTATGTTTAACTCTTATCACGCAGGCTGCAGTTTGTTTTTTATTAAATAAATATCGCAAGTATGCCAACTTAATTCGTGTCACACTTCATGCTAATGAATTAAGGTATACGAGTTTTTCTATTAATGAACGCTTAATTACGTGTCATATTGATGTAACATCTGCCCATATTAGAGAAAGTACTTTTTTTATATGATAACCAAAATACTGCATTTTTAATAAAAAATGCACATTGCATTTTACCTTATTATTTTATGAAGAACAACTTAGTTTCTTAATCACATCCTGTGCACCAGATAAGCACGAAATATATTCGAGACGCCAATACATATATCGTAAAGTGCACTCATGCCAATGTTATGATACCTATCTACTTGCCCTTTCGCTGACCGACAATTAACTGCGTTCCAAACATCGTGCACCAGAGCATTTCGCTCTCGGTTTTCAAACCGCCCGTCAATGTCGAACGTTTATTGTTTGGATTATTTATCATCCACATACTTGCGTTAATAAACTATCTACACAATTTGAACATCTTTCAAGTAAAGTCGGTATAACAATATGTGAATTTTATCAATGAAACACCAGCATTTTTTTGCAAATTAGTGTTCGAAAGACATGATCTAAATGAGTTTGACATGGTGTTTGACCTGTTTAGGCCTTAAGTGTTTTGAATCGGCCGTCTCAATGCATTGACCCCAGCTTTGATCAGTCCGGTATGTTTAATGTTTGTATTGTCCAGTATTAAAATGGCCATTGGTCACCTGCGGTAAATTACTGATTTCGGAATTATAATAAAACTGAGCTGAAAAAGTAGAAGTAGTAGTAGTAGTAGTAGTAGTAGTAGTAGTAGTAGAAGTAGTAGTAGTAGTAGTAGTAGTAGTAGTAGTAGTAGTAGTAGTAGTAGTAGTAGTAGTAGTNCGTATCACTTCCAGCAACCATTCGCCTCAGTACATGTATCGTGAAAGCTCGTATACGACTTACGATCCCTTAAATAGTATTTCGTCAAATTCGTATACGGAAGCCTATCCGGAAACTCTCATTGACGTCTCGTGGTGTGAAAAATTATTAACAATTGTGTTTATAATGCTCATACTATTTATTGTATGGAATGTATTCATGTGACACCAAGGCCGCTATTTTGTTTGTCTATATTATATAACAAATTACAGCGCGATCTAAAATACTGTACCGGATACAAAACTTACATAAAAGCGATAATATACAATCGTTCTACAAGTCCTAGCAGAGCGCTGATGATAAAAGGTCTAGAAAAAGGTTCTGAAGAAGAAAGTAGCAAAACAATTCATGAAAGTAGACTTTTATACAATTGTAAATAATGTATGCTGTTCCGCAGAAAATCTACGTAATGTACACACGAAATGAACACTGTTTGGTAAACACATAAATCTGAGCATATTTGTTCAAACACCGTAAACATTTTCGTTGTAAATTTCATTGAAGTAATAAATGTTTGTCAATCTTTGTTTTAGGGTGTGAAGTCAAGATTGTTTATTAATTTTATATAATATTCCCAGTTCATAGTCATACGTCTGTTTACGATATAGAGCATACACTATTAACCATGGTATTGTATATACTCGCGTTTATGTTACTTAAATAGTTGTTATGCTATTGTTTTGTCACGGTTCAAACTTATATATAAATTATTACATACGTGTGTGCATGTAAATATGTGTTCAGTGCGTATAATTACTTCAAAATAAGCTGTATATGCTTAGTTAAAAATAAATAATTTTTGTTTTGTTCTGTTCTAAACCGTTTCCAGATGTGCATAGTAGAGACAACGATAAAACTCACATAAAAGTATTCACCTTCTTATTTATTTTTGATAATTGTTTGTTTTTTAAGAATGATATGTTGTAAATACATGAACACGTAAGTGACATTAGAATGGCCTATTTAGGCTTCAGTGATGCCATTGAATGTAGTAATGTGTTTGCACATTTCTTGTATCGTATTGGTTCGACTTATTGTTAAGATGATAATATAAGGTGTGCATAATATGGATATATCTTTTTTAAGATTGTGTTTATATTTTCTACAATTTTACTCAATTTAGTTCTTTCGTATTTCACGCATGATTTGGTGCAATTACGTTTGACAGATAAACTAAACACAAAAATTATCTGTGTAATGAGGTAGCCTAGTTAAGTCCTAAGGGGCATGGAGGAGCATGTTTGCAGTGCAGTGATCATATGTACATGTCATGCTTAAAAGAATGAGCGAATAGCATACGGGCTGTCGTGCAAGCTGTCTGATTTCAATCTGCTATCGGATTCGCGTTGCTTGTAAAGTTAAATGTAATCAATATGATCGCCGTGTCAAGTTTTACAAAAGATTGTTTGCGTTATCTTGGTTTCAAAAAAGAAACATAATATACATAATAAACATAAATTTCCTGATATTTTTGATTGAGGATGTCACAAAGAACATGACAGGTCATGTGTGAACACGCTTCACTACGAGTTTGTGCTTGCCATGAATCCTTTGTCATGGCTAAGACCATTCAAGTGAAATAAGCCTTTCAGAGTAGTATGACAGTTCTTACATCAGCGACTACTTCCGGTAGACAGCTATATTCGCCGAACCAAAGCTTGTTTTGTAACTTTCATTCCAAAAAAAAAAACAGTTATCATGTGGTCACAATCATATCCGTTCTGGTAAATATGTATATATGTATTATCCTAAAATTTAAATTCATTTGACCTTGAAGTATTACCATTACCTAGGTTTTTTTTCCGTCACGCGATGCAAATAACTTCCGCATAGTTATACAAAATTCCTTTCATCCCAGACAAAGTAAAACTCACGCCGAAGTACTTAAGTTCCTTATTATTAAGATTTAAATCTCACAAAAGTTGTTTTTTTCCACTAAACCGACCGACCTTTACTTTTGTGCCGAGGCCAAAAAAAAATAGGTCGGTTTCCGGTCTCCTTGGAAAAAAAACAGGGTCGGTAGGTAGGGATTTTTTTTTTTTTTTTTTTTTTTTTTTTTTTTTNTTTTTTTGGCGACCCCAATAAAAAGTTGAGGGTCGGCACCGATTCTGGAGACACGGTCGGGCGACCGGAAACGGACCTATTTTTTTATTTTGCCAACACTAAGATTCTTTTGTGTTCTTTTCCATGTTGAGTTTACGATCATTTTTGCTAATTGCAATTATATTAAATATATTAACTATTAGGTTTGCGATAATATTTGCTATATTTAAATTCGATCATGTGGGCTACATTAACTTTTAATTAACAAAAAATAATCTTATTTAGAGATTGTGAATTGTCTGCATGTCGTTGCATATTTTTAGTCAAAGTGGGGAACCGTAAAGAATGAAGCGACAAATCCTTGTCCGGCTTTGCAAAGAGAATGATTGGATGGTCCTCTAGCGAAGCACTCGGACAAGTTTGATTCGCTAAAGATGACAATGCCTTTTTTTCCTTATATGACCAGAGAAGATAAAGTCTTCTGTCAAAAAGAAAGTCAGATTTCCCCAAAAAATCCTCTCTATCAATTGGTACACGTTATTTCAATAATTAAACACATTTCTACCACGAGAAGGTGTAGTTTTTCTTATATGGCCATGTTCTGAAAACAGGTCAGAATTATATAAAACCCACTGACTGAATGGCCAAAACGTTAAAAGACTCAACACTCTTGCGTATTCTTAAACAGAAATCTTTAGCAGTAGCAATCGCTTAACAAGGCATCGAACACATAACACGTATTTGTTTGTTTGTTTTATTTTTTTAATTTTTTTAAGTACTGGTCATTTGACAGTTCACATAGTCAAAATAAATATAAGATAATAAATGGGAAAGTGTTAAACCTTAACAGCAATACTACCTGTCTAATAATTAATACATGTCTATCACCAAATAGATTTATCTATTACATTATGATTTAGACGATCGTTCTACAATATATATGTTAACAGAGATGTTAACTTAATATTTCGCGCAATCGTGTAATATATATAACACACTTTCTGTGATTAAAATGATATTGATCAATTTTTCTGCGAGCATGTTCTCCAAGCATCTACAGCATGCCTGTATATGATAACGATTATTGTATAACTTTGCAAATAATGATTTGCCTTATCAATAGGACCCGATATATTTAAATGTTGATGTCTGTGTGTTGAATGTTCCGAACGCAATGTATGGTTACTTGGTTTCAAACAAAAAATGAAATCGATGTAGTACTTTAAACAGCATTTTCTGCACACGAAAGTAGCGATTTTCAGACAATTCATTCACTGCAGCGATTTATGCATTATTTGTATAAAGGCCTGCACGCAATCGGGAAGTTATCAAGAAACGTATTTGCAGCTTGTTGACGGACACAAATAAACTGTTATTTCGTTTTGAAACATTTGTATTAAAATGCTTAGACTACGACCGTCTGATATTCATTATTCGCAGGATTCGATAAACAACACGTTTGACTCGAGGTGTAATCACAGTGGAGTGTATATCGGAAAGACATTGGATAATATTTGCGAAGGAAGGTAGGATTTAACTCGAACATGGACACACGTGGGGATAATTTCAGACATAAACTTTGCTATAGCCGAGGTTTAACTTTAAAAAAAGTATATATTTTTTGTCTCGTCTACATAATTATAATAATTACTAGAAATGGCGGCGCGGCAGCGTCCGACGCGTACCCCACGCCGCATAAAAATTGGTGAATAAATGAAGAAGTTATGTTAAAACAAAATTTTGAGTGGGCGTGGTCTGGTGTGAGATGCTTTTGAAGAAGATGGATATAAAAGCATCAATTTAAGTTTATCTTCATCACCACAATTGTGTATGAGGGTACGAAATTTTTGGGTACGAAAAAAAAATTGGGTACGAAAATTGGGTACGAAAAACTTATGCCAAACAAAAATTTGGGTACGAAAACAAATGTGGGTACTAAAAAAATTAGATACGAAAAAAAAAGGGGGAAGGAAAAAAAATGCACGGTAATCACGGGCGCCACCTCTTTTTTGCGATGCATTAATAAATGAGCAAATGCTACTTCCGAGGTGGCGCTTATGACCGGATGTTTTGAAATTTCACGGATAATTCAACAGGATGAGTGGGTTTTATATGTTTTTTCCAACATTTTTTGCATTATTAAAAAGATCGGGCAATGTAGTGCGATTCAGCGAAGATTTATTCATCCACAAATGTACATAAACATATAATAACAACCAATTTGGAAACGTGATGACCTTTATAATTTGTAGTCTGATGAAGTTTTTAAAAGAAAATCGATGTATATTACCTGTGTGACGAGCACATTTCCACCCCAAAAAATCGCTAACGACATCAAACCATTGCTTTGAACATTTACAGTGGTTGCATGCATAAAAACATTGGCTTATTATCGTTATAATAGATAATTTTGCATCTCAAAAGAGATGGAGCCAATGCCAAGGAGGTGGCGCTAATGATAGGAGGTGGCGCCAATGCACATTTTCAACTATTTTAATTTTCTGTGCCAACTATACAGTTTTTGTATAGTATTCCAGGTTGATTGCTTGATCTTTTTTCTTAATTCGATCATAATAAAATACAATCGAAAAAGTAAAGTCTACATAATTATGAGGAACTATGTGCTGCAAAGAGATTTTGAAGATTTCTGCCATTGCATATACTATTAAACTAGAAAGTAACTTGAGTATAATAAAAAAAAGTTAACGATTGAAGACCGAGCTATCTTTATTTTGTGGAGATGTTAGTGGAAACAAACGACATATTTTAGCCTAATTAAGATTCGTTGACCTTTGCCTTTCCGCGAATTAAGCATTTGGATTAGGGGACACAACTCATCGCAGAAGTTCCATCTTTTAATTATTTCGTGAATTATCTTAATGTATAAACACATTTGTTGTAAAAGAAATATTGCGAGAATGTTGAGAATTTAGTAATTGGATTTATTGAGTATTACATATTTTGGGTTTATATCATACAACATGTTTTATTCAGGTCGCTGACTTTTTATATATTGACATTTTTAAATCTTGTTTTTATAGAATGTGTATAGGTTCTAAATAGATTTGAGTTAACGTATTTACGCTGAAAAATAAAAATAAATATGAAAAAGGAACAATTTCTATCAAATGTAAGTCATGTGTTGATATATATATATATAGATTCATTGGCGCCACCTCCTGTCATAAGCGCCACTTCCTTGACATTGGCTCCATCTCTTTTGGGAAAATACAAAATTATCTATTTGATCTGCAAGAAGCCAACGTGTTTGTGCATGCAGCAATTATTATATGTTGAACGCAGTCGTTTCATGTCGTTAGCGAATTAATCGGATGGAAATTGCTCGTTACACAGGCAAAAGACATCGATTTGCTTTCAAAAACTCCACCATGCCACAACTTATAAAGGTCCTCACGTTTCCAAATGGGTTGTGATTGCATGTTTCTTTACATTTGTGGATGAATTACTTTTCGCTGAATCGCACTACATTGCCCGATTTTTAAAATAATGCGAAATATGTTGGAGAAATATATAAAACCTACTCACCCTGAAGAATTATCCGTGAAAATTCAAAACATCCGGTCCTTAGCGCCACTTCGGAATAAGCATTGGCTCATTCATTAATGCATCGCAAAAAAGAGGTGGCGCCCGTGATTACCGGCCGTGAAATGGGTACGAAAAAAAATTGGGTACGAAAAAAAAATTGGGAACGAAAAAAAAATTGGGTAAAAATTTGGGTACGAAAGAATTTTGGGGTACGGGGAAGTAGTACCCGTGGAGAACTTGACCCATTCAGCGAAACTGGGAGGTGGGTTACATTCTCGATCAAATCTAAAAATAACTAGTGCTTATAGTGTAGGGGGAGAAAGTAGCCAGGACGGACGAAAAGGCAATTTTGGGTGGGTGTGGCCTATTTTGGCGGGGCCCTGGGGTGGGTAATGTGGTCATGGATGTATAGACCGTGTTGTCATAAGAGATGTTCAGTTTTTATTTCAAGTCAATTGGCAAATAAATGAAGAAGTTGTGTTAAAACAAAATTTTGGGTGGGCGTGGTCTATGTGGGCGGGGCGCCCCAGGGTTGGTAATGGGTCCATGCATAGTTGAAATTGACCGTATTGTCATAAGATATGTTCAGTATCAATTTGAAGTAAATCGGTGTAAAAATGAAGAAGTGAATGTAAGATAACCTAAACTAGAGTGTTAACAAGGTTTAACTATACACATAAAAGGAAAACTGCCCTGCCCCCATAACCTTTGACCTAGGGGTCAGATCAAATTTCCAAAAAGTGCACCGTCGCACATATGCTCATAGCTACCATGTGTGTAAGTTTCAAGGTTCTAGTGCTAATAGTGAAGGAGAAGATAGTGGCCAGGACGGACGGACAGACGGCGGTGATAGCCACAATATCCCCACGCTTTTCGAAGCGTGGGGATAATTAAAAATCTATGCATGCACATGTCTGTCCATTATTCCGCAAACTACGTAGTTAATAAGGTAAATGATTAGAAACATAAATCATCAGACTACCACTACATTGACATATGTACCTTACTACTACTACCACCACCACCACCGCCGCAACCATCGCCGCCGCCACCACCACCACCACTACTAATACTTCTACTAATACTAATACTTATACTTATACTTCTACTACTTCCGCTTCTTCTACTGCTATTTGTTTAAATACTACTACTACTTCTACTACTTCTGCTTCAACATTACTGGCGGATTTGAAATACTTATTCAACAACCATCTCTGAAAAGAATGACCCATTTAAATTGAATAAAATCCGAAAATATAATATTGTTTTACTTTGGTATATTTTTTAATGATCTGGCTCATAAAGGTGTTCCAATATATCGCTATGTGAAATAGGAAATCTGATATTTATAAAGCAAACTTTTCCGTGGGAAAGTAATATTTGTTAGATTACTTTACTGCTTTGAAACTGTTTCTTCTACCACTACGACTTCGACTGCTGCGTCTGCTGTTGCTACTTCTACTACTACTACTACTACTACTGCTACTGCTACTGCTACCGCTACTGCTACTGCTACTGCTACTGCTACTGCTACTTCTTCTGCTATTGCTACTGCTACTGCTACTGCTACTGCTACTGCTACTGCTACTACTACTACTACTACTACTACTACTACTACTACTACTACTACTACTACTACTACTACTACTACTACTACTACTACTACTACTACTACTACTACTACTACTACTAC
>VMBQ01001486.1:115992-187337 GCA_007657795.1 Dreissena rostriformis
GCCCTTTCGTATTCCGTCGCAGACTTAACTACTTGTATTTCCGCATTAATACCACTGCCACAGGCACCCGTTACGTTGTGGTGAATAAAAAGTATCGCAACGTCTCCCCCGTAAACAATGAACTTATCAACAAACCATAAACATTTTTACCGCAGTTAATATGAGGTGACATATCGAATACTGGACTGAATATTTTCACAGCATTTGTTTTCTAAATTATAATGTATATGCTAAAGTGTATTTGGAGCACACCATACAGTTAACTTGAACTTGTGTAAAGTGCCACACGTCTGAAGGAAAACGGCAGATAAACATGTTGAAACAATCTTGAGTATCGGGTAAGCGGGACTAATTTAACTAAGTTTTCTGAAGAATACAACTCTGCTTTATTGAGGCTCAATATTGTTGAAGTATTTACCGAACCAATTTATAAGCCTCGTTATCCCACCATGGATACTAGGAAAAAGGAAACGAAACGCTTATGCAACTTTGTTAATTGCATCCATAAATATACCAATCTATGACGCATATATTCTAATCATCGTGCTGACCACCAAATACCTGCGATTAAAAGGTATGTGATAAATAATATTGCAATATGTTATACAGTATAAGATTGCGTGACATGAGTTCATGGTTTTAAATAAACTAGAATGAGCCTTGCTCTGGGAAAACGGGGTTTAATCCATGTGCGTAAAGTGTCGCCCCAGACTAGCCTGTGCACTTTCCACTGTTATGGTATGTTTCGTTTAAATGAAGTCTATTCTGAGCAAAAATCCAGTTCAGGTTTAAAGTGTCGTCCATTAATAGCCTGTGCGGACTGCACAGGCTAATCGGGGACGAAACTTTACGCACATGCATTAAGACCCGTTTTCTCAGATCGAGGCTCAAGTTATTTATCGGTTACAACTCACTGCGTTTATTACGCTATTATAACGGGCACACATATAATCAAAAGTAATGTCCACATGGTCGATACAATGCTGTCATTATACCTGAGGGGTTGCAATTTTTAAGTTAATTGTTTCTGATATAGATATTTATGTTAGTACTGGCAAACTATTGTCAACATGATCGATATACTGTAGTAAATCATCTTCTTAAATGCGAATTAAAATTTATTTTAAATTAGACAGGATTACTCGTCACAATTGTAATTGTATACAGATGGACAACTTACACAAATAAATAATGACGTTCTACAATTGTTCGTTCCACTTTATAAATTTATTACTCCGAAACGTTGCAAGATAGTTACAGCGCACCTGTTAGGTAGATACAATAATTGTGACGACCAATGAAACGTATAATGTGTAATGAACATAATAATTAAATGGGTAACGGACATACACGACATCGACTCTCTCATCATTTGAAGAAACTAGAGAGGAATGTTATAACCACAAGCTCACTTCCCATGCATGACTGAGAATGTGGTATGCATATTTTACATCTGGAGATTTACTCACTGGCAAATGGTGTTCCAAATTGATTAACATGCATGCGTCTTATTGTTTTCTTAATAAACCGCACAACACGCACACTAGAGGTCAACACTGTATTGACAAAACAGAAGGAAAATGCATGTATTGATTACAATATTGCCATGTTGGGGATATTTGTAAACTTCGTTTGAGTCTCCACCGTATTCACGTATTTACAGGATGTTTTTTGTTACAAACTGGTATGTGTCTAAAATAGTTAGATGGGATGCAAAACTAGCTCCGTCATACAATTGTCGTTTTTTTTTGTTCTCAACTATTGTAAACAAATTTTAAAAAAACTTGTATTAAACCACGAGTTTTCGATTTATATACAAGCCTGGATATCGAAACAAACAACATCCAGAAAACAAACTCTAATTATTATCACAAATTAGTCAAGCGAATGTGATGTTGGTAACGAATATTGAAGGACGTATGTGCTCATGTAGACAAGTGCGTGCCTCTATGAATCAATCATTCAACACGGAAAATAAATTTATAAAGAAGTAATTCATGAAAATCTCTTCTATCAATTAAAGTGGTATCTTTTTAGCGTGTTAAGTGTCACAAATTCAGGTCGTTTGTATTATGGCATTTAAATAAATATAGGCTTTTCTACCTATTAAACGGATATGCGGAGTAAACATGTACGGGCAGTGAAAAGACACCCGATGCAAATTACAGTTTTTTTGGGTTACTTTTGTACAGTTTATATACTATTTAAAAAAAATAATGATACAATAGCACACGTCGCGAGGGTCACATCTTGAGCAAGACAAAACAATATGAGGATTAAGATGAAGGGTTAGGCTGCCATGATGTCGTTGTAAGCATCCTTTTGAAAACATTATTATGAGACCTTATGGCAAGATATCTGTCTACGTTTTATTATGTGCATACATATGCAAGACATGAAAATAAATCGAAGGAAGTACAAACATAAGGTATATAAATCAATTTTTATGAGCATGTGTCAAAATGTATATTTATATTTTGTTTGAAGTTTCTCGTCTTATGCTGTTCGAATTATATGTCTGATTTAATCAGTGTCTGTGTTTACAAAAAGTTTGGAAAATTATTGGACTGAATCCAAATTTAAAATTTCCAATGTACTAAAATATTTAGTTACTCTAGCGCTAAACAATCAATTATGAGCATTCTTTTCACGCAAGTTACGAAAACCATTTAGTACAATACATAAGAAGTTTATTTTCTAAGTTTATTGTTATTTTATGCGTATGATCACGGCCGATATGGCATTCATTTCAGATTTTTAGACGGTATGCGTTATTGGAAACTTCAGAGCATAGACTTTGCGCCCAGCTATTGAACTATAAGTGTGTTCATTTTATGTACAACCATATGCACATACAACCATACATTATTTATTATAAAAATCTATGCACTTATAGTAAAATGATAATTTTTTAGAAGTTCTAAGCCAATTATGTAATTTATATTACCTCTTTCCAGTATGGTTTAACTTATGTGTAATCCTTTTCACGAGTATCCTTTATAACAAGATTTCACGCCATTATTGGTATTCATACACCATTCCCTTGTCGTTAAACAGTGCAGTATCAACACACGTTAATTTTATTATTCCATCTACCGCAGCGATACTTCATCCACAAACTTCTCCGGTTCTGCGTTCTGTATCTCTCTTTCTCAATGTTAAATAACCACACTCGCTCGTACTCTGTCGTACAATTCTCAATAGCGCTTAAGTCGTCCAGCACGTGCGTAATTCATTTAAAAGATTACGAATGTTTCATGTCATACGTTTTGCTCATTTATAAACGCCGCGGAGTCGTTCACATTCGCTTTCATGTTCAGATAACATTTTGCTTAACTTTTATCACCCAGATTGCAGTTTTTATGAACATCAGCGTTTTCACAATAATAGGGTTTATTTCAACTGTTGATTTGTTTTGTTTGACGAGAAACATACGAACACACACAAACAATATTTATTTTCTGGATTTCTTAATATACACCTTATATTTCGCAATTAAAGCGCATGTATGCAACTTAATTCCACCACACTACATGCTAATGAATGAAGATATACGAGTTGCTTTGCTATTAATGAATGTTTAATCCCGTTGTTCTATTGATGCAACATATGTCAATACTGGAGAAAGAACTGTAAGGATATAAACTTGGCTTGTCACATTTACAACGTATCAAAATGATTCACAGAAAAATGATTCATTGCTTTGGATTAAAAAGAACTTGTTAAGTAGCGTTTCTTAAAACAAACGATGTTTCTAGCTTGTAGTGCAAACCTCTCTTTTAGTTTATAAATTAATCAATTAAAAATAGAGTCTAAAGATGCACTTGTCCTTCTTGCATTTGTTTTTATATGATTATCAAAGTACTGCATTTTGAACAAGCAATGCACATAACATTATAATGTGTTATCTTATGAAGAGAAACTTAGATTCTAAATCATATCCTATGCGCCAGATAAGAAAGATATATATCAGAGACGCCAATAAATATATCGTAAAATGCACTCATGCCAATATTATGATACCTATCTACTTGCCCTTTCGCTGACCGACAATTACCTGCGTTTCAAACATCGTGCACCAGATAATTTCGCTCTTTGATATCGGACGCATATATATATGATACGACTATATGTCGAGTTCGATGAATCGTTAACCGATCAGTACAAACAGAACATCAGGTTTGCAAACGAGGCCATCACCATGACCATTAAATGCATCTATGCGAAATTATTTATTTATGAAATACTCGCCGTTGTTCTTACATTTTCAACCGCCCGCGAATAACCCGTAAATGGCGAAGGTTTATTGTTTTGATTATTCATCATCCACATACTGGCTTTAATAAAGTTAACTATCCATAATTTCTGAATATCTTTCAAGTTAAGTCGGGAAAACAAAGAGTGAAGCTTATTAATGAAACATCCACATGTTGTGCAAATGAGTGTTGGCAAGATACCTCTATGAGTGAGTTTGACATGCTTTTCGACATGTTTAGACCCTTATTGCTTTAAAATGACCGTTTGAATGTATTGACCCCAGCTTTGATCAGTCTTTTATGTTTAATGTATGTATTGTCCGGTATTTCAAGGACAATTGGTCACTTGGTAAATTAATGATTAAGGAATTTAACAAAAGCATACCCTCCTGATACTGTTTGTGGAGTTCAAAACGTTATTAATCAGTTTAGTGATTACTGTATATGTGTTACTTAATATTACCGAAAAACATTCGTTAGGTCTCTTAACATATTTATGTAATATGTTATAACACACGTTTTTGAGAAGGTGAACCGAACGCGAAATAAAATCTTCTAATAAACACTAGTTATAAGATGCATGCAATCTTTATCTCTATCGATTAGGACCGAATGAAAACAAATACTTCTAATTAAAGCCATGTATAGCAGTTTAAACAAATTGACAAATAATGATTTTTTTTCATTCATGAACCTCCTCCTACGTCCGTATATATGTTGGTCTTAACACAGAATTTTGACTACCCCGGTACTTCTTTCATCAACGTTGTAAACATTGTAAATCGCTTAATTACCGTGTGATTAATTAAGTGAGTAATATCATTAGGTGTATATGCTTACTTAATAAAAAAGTTTTGATTTTATTCTACTTCCTAGCTATTTTCAGGACAATACTTTCAAACTAATAAGCAATATGATGCACGGTTGAGCCTTCTGTTCAGTAAACACATTATCGAATGGCGGTCTTTTACTGAACCACTATATATACACAGCTGCTTGTTATGGCCAGCAGCCGCTTACGAGATCGCAACGTTTGACTCTGAGTATTCACACGTGGAAGAAAACGCCATTAGTAACAATAATATTCGACTCGTGCATGATGGTATACAGTATAACACATTTATGATTCTTAATTTTCTGACACGATCGTTGTTTACAGTAATTACGGTTATCCATGTTTATGTCTCTTGCTTCCGTCCCTCATTTAAGTGTTATATACTAAAATATTTCATATCTGAGAAACTGCCTAATTCTCAGTTTTCCGTTAATTTATAAAATGTGTGTGTGTTAACACTAATTATTATGTAAAACGTAATTTCATATCGTCATTTAACAATGGCTATACTGAGATTCAGTATTTAAAATATTACAACACAAATCATACTTCGTGAGATGAATTACAATAAATGCGAGATTTGGTGATTCTTGCCCTTGAATCCGTGTGCACCATACCATGATTATACAACGGAATAAACAAACCTATCAATACTTAAATTTCTTTCTGTTTTGCAAATGATGATGCTAAAAAGCCAAACTGTAAGTGATTAATATTTCATAACATATTCACGTGAATGATGAGCAAAAAAGAATAAAACATGAATACGTGAGTTCAATATTATTCTTTAATAGTCTAAATAGGTTGGTGAATACGGTATGTGTAAATGTTAATAACCTATAACTTAATCCTTATAAAAAAAATGTTTGCAGTCTTTATGATTTTTTGTTAAAGTATGTTTTGTAGTGTTTTCGCCTTGTATGAATACATTAATTAGCTTTAATCTAACGGTCGGACAGAATGCTGAAATGACTGGAAAGTTGTACTGTTAACCTTTCAACACATAGATCGTTTAGATGCTATTTTTCTGGAGGGCATGCAGTTATTAAGGCAATTGTTTCTGACATTTATACTTTTACCGACAATGTAGCAATTACTTTGCCATTTCACATTTTATGTTTGAATTATCGCTATACTCCGTTCAATCTTTTCTGACTTCAATAAAGCGCTGAAATCAGAGAGAAATCAGGTGAATTCATTTTATGAAATAGACGATTTAGACGGCGGTAAAATTCTTCATAATAAATTTTATCGGCGAATAGTTATTTATAGTAACTATAACGATAGTATTGTGTAATTGAACGTAATACATTACAGGTGTCATAAACAGGTACTTTACTGATAGGAATTACCACCATATTACAAGGAACAAAATCAAGTGTTGATTCAATCATTAAACTTGCCAATCTGCATTTAGAAACTTATAACAAGTTAACTATCGTTGTAAAGCTACTTGTTAATATGCAGACAGAAATCTCGAACCTCGGGATAACATAGAAACATATACTTCTCATTTAAATTGCGCAAAAATATATAGCACACGATGTTTTTTTCTTACACCGTCGTTTTTTAATTGTTTAGTACCAACGCACCAGAACTCAACGGGTTTCAATTGACCGTAAATTGCTTTATATCGTGCAGCTTAAACTTAGATAAAAAATAACGAAGCGACCAACATTCTCTTCGTCAGAGTGACATGTTTGAAGGCGATTTTGACATGCCAGTACCACACTATCTGGAAAGTGACTCACTGAATCATAACGAAGATTTTCTTATTGAAATATAAGTGCATGTCTTCAATTATTAAATATAAGCTCTCTAAATATTTTCTTAATCCGAAAGCACCTGCTGAGCAAGTAATTGTTTCACTTTTCGCCACTTTCTTTATAAATTCTCTCCAACCTCGAACATTGGCAAAGCAATGCTTGTATCCAGTTTCCAAATTCAGCAAAGCGTTATGTTCTTGATTTTCAAACTTGATTGAATGTTATAGACCACATACAATCGATGGCTTAGTTATCAGAATTTAAAGAACGTAATATTTACAACACTTAATAAATATAAATATGGATAATATAGTATTATGTACACACATAATTTAAATAAATATTCGTTTATCCCCGAAATGGCCTTGGCTTTTCATTCCTAAACAATCACAGTTGAGTGATGAGTACCCAATGGCCGTACATTGCGCGATATAAAAATACCACCATCATGTCAGAAACGATCGATTAATCCGTTCGATTATTTAATAAACACCGTCCTCTAGTTAAATGCTTTTTTTATATCTAAAACTATATACAAAAATAAGAAAAGTTAATCTCATGCAAACATATTCGATATTTGAACAAACAATATCACTTTGTTCAAACTAAACGATGAATGGAGTATATGTAACTTGCAAGTATTTAGTTATTTAAATTAGAAAAGTAAACAGTATCGATAAAACATATGTGGGTTAAACACCGCAAATTGTTAATTTTATTGCCAAATACATACATTAAGAAAACACAAATTAAAACATTCACTTTAAACGCAAGGGTACTCTTTAATTTCCAAATTTAAGGCCAAAGTAAATTAAAAACGTTATTTTCCAGCAACACGCTGTAACATAAAGGATGCTTAATTCGCTTTGAAAGAAGCTTCGTGTGCATTGTATTCAAACATTGAAACGAAATACATCCTTTGTTCTGTTCTTTGTGAGTTTCTTATAACCACACAGCGCTTCATTAACATTTCCATAAAAACGATTTGTGATATACGGATTCTCAAAACAATATTTATTGTTAATAATTATTAAGACATTATTACGAGTGTTATTATCTAATCAAAACCACCATAAATATAACATGATGCCAGAGCAGTACTAGTACCAATGGCGGTTAGTCACATTGTTCTTCACAGACACATAACCGGTCGCCGTGGCCTAGTAGATAAGGCGTCCGCCTCGGGATCGGGAGGTCGAAGGTTCGAGCCCCATGGGGAGCGTTTGTCGAAGGAAGGATGTTTGTCATGGGACTTGTTCCGATATGGCCGGTTCGTGAGCCGCGAGCTAGTTAAAATGAATGGTTACCGACTTCTATCCGCCTGGCGCCTGGCATATTGATAGGAGTTGGGAGGTACATGGTATACACGCAAATAGTGTCTCATAAGTCAAATTGGCTGGCCCTTGCAATAGGGGTGACACTATAATAAAAAAGACCTTTACACACGGCGGGCATAATGCTATTGTGCTGTCTGTATCGGTATTATTACAATGGTTGATGTCCAATACCGCTCTTTCACGAATTTACACTCGATGCAACACTGGCAATGAGATATCCCATTCGCGATAAGAATTACTTGATATTTAAAAAGTTAATAGTATGGATATGATTTTCATATTATGATATATTTCTACATTGAACATATACGTTTGTTTGAAAATTACGGCACATTATCCAGAGTCTTCAAGTGAAAATTATGGAGATAAATTGTATAATTCCCATTCTTTAACAGCCAAACATACACACTCTGCAAATTGGTTCTTGTGCCAGACGATTCTGCTATGCTTATCGTCCGTTGTGCATGTATACCGATAAACTGGACTTGTTAAAAAAAAAAAATCTCATTTATTTTTCACATTTCTTTACAATGTAGTATACATCCATAATTACTAGAAAACGGAATACATAAGAAAGTGGACTTGTTCAAGTTATATGAATAAACTTTCTGTTCTGTTATGTTTAGTATTGTTTTCCATCACACTGGTTAATAGCTAATTAGCAAATATATGTAGAAAATAAAAACAAATCATGAAATTCCCATTCGCATTCCGCCAGGCAGATATTTAAATAGTTGCTATGAATGAAGATTAAACAGATTGTATGCGTATAGTGTATACAATGAAGTTTCTAAATACTGATTTCGATCACAAATATATAAAGGATGCAGACACTTTAAACAAACTGTTAAGCTTGTACATTAATATCAATCACAATCATAATGTGAACAGGCTGAGAAAACGTAGTCGGATGAGATTTTGATAAAGAGGTGATACAGCCTACAATGCTATGGCCTTATTAAACAAATATAACGGTCTTTGAATGCCTACAGCTGCAAATAATAGCCAGGGGCTTACCACATTCGCATATTAAAAACGCACATTTTCCCGATTACGATCACCTATGTGAGTAATTTACAAATGATGATTAAATAAATTATATCATAATGTAAATTTTGCATCTGCAAATCATGCCCTAACATTACTTCATTATATAAGTGAAATGCACGTACACAGAAGAGCATATACATAACTGTGTATGAGCAAATGTTGAGGAGATGTTGTTCGCGACTAAGAAGTATCTGTATTTGTGAGTGGTTTTTATAGTTTGTTTTGTTAGTAGTGGTGTAGTAGTGGTGCTAGTTACAGCAGTAGTAAAATTAGAAGTTGTAAAATGATGGTAGTAGTACAAAATTTAGTTCATATAGACGTCGTCGTTGAACAATTAGTTGCGATTCTGTAGTAGAGGCAACATTATTAAAAGCGATAGTAATACATTTGATAACTTAGTGTTTTATATCTTTTTTTTTTAACTTGTTTCTTTTATCGTTTTTTTTTAAATAAATTGTAGGTGTATACAAAGACAGCATAATAAATACATTTCAAGAAGTAAAGCTAATACAAAGGTAAACCTATGTGCAATCGATTGAGGCTTATGAAACTAATCAAGCTGCTCGTTACGCGAATGCGTAAATCCGGTAAACGCCTATTAGTATTCGCAGGCGATGAATTTAATCGGTTTGACCCGCCTTATTGGCAGTTTCGATGTGAACGACACGTCCTACTGTTACATTTAATTAAACATGAAAGGTGATTTGGGTTAATGCTAGCATTAGAGCGTCAGACTTATGACTTTAAATAGTACATTCATTACGAACAACACGCATACATTTTCTTTTCTGTACAAAGGCTCATATTTATAAATATGTCTAAATACATTTAAAAGAATTCATAATTGCTTGAGATTAAAAATGTCAAGCAAAAATATATTAGTAACACTGATCAAAAGGTGGAAGATGAATAGGATGTATCAGAAGGTCTATTTAAGTTATGTTAGGAATTTCTCGTGGAATTATTCTTTTTCGATATATATGTCGGATTACAATCATAGATACAAACGTTAGTGATTACAAAACGGTTTGAAAAGAATTGGACTTTATAAAAATTCTTAATTTTACATTGTCTTGTAAAATATAAATTTGCTACTATCGCATTTAACAATTTTTATCGTTTTAAAGCGGGACTGTACGATTTTTACATGTGTTAAATTTTAATATATTGATTAAATTATGTTACGATGACTCAAAATAGGCAATAAAAATTATACTTTGAAGACGAATTTCATAAAATGCAGCAAAGACAAGTTAGCGCTGGTTAAAGCCGATGCCGACACTTTTACTCGTATTTGTAAGGAAACAAAATTGTGTCTTTGTGTCGTATGAACGAATCTGCACTAAAACTAAATTTAGATTCACATTGTACATGCATGATATACATGCTGGCTTATTTGGCTTCCAGCCATTTAAGATTTCAGATTTAAATATCTGGCTTATTTCGCATTTTTTGACACATGTTCTTCTTAACTTTTATTTTAATTTATATTGAAATATATGTATACTAATTTTTAACACATTTAAAAAAAATCATAAATATTTGACAAAATCGTACAGTCCCGCTTTAATACAAGACATAAAACACATTTACAATACATATACACTTATTTGCCCAAGTGTTATTGCTCTTATATACGTGTGATCACGGACAGTATTTTATTAATTTCATATTTTTAGACGGCGTTTCTTAATAGAAATTTCAGAACAAACGTTTTGAGCTCAACCCAACCGTGTATAGTTTATTAACAACAATATGCAAAAACGAACATACATTATAAAATTATAAAATACAATTATATGCACTATTTCGCGTAAAATAAATCTTCCACATTATGGGAAATTCTGAGCCGTGTAATAGCAATTATGTTAAGTCATTTTACCTCTTTTCAATGTGGTTTAACAACGTTTTAATCCTTTCCAAAAGTATCCTTTATTACGCGATAATTGGTACACTCGCATCATTTCCCTTGTCGTGATCCAGTGCAGAATCCACAAACGCTAATTTTTTATCCTTGGCGTGATTTCATCTACCGCGGCGATACAGCCAAACGCTTAGCCCGTTCTGCGTTCTGCATCTCTCTTTCTCCTGTCCTCAATGTTAAATAACCACTATCGCTCGCACACTGCCTCGGAATTCTCGATAACACTTATGGCGACTAGCACGTGAGAAATTCATTTCAAAGATTACGATTTTTTTCATGTTATACGTTTGCCCATTTATAAACGCCGCCTTATCGTTCACATTCGTTGTTTTTTTTTTCAGATAACATTATGCTTTACTCTTTTCACCCAGAGTGCCGTTCTAATAAACATCAGTGTTTTCTCATTTATAGGTTTTTTTAAATGTGGTTACGTCTTGTGGGAAGAGAAACACACGCAAACAAAATAACATAAATTATTGACTACTGTTTATACAAGTTATGGTTCTCAATTATAGTGCACGTATGTCAATTTAATTCATGCTCCGGAGTGGACTTAAACGCGTTGTTTTGTTATTAATGAATGCCTTATACCGCTGTGCTATTGCTGTAACATATGTCCATATTGAAGAAAGTACTGTAAGGATATCCACTTGTTTTATGATATTTACAACGTACCATAATGATTCAAAGCAAACAAGATGCATAGCTTAGGATTTAAGTGCACATGAACGCTTGTTTAGTAGCGTATCTGAAAACAAACGAAGTTTACACTCTTGTATTGCAACCCTGTCATTTAGTTTATAAATTAATACAAAAATATAGAGTCTAAGTCGCTACATTTGGAATAAGAAATACAACTTACATTTTAATGTGTTATCGTATGAAGCATAACTCAATTTTGAATCCTATCATGTGTGCAAGGTCAGAACAAAACATGATCAGAAACGCCAATACATATATCGTAAATTACATTCATATATTTGCCAATGTCCTGATTCCTATCTCCTTGTTTGTTCAGTGACTGAACATTACCTGCGTTCCAAAGCTTGGGTACCAGAGCATTTCGGTCTATGGTATCGGACTCTTACATGATACGCCTATATGTCGAGTTCGATATAGCACTTAAAATCAGTTCCATCAGAACATGAGGTTTGCAAATGAACAAGTATTTCGCCAGTCATCAACGGTTAACATAATATAGTACTTTTTACATATTCCAACCCCACTGCGAACCGCCCGTTAATGTTTGTTGATATGATTATTAATTATGCACATACTGCCTTAAATAAACTTTCCATACAATTTTAATATTTTTCAAGTAATGTACAAAAAAACATTATGAGACGTTCCATAGGAAAACATCGGTTTTTTAGCGAATGAGTTTTCGGAAGATACTCTACTTGATCTTATGATCAAATTGGCCCAGCGAATATAAAAAACGGCCCGCTCGTGATGCCAATTTGTAAATAGTTTTTTTTAAACGAAATGTTGTATATTATTTTATGAACAAATACTTAAACAACACTATAATCACTGGGGGCTGACGACGTCAAGGCGTAGTCCGTTTCTCTACGACGTCGGGTATATGTTTTACTACGAAACATTGTGTCAATACACTACTTAATCAGGCGAGTTTCATCTTGTCTGGTATTTATGGGTTAGAGAACGGAACATCCAGTTATGGTAGGTACTTATTTTCAATAACAAACTTATTACAAATGCGCGTAGTTGCAACCGTTACATTGATTTTGAGCTAAAATCGAAATATATTGATTTGAAGTAATGAATAAGGTGGTAATTCTGTTAAAATAGCCAATCACAGTAACTTGACTTAAATGAAACTACATGTAACTTTGATATACTGTACATTAAACATATTAAAGTACAAAACAGGTAACGAACATATAGTTTAAGCATTCAAATACTTTGTTTGGAAGGAAATTACAAGTCGCTTTATGTATAGGTTTTGCACAGATTATGTATTGGTTGTGCAACGAACTACAAATATAATGTATAGGTTACTCAACGAAGTACTGTATCTGTACTTCGATGACATGTGTATTGACACAATGTTTCGTAGTAAAACATATACCCGACGTCGTAGAGAAACGGACTACGCTTTGACGTCGTCAGCCCCCAGTAATAATGATTCATTTTGATTGTTTATAATAGTGAATAGTGAAACTCGCATTTAAAAAATAGAAAAATTATTAACACCGATCTTGTCTGTATCATGCCAATGTAGGCAGTGCTACAAAAGGATATGGAACAACGTTCTGATCAAGCGAAATAATAAGTACGGCAACACAACGAATCCAAACGATCAACATCGCATAATGGTGGGTGCTTCTTTCACCAACATTGTTAACATTTTAAAACGCTGATTTATCATATGTTAAGTGAAGTAAGTATTATGAGTACGTGTATATGCTTACTTATTTGAAGTCTTTGCCATACTTATTTGTAAATGGCTAAAGGCATGTTTTTATTGCCGATTGCCAGTAAACTTTGAAACTTGAACTTATTTGAAGACATGATCGGTGCTGATTTTATTATACATCTACGCTATTTTCAGAACAACTTTCAAACTAATTAGCAATGTGATGAACTGTTAGGCTTTCCGTTCAGTATACACCTTATCGAAAAGCGGTCTATTACTGAACCCGTAACTATACACAGCTGTTTGTAATGGCAAGGAGCCGCTAACGAGATCGCCACGTTTGACTTTGAGTATTCACACGTGGAAGAATACGCAATCAGTTACAATAATATACTAATCGTGCATGGGATGTACACAAAATTATATTATATTATATAGTTATGCATAACCAATTAAGTTAAACGTATTTTATACTTGAGGTCTTGCAATCGTTCAGTTATTTTTTTGTGAAATTTACAGTTTTCAGATAATTACTATGCCATTTTCAACTCTTTTCTACCCGACATAATCTATATACTTAATTAAATCTGTAATTGTTAAACAATATAGTTGAATGGCATACAGAAAAGAGCAAACACTAGTTTATTTTAATTGAATTTAATAAGCAAAATTAATGTATATTTTGCAATAATGTTAATTGTATTTAAAGCATACATATCATTGATCACAACCATTTGGTGACTTAACACACATGGATATAACAACGTCAATGCAACATATATATTACCAGGGTTACTAAATGATGTAAGTCTTTTAGGAAAATGTGTGTGTTTCTAAAGTTTGCTTAGAGTAGTCAATATGTATGTCTATTGTTAACGTCCTTCAATTAAACGTTATATACGAAAATAGTTCATCCCTGAGAAACGGCATACTCCACAGGTGTGCCGACTTGTGCGTTTATTTATAACTCGCGTATGTACATACATGTACACATATTATTGTTTAAAGAAAGTAATGCTCATATCGTCAATTAATAATGAGAATACTCAGGTGCAGTATTTAGAATATCAGAACAAAAATCATGGATAATGGGATACATTTCAATAAGTGCGAGATTTGGTGATTCGGTGCTCTTAAATCCGTGTGTACCATACTATTTTTACATACCGGCAGAAACAAACAGATTAATACTAAAATATATTTCTGTGTTGCGTATAATGGTGCTGGAAAGCATGGATGCTTATGCATGTCACAAATATTACATCAAATATTAGAGTGAATGTTGAGCACAAAAGAATACAAATACGAACCTTTGGGCAAAATGTGAGTTCAAGGATATTCTTGAACAGTTTTGATAGATTGGGGAGTACGGGTACATTTTAATTACATATTATATATAATAACTTAATGCTTATGAACAAAATGTGCAGTCTATACGATGTTTTCGTTTAAGTCTGTGTTTCCGTGTTTTAGCTTTGTATGCATACGCTTAATTAAATAACTTTAATCTAACGGTCGGTAAGAATGCTAAAATTACTGGAAAATTCTACTATTCAACTATGGACACATAGTTCGTGTTTATGCTATTATTCTCGAATGCATACAATGGTTAAAGTAATTGTCTCTGAAATTATTAAGCCGACAATGTAGCAATTACTTTGCCATGCCACATATGTTTGAATGATCGCTATACTCCGTTCAATCTTTTCTGACTTCAATCACTGTTTAATTGACATCGGAAAGAAATCAGGTGAATGTATTGTATAAAATAAAAGATTAATACGGTACAATTATTAATAATAAGTTGTATCACATGTATTAAACACAATACATTACAGCTGTCATGAACATGCATGTAACAGTTAGTAATAACTTCCATATGTACAACGAAAATGATAAATTATTCATTCTATCATTAAACTCGCTGATCTTTATATAGGAGCATATCATAAATTAACAATCGCTGTAAAACTGCTTGTAAATATGCATAAATTATTCCCAAACCTCAGTATGAAATTGTTAAAAACAGATTGAATTGCGAAAATAACTGTAACATGATGTTTTGTTATAACACCGTGTTTGTTTAATTGTTTAATTTCTAGGCACCAGAACCCAACACTGTTTTATTGACCTATAATTCTTCATAGCGAAGACAGCTTAACCTTCGATACAACATAAGGAAGAGTCCAACATGCTTTCTGCCAAAGTAACATTTTAGACTGCGATTTTGACATGCCGATACTACATCTGGATATTGACTCCCTGAATCATATTGGACGAGTTTCTCGTTGAAATACAGGTGAATGCAACCGATTAGTAAATAAAACATCTTTAATTGTTTTCTAAATTAACAGCATAGCGACTACACGAGGACTTCGTTACAATATGTTAGAGAGAAACCCAAAGCACATGCTGAGCGGTTTCTTGACAAACTCTCTCTAACAGTGGTAAAGCAATATTTTTGTTATCCAGTTTCCAAATTCAGCGAAGCGCTTTGTTATTAATTTTAAAATTTGATGATATGTTATAGACCACATACATTCAATGACTTAATTATCAGAATCTTTATTATATAATGTAACGTACACGCATAATTTAAATACTTGTATGTGTTAATATCCGATATGGAAATGACTTTTCGTCCCTAAACATTTACAGTTGAGTGATGAGTAACCAGTGGCTATCAACTGCGCGTTTTTAATATTACGCAAACAAGTAAGAAGTACTCTTAATAAAACGATCAATTCGTTCGTACGATAACAAAATAAACACCGTCGTATAGTTAAATGCATTTTATCTAAAACTCTATTAACAAGCATTAGAAAAGTTAATCTAATGCAAACATATTCGATATTTGAACAAACAATATCACTTTGTTCAAACTTAACGATAAATGGAGAATTTGTTACGAACAGGTATTTTGAAATTTAAAATTGAATTGTAAACGGTATCGATACATCATATGTGGGTTAACATTAAAAAAAATACGTTAACTACGCCAGTTGTTTATTTTAATCGGCGAATGCATACACCACAAAAAAATAAAACCTGCAATATTAACACAAGGGTACTCTTTAACCACCTGAACGCCAAAATAAAATAACACACGTCAATGTTCCACAACATTTAGTGAACTGGTTGTTGCTTATTACTTTGTTTTAAAGCTACGTTTGAATTATATGCAAACATTGAAACGACTTACCTTTTTATTTCATTTCCTGTTGAATTTCTTATAATCATACTCCGCTTGATTAATAGTTTATGACCACGCTCTTGTGATATATTTATTCTTAAAACAATATTTGTTTTAAATAATTATGTCAACTTTATTAAGCTCGTTCAAATCTAATAATGAACGCCATGAACATAAATTAAATGACGCCAGTGCGTTACTAGTATCCATGGTGGCTAGCACATCGTGCAACACTGACACGAAGCGGGGATATTGCTATTTGTTCTGTCTTTATTGGTATTATAACACTAGATGCTGACCAATACCCGCTATTTCCGCTATTAATAAAGCACTGGCAATGAGCGATCCCATTAGCGACAGGACCGACTAGATATTAAAGATGTTAGTTTTATAAATATGATAATATTATGATATATTTCTATACTAATAACATTAGTTTGTTGTGTAAAGAGTACGGCAAATTATGACTAGTTTTTCAGTAAATATGTTTAGTTTAAATTCATGCTTGCTATTCTTTAGCTTTGTTTCGTTAATTTGTTTTTTGGAACAGACGATTCTGGAATGCTTATCCTCACCGTGCTGGTTAATAGCTTATTAGCAAATATATTTGAAAATAAAAACAAATCCTGAAATTCACAATCGTATTCTGGTAGGGAGATTGTGTATTCGATGCTATTAATGAAGATTATATCCCTTATTTGCTCATAGTGTTTACAAAGTAGTTTCTAAATCATTCTAAATATTTATTTTGAACAAAAAAACAAAAATTAGGCAAACACTTTAAACATATGTTTTCTTTAACAAGTTAAAAAAGTACCATAAACAGTTACACGTGTTTTAAGAGTTAACATTCATATCAATCACATATAACAAGCAGAATGTAAACAGATTGAGGAAACGTAGTGTTTAATACCGATGTGCTATAGGCCAAGAATGCTATTGCCTTATTAAAATTTATAAGGATCTTTGAATGCGAACAGCTGCAAATAATGGCAAGGGGCTTACCATATTCGCATATAAAACACATATTTTCTTGATAACGATGAACTATTTGCAAACTTTGCAAATGATAATTAAAGGGGCTTGTTCTCAGATTTTGCATGTTTTGATGTTTGTCATTAAATGCTTTAAATTGATAAATGTAAACATCGGGACTAAATAGTTCAAGTATAAACAAGAGAAAAATTAAACAAAACAGAAAGACAAAAAGTTATCCACACCTGGGCTCGTACCACTGACCCTTGGAGAAATCCTTGTAATGTCACAAAATATAACGATAACAATTGAACTCTCAAAATTATTCAATCGTTTCGCTTTTGTAACGCTTTATAATTTTCGGATTTTTAAATCGTCAACAGATGCATATAATTGATATTTTAGAGCATGTTAAATGTTCAGTATTACTGTTTAATCGCAAATATCATAAATTCAACGAACATTTACACATCTGAAACAATATTGTTAAATGTTGTCAATTAACCAAAACGTGATCAGGTCTCTTCAAATCAATTACAGCATTATTCAATTTTGCATCGGCGTATCATGGCCATACGCCATTTTGATTCTATAAGTGAGTTTCAAGTATACAGAATATGCTGACACCTTCTCGTCTTAATTGTATTTTCATCATCCGCTTCATTTTTGTTTTTAACATCATCGAATATAAGGTATTGAAAAAAGGTTCACTATCAGAATTTCATAGAATTACAAACTATCGCAAAATGTATGAATTCCTTCAAAATTTGATATTTCGAGTTCATACTGAAAGCACACATTTTTTTTTATGAATACGATGTATGCTAGTATTTATGGTTTATGTGTGTCATAAGATCTTTGTTCAAATACTTCTTCATGGTTTATTTCTGAAGAGCCATTTAAACGGAGCATCCGTTATACACGTTTTATAGCTACGAAACGTGTTATTCATAGTAGTCGAAATTCAGTATTTATGGTGATAGGAAATTAATTGAACATTTAAAGTATAGACCAAACATTTGTATATGAATACCATGTGTTGTCCTTTTTCGGATTAGCATATCCCATCATTATCTCATTATTACGTACATTTCACTGGCAAATCATTTAGGATACATGTAATATGAGCAGCAACTAAACAGACATATTAGAGTGCATGTCATCTTGAAAATTACTTGAAGTTTTCTTATAGTGGTATTTGCATTTTGTCTGTATAATGACATATCACGGTATCAAGGAATAAGTGATTGCATATTAATATTTGAATAGTATCTTGTAGATGCATATACTTCAGAATTAAACGAATTTGGGAACATACATATACGCGCTTTATACGCCGGAACAAGGTTTATTACGACCCCACAAAAAATAAACTTATAATAATAATAATAAAACTATTATTAATAATAATAATACTTATAATAACAGTAACAATAATATTAATAATAATAATAATAATAATAATAATAATAATAATAATAATAATAATAATAATACTAACAATAATAATAATAATAATAATAATAATAATGATAATAAAATAATAATAATAATAATAATAATAATAATAATAATAATAATAATATAAAAGAGTGTTTTGTTTGTTTGTTGTTTTTACACACACAACTAATACTATGACTCGTGTAATATGTTTATCATTATAACTACAAATGTTTATATGTATTGAATGTTTTCATATCTAATTTATGAGTAATAGTTGTAAAAAATACCTTGTGCAATTCCTCAAATCCCGATTCCAAATATCCATACAATAATGTTATCCAGTTTCAACCAAAGACTTGATTAGTTGCTAGCCTTCTAGAGCGCAGTTGCACGCATTACTGCTCTGTTACTACCATCATAACAAGCTTTCGCACATGCCTATTTGATACTTAAGTTATCTTAACGATATACCCAAACTAGATTGTAATTAGTGCCCGGAGAACCTGTATCGAGATTCACGATTAAGCCAATTACCACCAACGTATATCAATCTGTGGTCAACTTATACTTTGCTTTAGCCTTTAGGCCGAATTTGTTCATGTGCAGTGCAGTTACATTTGAACAATAAGGGTCTTAGGGTTGAATTTAATTAAACAAACGAATAGTTAATGAGCGTTCTGAACTATGTGCTGCAAGAAACATTGAGCCATATATATAAACTTAGATTATATAAATACTAAAAGATAAAATAGTAAGTGATTGCATAATGGTTGGAAAAGCGCATTTCACATCATTCTTCAATATTCTGAAATTTCTATTTTCTTTAAATATTTAGTAAGTATAGTGTTAAAAAGCAATCGGGATAATCCTTGTCATACTCATACAAAATCATTTACAATACCTAGTAATTTATTTACCTAATAAACGTATGTGTTATTGTTATTTTATTCTCATCATCACGACCAAAAATTTAGCATTAATTTCAGATTTTTAGATGGCGTTTGCCAATGGAATTTGTAAAGCATACATTTTGCGCCCAACCATTAAAGCCCTAAAGCCATTAAAGTTAACTTTATGTTACGAAATATTTTATTAAAAATTCGTTGACTTTTGATTTTAAATTGGGCTATACATTATATGAATGTACATTTTTTTTATCATATGCAAATACCAAATACATTTAATGATTATCAAAAAAAGAACAATAACGGATCTTATAATATGTCCACATTAAGGGAAATGCTGAGCCAAGTTATAGCAGTAATGAAAATTTATTTTACCTCTTTGTACTGCAGTTTAAAACTTTGTTATCCTTTCCAACAAAAACCTTTATTATCAGATTTCATGCAATAATTGGTACACACGCATCATTTCCTTTGTGATCTAGTGCAGTATCGACAAACCCCTATGTTACGTTTGGCGTGATTACATCTACCGCATAGATACATCCACAGGTTTAACTCGTTCTGCGTTATGCATATCTCTTTCTCTTGTCCTCAATGCTAAATAACCACACTCGCTCGTACACTGCCCCGTAAAACTCAATTACACTTTATGCGACTAGAACGTGCGCAATTCATTTCAAAGATTACGAATGTTTCATGTCATACGTTTTGCCCATACATAAACGCCGCGAAGTAATAATTTCTTGATTGCTGACTATACAAGTACTTAGTCGCAATTATATCGCATTTATGACGACTACGTTTGTGCTCCTGATTAAACTAAAACCCGTTCTTTTCTGTTTGTTCTTATTAATGAATTCCTTATCACGTTGTTCTATTGCTGTAACATATGTCAATATTGGGGAAATTACCCAAAAGATAAAAACTTGGCTTATCAGATGTACAACGTATCAAAAGGATGCAAACAAAACATGATACATTGCTTAGGATTAAAGCAAACTCGAATGCTTGTTAAGTAGCGTATCTGATTACAAACGATATTTCCAACGTGTATTGTAAATCTGTTATTTACTTAATAAATAAACCAATAAAAATGAGCCAAAAAGTTCAATTAACCTTTTTGCGTTTGTTTTAAATAAATACCAAGGTACTGTTTTTTATAAGAAATAAAGATTGCAGTTGAATGTGTTATCATATGAAGCAAACACTTAGTTTCTTAATCCTATCCTGTAAGCCTTGTCAGCACGAAACATGATCAGAAACGCTAATTCATATGTGTTGCGTTCTGAGAAAACTGGGCATAATGCATGTGCGTAAAGTGTCGTCCCAGATTAGCCTTTGCAATCCGCACAGGCTAATCAGGGACGACACTTTCCGCTTTTATGAATTTTTCGTTTAAATGAAGTCTCTTCTTAGCAGAAATCAAATTTAGGCGGAAAGTGCCGTCCCTGATTAGCCTGTGCGGTCTATACCGTTCTTCTTACATTTTCAACCGCCCGTTGATGTCGATTTGTTGTTGTTAATATTTTTCATCAGCCACATGCTTTCTTCAATAAACTATCCAACAAAAAAGGAAACAAATAACGGAAACATTCCAGAAACGTTAGAATGTTTTTCCATTAAAAAAAATCCCCTTTAACATTTCTTTCCCGTTCAAATGCAAAATTTTCCCCTTTTTCGCAAAATTTCCGCTTACTTTTATTTTTATTATTTCCATTAAAAGTTGACACAAAAATAAAATAAAATGATTTTCAGGTCCGTCATCCTACGTCCTTATGTATTTTGGTCTAAACAAAGAATATTGACTGCTTCTTTCATCAAAGTTGTACGCATTTTAAAACGCTTAAATATCATTCATATAGCATTAAAAGTAAATGAATATTTCATTAAAGACATGACATGATTTTTGTTTCGCTATTTGCCTTTAGACTTTCAAACTGATAAACAATACGATTCATGGTTGAGCTTTCTTTTCAGTTAACACATCATCGAATAGCGGTCTATTACTGAACCACAAAATATACACAGCTGCTTGTAATGGCCATGAGCTAACACTAGAGACAATTGAAACGAAACGGATCGTCACATAGGCAACTTTGGAACGAAACATGTGTGTAGTTTTGAAGACAAACTATAGTTATTACTCTAAAGAATGCTTAATGACAGGACAGTTCTACTATTAACAATTAACTCATAGATCGTTCAGATGCTATTATTCTGGAGGGCATGCAATTGTTAAGGCAATTGTCTCTGACATTTATACTTATACCGACAATGTAGCAATTACTTTCCCATGCCACATATGTTTGAATGATCGCTATACTCCGTTCAATCTTTTTTGACTTCAGTCGCTGTTTTATAGAAATCAGAGAGAAATCAGGTGAATTTAGTGTTATATACCTATTACATCAATGTTCACGTTATCAAAATCTTTGATAGATAATAATAGTTTCATGCATAATTTACAAAGGTGTTCATACCCGATAAGGAGATTACTTTTCATCCTCCAAAATTCACAGTTAAGTGATGATTATCCAGGGTTTTAAATATAACAACAACATGTCAGAAGTACTCTAAGTAAAGCGGTCAATTCATCCGTTCGATTAATGAACACCGTATGTTAGTAAAATGCTTTTTAAAATCTTAAACGCTATACAAACAGAAGCAAAGTTTATCTAATTTAAAAACATTCAATATCACCTTGAGCAAACAAGATCACTTTGTTCAAGCTAAACAATAAATGGAGAATTTGTAACCCTTAGTTATTTTGAAATTTGAACACTGAAACAACTGTGTTAACACCGCCCATTGTTCATTTTCATCGCTTAATACATACTTGAAAAAAAAACACAAGTCAAATATGCGCTATACACGCAAATGTTCTCTTTTATAAATAACTGTGCGCCTAAGTTAACAAGCAAACGTTATTGTTCAGCATCATTTTGTACANCAGCACGAAACATGATCAGAAACGCTAATTCATATGTGTTGCTTTCTGAGAAAACTGGGCATAATGCATGTGCGTAAAGTGTCGTCCCAGATTAGCCTTTGCAATCCGCACAGGCTAATCAGGGACGACACTTTCCGCTTTTATGAATTTTTCGTTTAAATGAAGTCTCTTCTTAGAAAAAATCAAATTTAGGCGGAAAGTGCCGTCCCTGATTAGCCTGTGAGGTCTATACCGTTCTTCTTACATTTCAACCGCCCGTTAACCTATTACTTCAATGTTCACATTATCAAAATCTTTGGTAGATAATAATAGGTTCATGCATAATTTACAAAGGTGTTCATACCCGATAAGGAGATTACTTTTTATCCTCCAAAATTCAGAGTTAAGTGATGATTATCCAGGGTTTTAAATATAACAACAACATGTCAGAAGTACTCTAAGTAAAGCGGTCAATTCATCCGTTCGATTAATGAACACCGTCTGTTAGTAAAATGCTTTTTAAAATCTTAAACGCTATACAAACAGAAGAAAAGTTTATCTAATTTAAAAACATTCAATATCACCTTGAGCAAACAAGATCACTTTGTTCAAGCTAAACGATAAATTGAGAATTTGTAACTTACAGGTATTTTGAAATTTAAACACTGAAACAACGCCAATTGTTTATTTTCATCGCTGAATACATACTTGAAAAAAAAACACAAGTCAAATATGCGCTATACACGCAAATGTTCTCTTTTATAAATAACTGTGCGCCTAAGTTAACAAGCAAACGTTATTGTTCAGCATCATTTTGTCAAATAATGGTTGCCAAATACTTTTTAAAATAGATTCGTTTGCATTATATTTTAACATCAAAACGACATAACTTCTATTATTTCAATTCAAGATGATTGTTTTTTAAATAATCACACATATTTTGAGTAATGTTTTGATGACAACGCTGTTGTGATATATTTATTGTTAAAACAATATTTAGTTGTTGTTTTTTTCAACATTATTGAGTGTGTTAAAATGTTTTTGTCTCATAATAAACTCCAAAAAAACACATTGAATGATGACAATGCAATAATTGTATCCATGGCGGCCAGTCACATTGTATTACACTGATACACAGCGGGCATATTGCTATTTGTTTGATTGTATTATAATTTCACTGGATGCTGACCAATACCCGCTCTCCCCCCAATTCAAACTAGATGATGCACTGGTAATGAGCGATCCCACTCGCGAAAGGAATTACTCGACATGAAAGATGTTAATAGTATGGATATGATAATATTTAGATATATGACTTTACTTATAACATAGGTACACCAAATAACGAGCTTTCAAGGAAACTGTTTAAGATGAATTTAATGCCTCCTATTTTTAAGCAGAAATACATGTTTGATTTGCATATTTGCATTTGTGGCAGAAGATGCTGAAATCTTATCTCAACCGAACTGTTTAATAGCTTTAAAGTAATTGTCTTTTTTCTTTCGAAACTATAAACAAATAATAAAAATGCATATAATATTCTTACAGACACATATCTTATTAGCTACTATAAATGACGATTAAATCCATTTGTTAGTGTATAACGGTAAGAAATCATTTGTTTTAATATCGATTATAAACAAAAATACAAACATTATCCAGACACATTTAACATAATGTTTTTAACCCATGTTTTAAGCACTATAGGAATGTTCAGGTTTAATAAGCATTTAAATTAATATCAATCGCGAATCACACTCATAATATGAACAGGTTGCGAAAACGAGCCGAATTCAAAAGGTCGCCGTGGCGAAGTGGATATGGTGTCCGCCCAGCGACCGGGAGGTAACGGGTTCGATCCCAACTGTGGGAGTGTTCTTAAGATCTCCCTCAAATACACCAAGTACTGGTTCTGGTTCTAAACCCAGGACTTGCGAGCGTTTCAAATAAGCCTTAAAATAAAAAGGTTTAAACTAAAACGAGCCGAATTAGTTTTTTTTCATCCCTATGTGATATAGGCCTTACTCAAAATGGTATATTGGCCTTATATTAAAAAATATAAGATTTTTTCAATATTCGCAGAGCTTCAAATTATTGCCAGGGCCTACCATATTCGCATATAAAATACATTATTTCCCGATGTCGATCAACTATTTGAATACTTTGATGATACAAAAAAATACAGCATACTGTAAATTATGCATCGGCGTATCATATCCATCAACCATTATCTGAGATACGTCATGCGAAATGGGTCTTTTTCCAGTGTTGCTTCAGAACAGCCTGCGCAATCGCGCTGATGCGAAACCTGTGCTCAAGCTACTCTGGCATCTTATAAAATAAGACCCACTTTCGCACGACGCGGTTCCTATGCAATAAGGTGCATTCACGTACAAAGCAAAGCAATTGATATGCTTAAACCGTGACATCTTAATTTTCTGACCAACACTCTCTTTAGACCCTTTTGTTTTGGTTAATATCGTTATCATATCATGTCATTTAAACCGAGCATCGGTAATACACGCATAAAAGTTATAAAACGTGTCATAAATAGCACTCGAAATGCATTATTTATGGTGATACGAACATTAATGGATCATTTAAAGTATAGGATGAGCATTTTGATAGGGATAACATGTACTTTCTTTTATGGGATAAGTATATTCCATCATAGAGTCATTAGTGCGTAGAGTTTACTGACAAATCATCACATAATTAAGGATCAATTGAATACGTACCTCACGTGAAAGAACATACATGTATTAAAGTTCAATTTAGATTTCAAATCACTTAAAGTTTTCAAAGATGTTATTTGCATTGTGTCTTTATAAACGAATACAACGGTTTCACAAAATAATTGATTTTATATTAATATTTGAATATACGTGTGTTGTGGCAAACACCTCAGAATTGACAGAATCTAGACACATACATATACCAACTTCATACACCGGAACAAAAACAAAAATAAATACGACATCACTTAAAACAACAACAAGAAATAATAATACACAAACTATAATTATTATTATAATTCTTAAAATAAACATTGACGTTAATGAAGAATAATACGTTGAAAAGGTGTATATAAGTTGTTTCTTATTCGTTTACACGATTCTGATACTTTGTGTATCATTATTTGTATGTACGTAAATATGCTTGGAATTAAGCATACCAAAAATGTTTATTTTAATGATAATAAAATATTGTAAAAATACCTTGTGCAATTCCTCAAATCAAGATTCTAAATATCCATAAAAAAATAATGTAATCAAGTCTTAACCAATGACTTGATTAAATGCCGGCCTTCTAGAGCGAAGTTGCAAGCATTCTTGCTCTATTACTACAATCATTACACGCTCTCGCACATGCGTACTTGATACTAAAGTTATCTTAACGATATACCCGAACTAGATTGTAATTAGTGCCCTGAGAACCTGTATCAAGTTTTACGATTACACCAATTACCATCAACGTATATCAATCTCTGGTCAGCTTATAGTTTGCTGTTGGCCGAAAAGGCCCGTGGCTAACGTAGTTAAATGTGAATAATTATGGTATAAGGGGTGAATTTAATTAAACAAAGGAATAGTTAACGAGCGTTCTTAACTATGTGCTGCTATAAACCTTGGGCCATATATATAATTAGAGATAAAGAGTAAGTGATTACATAATGGTTCGAAAAGCGCATTTCACTTCTTTACAATTCTTAATTTAACATTTTCTTTAAATATTTAGTTATCACACCATTTACAAAATACTTTTCATCAAGTTATACAAATCATGTATATAACCTCTAAAGTTATTTGCATATGTGTTACTGTTCTGTTATCGCGACAAAATTTATTTAGCATTCATTTCAGATTGTAAGATGGCTTTTGCTAATGGACATGTTAACGCATACATGTTGGGAAAACCCATTAAATTATACGGATGTAAATTTTATTTACGATAAGATGAAATACGAAAATACATTATAGGTTATTTACAAAAATATGCACAATGTCGGGTCTAATAAAATTCTACATTAAGGGAAATGCTGAGCCATGTAAAAGCAATAATGTAAATTCATTTTACCTCTTTTCAGTGAAGTTTAACAACTGTAATCCTTTCCAATATTATCCTTTATTATCAGATATAACGCAATAATTGGTATACACGCATCATTTCCCTTGTGATCCAGTGTAGTATCCACAAACGCTAATGTTACGCTTGGTGTGATTTCATCTACCGCAGCGATACATCCACATGCTTCTCCCGTTCTGCGTTATGCTTCTCTCGTTCTCTTGTCCTCAATGCTTAATAACCACACTCTCTCGTACACTGTCCCGTAACTCTCAATAGCACTCAAGTCGACTAGCACGTGCGTTATATATTAACAAGATTACGAATGTTTCATGTCATACGTTTGCTCGTTTATATACGCCGCGCAATCGCTGTAGTCGTCCACTTTTTCAGGTATCATCATGCTTTACTCTTATCACCAAGACTGCTTTCATAAAAATAAGTATTTTCTCATTTACACGGTTTATTGTATTTATTTATTTGTTTGATCTGAAGGCAAACACACACTCGCAAAACATATTTTCTCGATTTCTGGATATACAAGTTATATTTTGCAATTATAGCGTATTTATTCCAGCTCAATTCGTGCTCTTGAGTTGACTTCAACAATATTTTTTTGTTTAAAAATGAATGCCCTATCACATTGTTTTATTGCATCATATTGTAACATATGTCAATATTTCTAGAAAGTACCGAAAGGATATAAACTTGGCTTATCAGATTTACAACGTATCAATAGGATGCAAAGATAGCATGATACATTGCTTGGCATTAAAGAGAACTCGAACACTTGTTAAATAGCGTATCTGAATCGAACGATATTGCTAACTTGTATTGCACACCTGTCATTTAGTTAAAGCCCCATTAATACTGAAAAATCAACGAAAGTTTCGTACAATATTTCGTCAAAAAGTTACCCAATAAAATCAGTGTTCCATACGAAAAAAAAAGCCAAAATCTCAACGCCAGATGTGGTCGGGTAACATGGATGTTTGTATTATACAAAATGCTCGTTTTTGTTGTTTTTTGTGTCAAAAATAATTCCATTTTAATTTCCCGCGACGATATCTATTCATACGACACACGAATACTAACATGGTACCATTTTAGTGTTCGTATGTTGTATGAAAAGATATCAGTGCAGAAAATTTAAATGGAATTTATGGTAACACGAAAAATTAAAAACAAGCATTTTGTATCTACAAAAATCTATGCTACCAGAACACATCTGTCTTAAAATTTTCGGATTTTGCTAATATGAAAATTGATTTGTTATTGGTTTACTTTATTTTATAAAAAACACTTTCTGAAATTACCGTTGATTTTTTAATATTAATGGGGCTTTAATAAATAAACCAATAAAAATGAGTCTAACAATGCACTGTTCATTTTTGCATTTGTTTTGAATGACTACCAAGACACTGTATTTTGAATAAGAAATGCACATTACACTCAATGTGTTATCGTATGAAGTATAACTCTGTTTCTTAATCCTATCCTGTTAGCCTGGTTAGCACAAAACATGATCAGAAACGCCATTACATATATCGCAAAATGCACTCATGTCAATGTTCAGCTCTCATTGACCGTTCGATGACAGACAATTACTTACGTTCCAAAGCTCGGGGACTCGTACATGCATGGTACGTCTAAATGTCGAAATTTGATATACTTTTGTCGCTAAATGACCAGTTCCAACAGAATATGAAGTTTGCAAACGAAACCAGTCATCATCAGCAATAAATGCATGGATTCATATTCGTTGTGTATTTGTTTCTACACGGATCGCCGTCGCAAACGGTGTACATACTACCGTTATTATTTCATGTTCAACCGCCCGTTAATGTCGGTTTTGTGTTGTTGTTATTATTCATCAACCATATGCTTTACTAATAAACTATCCGTACAATTTGCATATTTGGCAAGTAATATCAGAAAATCAATACGATACGCTAATATTACTGCATTTTTTGTCAAAAGAGTATTCGAAAGATATATACTTTATGTATGTGAGTTTGACACACTTTTCGGCCTGGGGGTCCCAACACGGGAAAAACACAAAGTTTAAAAAAACGTTTCTGACGGTTTTATTTTCTCTAAGAAAGAAATGAAAAAAATATGAACAAATTCCCGAACCGTTTGAAATGTTTTCCCTTGTTAAAAAAATACCTTTGAATTTTGTTTCCCCTTTTGATGCCAAATTTCCCCTTTTTCTGCAAAATGTCCGCTTACTTTTATTTTAAATATTTCCCTAAAACGTTGACCCAAAAATAAAAATAAAAGATTTTCATATACGTCCTCCTCCGTCCGTATGTATTTTGGTATAAACAAAGAATGTTGACTGCTTCTTTCATCAACGTTGTACACATTTTAAAACGCTTAATTATCATACAGCGAGGTAAGTAATACATTACAAGTATATGATTTTTTCATTAAAGACATGACATGTTTTTTTCTTCGCTATTTGCCTTAACACTTTCAAACTGATAAACAATACGATTCATGGTTGAGCTTTCTGTTCAGTAAACACATCATCGAATAGCGGTCTATTACTGAACCACTAAATATACACAGCTGCTCGTAATGGACATGAGCTAACACTAGAGACAATTGAAACGAAACGGATCGTCACATGGGCAACTTTGGAACGAAACATGTGTGTAGTTATGAAGACAAACTACAGTTATTACTCTAAAGAATGCTAAACGACAGGACAGTTCTACTAGTAACCATACACTCATAGATCGTTCAGATGCTATTATTCTGGAGGGCATGCACATGTTAAGGCAATTGTCTCGTACATTTATACTTATACCGACAATGATGTAATTACTTTCCATTGCCACATATGTTTGAATGATCGCTATACTCCGTTCAATCTTTTTTGACTTCAGTCGCTGTTTTATAGAAATCAGAGAGAAATCAGGTGAATTTAGTGTTATATACATATTACATCAATGTTCACGTTATCAAAATCTTTGATGGATAATAATAGGTTCATGCATAATTTACAAAGGTGTTCATACCCGATAAGGAGATTACTTTTCATCCTCAAAAATTCACAGTTAAGTGATGATTATCCAGGGTTTTAAATATAACAACAACATGTCAGAAGTACTCTAAGTAAAGCGGTCAATTCATCCGTTCGATTAATGAACACCGTATGTTAGTTAAATGCTTTTTAAAATCTAAAACGCTATACAAACAGAAGAAAAGTTTATCTAATTCAAAAACATTCAATATCAGCTTGAGCAAACAAGATCACTTTGTTCAAGCTAAACGATAAATGGAGAATTTGTAACTTACAGGTATTTTGAAATTTAAACACTGAAACAACGCCAATTGTTTATTTTCATCGCTGAATACATACTTGAAAAAAAAACACACAAGTCAAATATGCGCTATACACGCAAATGTTCTCTTTTATAAATAACTGTGCGCCTAAGTTAACAAGCAAACCTTATTGTTCAGCATCATTTTGTCAAATAATGGTTGCTAAATACTTTTTAAAATAGATTCATTCGCATAATATTTTAACATTAAAACGACATAACTTCTATTATTTCATTTCAAGATGATTGTGTTTTTTTTAAATATTCACACATCTATTGAGAAATGTTTTGATGAAAACGCTGTTGTGATATATTTATTGTTAAAACAATATTTTGATTTTAATTTATTTTTTTCAACATTAATTATGCGTGTTAAAATGTTTTTGTCTCATAATAAACAAAAAAAAAACATTAAATGATGACAATGCAATACTTGTATCCATGGCGGCCAGTCACATTGTATTACACTGATAAACAGCGGGTATATTACTATTTGTTTGATTGTATTATAATTACACTGGATGCTGACCAATACCCGCTCTTCCCCCAATTCAAACTAGATGATGCACTGGTAATGAGCGATCCCACTCGCGAAAGGAATTACTCGACATGAAAGATGTTAATATTATGGATATGATAATATTAAGATATATGTCTATACTTATAACATAGGAACACCAACTAACAAGTTTCCAAGTAAATTGTTTTAGTTGAATTCAACGCTCCCTATTTTTAAGCACAAATACATTTTTGCTTTATATACACAAAAAAAAATGTATTTGTCTTTGTGCCAGAAGATGCTGAAAATCATATCTCAACCGAACTATTAAAAAGCTTTAAAGTTATTGTTTTTGTTTCGAAACTAAAAATAAATTATAAAAATGCATATAGTATTCTTACAGACAAATATTTTATTAGATACTGACGATTAACTATATTCGTTTGCGTATAACGTTAAGAAAGCATTTTGTTAATATCGATTATAAACAAAAATACCTGAATTATCCAGACACATTAAACATAATGTTTCGTTAACCCATGTTTAAAGGACTATAGGAATGTGCACGTTTAAAAAGCATTTACATTAATATCAATCGCAAATCACACTCATAATATGAACAGGTTTAGTTTTTTTTATCATCCCTATGTGATATAGGCCTTACCAACAATGATATATTGGCCTTATTTAAAAGAATATTAGGTTCTTTCACACAGCAGCAAATAATTGTCAGGGGCTTACCATATTCGCATATGAAATACATAATTTCCTGATGTCGATCAACTATTTGAATACTTTGATGATACAAAAATTACAGCATAATGTACGTTATGCATCGGCGTATCATGTCCATCTATCATTATCTGCGATGCGTCATGCGAAATGGATCTTATTTTAGCGTTGCTTCAGACCAGCCTGCGCAATCGCGCGGATGCGAAACCTGTGCTCAAGCTAATCTCTAGTCATATAAAATATGACCCATTTTCGCACGACGCGGTTCCTATTCTCAAAGGGGCATTCACGTACACAGAAAAGCAATTGATATGCTAAGCCCGTGACATTTTAATTTTTCTGACCCACACTCTCTATCGACCATTTTTTATTGATTAATATCGTTATCATATCATGTCATTTAAAACATGCATCGGTTATACACGCATAAAAGCTATGAAATGCGTCATAACTAGCACTCGAAATGCATTATTTATGATGATACGAACATAAATGGTTCATTTAAAGTATGGGGCTGAGAATTTTAATAGGGATAACATGTACTTTCTTTTTTGGGATTAGTATATCCCATCATAGAGTCATTAGTGCGTAGATTTTACTGACAAATTATCACATAATTAAGGATCAATTGAATACATACCTCACGTGAAAGAACATACATGTATTAAAGTTCAATTTAGATTTCAAATCACTTAAAGTTTTCAAAGATGTTTTTTTGCATTGTGTGTTTATAAACGAATGCAACGGTTTCACAAAATAACCGATTGTATATTAATATTTTAATATACTTTTGTTGTGGCAAACACCTCATAATTGAACGAATCTTGACACATACATATACCAACTTCATACACCGGAACAAAAATGATTACGATATCACTTAAAACAACAACAAGAAATAATAATACACACAATATTAGTACTATTATTACTATTATTATTATTATCATCATTATTATTATTATTACTTTTATAATAATAATTATTATTATTATTATTATTATTATTATTATTATTATTATTAAAATAAATATTGACGTTAATGAGGAATAATATGTTGAAAAGGTGTATATTGGTTGTTTCTTATTCTTATACATGATCCTTATACTTTTTATATCATTATTTGTATGTACTTTAATATGATTGGAATAAAGCATATCTAAAATGTATATTTTGATAATCAGAAATTTTGGTTAAAATACCTTGTCCAATTCCTCAAATCCAGATTCTAAATATCCATAAAATAATGTAATCAATTTTTAACCAATTACTCGATTAAATGCTGGCCTTCTAGAGCGCAGTTGCAATCATTCTTGCTCTGTTACTACAATCATAACACGCTCTCGCACATTCGTATTTGATACTAAAGTTATCTTAACGATATACCCTAACAAGATTGTAATAAGTGCCCTGAGATCCTGTATCAAGCTTTACCACCCCAGAAAACCCAATACCTTGTGAGCAGTGTAATACCATTGGGAGCAGTGCTCGGTATTTTACCAGAAACTTACATAGGCTAAGTAAATTGGAAAAAATAAAATTTTCCAAGTCCAATTTGAAACAACTGTGAACAAACATTGATAACAAAGGTATTGTCCTACACGCAGAAAAAATCCTGACAAAATTTCTTTTAAAAATGGGCGAAATGTGGCTTCCAGAAGTAGAAGATCGGGCAAAATGGGCCATGTTCAGGCATTTAGGAAAGATAAACTTCTTTTATTTGCCAGTCACTACAATAATTAAGAATTTATACAAACTTACACATGTCTGCCATATCCTCTCAGCAGGGTTTCTCCAGAAAACTATTTCTTGTGGCGAAATTTGCGTTTTTAATGACCATGTTGGGAAAACATGGATATCATCTGGAGAAGACCAGGATACATTATATGGTCAGTGACTTTATAATTCTTTTTGGTGAAAAAAAACACACTAATTTCCAGCCATTTTGTTGCAATTTTTGCTTTGTAGAGGCCTATAGTGAGTGTATATGGGCACATATGCATACAGATGTACTTTTAATGCTTTATGTATTATTAATTAATATTTCTTTTTACCAACACTATTTTGGAAAATTTAAAGAAAGACTTGACTGCTTCGCCACATAAATTATTTGGTTAGGTACATTTAATGATGTCTTAATAAGTGTATATAGAGGTTGTATGTATAATATTGAATTAGTCAAAGTTTTAAAGTAGGTGGTCGTGATGATCGCAATCCTTACTTCATTGATTCACTTACCCTATGTAAGTTTCTGGTAAAATACCGAGCACTGCTCCCAATGGTATTACACTGCTCACAAGGTATCGGCTTTCCTGGGGTGTTTACGATTACACCAATTACAATCAACGTATATTAATCTCTGGTCAGCTAATAGTTTGCTGTTGGCCGAAAAGGCTCGTGGCTAATGCAGTTTAACGTGAACAATTAAGGTATGAGGGGTGAATTTATTGAACAAAGGAACAGTTAATGGGCGTTCTAAACAATGTGCTGCTATAAATCTTGGACCATATATTTAATCAGAAAAAAATAGTTAGTGATTACAAAATGGTTGGAAAAGCGCATTTAACTTCTTTAATATTCAGAATATTTCATTTTCTTTAAATATTTAGTTATTATACCATTTAAAAAATCCTTTTCATACAAGTTATACATTCTTTTATAAAACATGTAAAGTTATTTTCCGATATGTTATTGTTCCTTTATACTTATGATCACGACTAAAATTTAGCATTCATTTCAGATTTTTAGATGGCGCTTACTAATGGAAATGTTAAAGCATACATTTTGGGCAAAACCATTAAACTATACGGATGTATTTTTTTATATAATATGAAATACGAAAAAATCATTAAATGGTTATTAACAAATGCATAATTACGCGTTAAATAAAATTCTAAGTAAAGGGAAATGCTGAGCCATGTATAAGCAATTATGTAAATTCATTTTACCTCTTTTCAGTGAAGTTTAACAACTGTAATCCTTTCTAAAATTATCCTTTATTATCAGATATAACGCAATAGTTGGTATACACGCATCATTTCCCTTGTGATCCAGTGCAGTACTCACAGACGCTAATGTTTTACTTGGTGTGATTTCATGTACCGCAGCGATACATCCAAATGCTTCTCCCGTTCTGCGTTATGCATATCTCTTTCTCTTGTCCTCAATGCTTAATAACCACACTCGCTCGTACACTGCCCCGTTATTCCCAATATCACTTACGTCGACTAGCACGTGCGTATTTCATTTTAAAGATTATGAATGTTTCATGTCATACGTTTGCTCATTTATAAACGCCTCGTAACCGTCGCGTTGTCGTTCACATTCGCTTTTATTTTCAGATGACATTATGTTTTACTCTTTTCACCAAGACGGCCGCTTTCATAAAACTCAGTGTTTTTTCATTTGCATGGTTTATTGTATTTATTGATTTGTTTTGTCTGAAGGAAAACACACACGCGCAAAAGAATATTTTCTGGATTGCTGGATATACAAGTAATATAGCAATTATAGCGTATTCATGCCAACTCAATTCGTGCTTCTGAGTTGATTTCAACGCATTGTTGTTGTTTTATTTATAAATGAATGTCTTATTCAGTTGTTCTATTACTGTAACATATGTCAATATTTCTAGAAAGTATCAAAAGGATATAAACTTGGCTTATCAGATTTACAACGTATCAAAAGGATGCAAAGATAACATTATACATTTCTTGGCATTACAGTGAAATCGAACACTTGTTAAGTAGCGTATCTGAATACAAACGATAATGCTAACTTGTACTACAACCTGTCATTTAGTTAATAAATAAACCAATCAAACCGAGCCTACAAATGCACTTTTCCTTTTGCATTTGTTTTGAATGACTACCAAGGTACTGTATTTTGAATAAAAAATGCAACACATATTGGTGTATACACTGAAACAACTGTGTTAACAACGCCAATCGTTTACTTTCATCACTGAATACAATTACGAAGGAAAACCATACTTAAAATGTGCGCTATACACGCAAACGTTCTATCCACAAATAAATGTACGCCTACAATAACGAACGAACTTTATTGTTCAGCATCAATTTGTCAAATAATGGTTGCTAAATCCGTTTTGTATTCGTTTGCATTATATCAAATCATTGAAACGACATAACTTCCATTATTTCATTTGCTGATGACAATCACACATCACTTGAGTAATGTTTATATATTTGTTCTTTAAACAATATTTGTTTAAACTTTCTTGAGCGTGTTATAATGTTATTGTCTAAAAATAAACGCCAAGAACATTAAATGATGACAGTGTGCAATTTGTATCCGCTCTTTCCGCAATTCAAACTGGAATCTGCACTGGCAATGCGCGATCCGACTCGCGAAAGGAATAACTCGACATGTAAGAAGTTAATATTATGGATATGATAATATTAAGATATATGTATATACTAAAAACATAAGTTTTTTAAGATAACACCACATAACCAGTTTTCAAGTAAATTGTTTATTAAAGTTGAACTTCATGCTTCCTATTCTTAAGCAGAAATACATTTTTCAGTACATTTATTCTTGTGCCAGACGATGCTGATATTCGTATCCCAACCGAACTGTTTTATAGCTAAAATAAATTGTATTTTTAGAAACTAAAAACAAATAATAAAATTCATATAGTATTCTGAAAGACCGATATCTTAAAAGCTGCTATTAATGACGATTAAATCCATTTGTATGCGTATAACGTTTAGAAGGCATTTTCTTTATATTGATTATAAACAAAAAGACAAAAATGCAGACACATTTAATATAATGTTTCTGTAATCAATGTGAAAAGCACTATATGTGCACATTTATTAAGCGTTTTCATAAATATAGATCGCGACTCACAGTCATAATATGAACAGGTTGCGAAAACGTAGCCTATTGAGTTGTTCATACCTGCAAATAATTGCCAGGGGGGTACCAAATTCGCATATAAAACACATAATTTCCCGATGTCGATCAATTATTTGAATACTTTACAGATGATGATACAAACATAACAGCAAAATGTACATTATGCATAGGCGTATCTTGTCCATCTATTATTATCTGAGCTGCGTCTTTCAAAATGGATCTCATGCCATATGCGCCTAGCGTAGCTCCAGACAAGCCTGTGCAATCGCGCGGATGCGCAACTTGTGTTAGAACTACATCTGGCAGCATATAAAATAAGAGCCATTTTCGCATGACGCAGTTCCTATTCTATAAGGGGCATTCTCGTACACAGCAATTGATATGCTAAAACCGTGACATTTATTTTTTCTACCCCCACTCTCTATCGACCATTTTGTATTTGTTAATATCGTTATCATATCATGTCATTTAAACTGAGCATCGGTTATACACGCATAAAAGCTATGAAACGCGTCATAAATAGCACTCGAAATGCATTATTTATGGAAACTGATTGATCATTAAAAGTATGGGGTGAGAATTGTAATAGGGAAAACATGTACTTTCTATGTTGAGAATAGCATATACCATTTTAAAGTCATTATTGTGTACATTTTACTGACAAGTTATTACATAATTAAGGATCAATTGAATACATAACGCATCTGACAGAACATATAAGCGTTCAATTCATATTTCAAATCACTTAAACTTTTCAAATGGTGATATTTGCATTGTGTCTTTATAAACACATTTAACGGTTTCACAAAATAATTGATTGCATATTAATAATTAAATATAATATTGTTGAGGCGAACATTTCAGAATTGAAAGAATCTAGACACATTCAAATACCAACTTTATCCACCGGAACAAAAATGATTACGACACCACTGGACGCAACAACAATACGTTATAATACAACACATATTCTTATTATTAAAATTAATATTGACTTTTTTGAAGAATTATACGTTGAAAAGGTGTATATTGGTTGTTTCTGTATTCATACTCATGATTCTGATACATGACTTTGTGTATTATTATTTGTATGTTCGTTAATATGCATGGAAGGCTGCATATCGAACACGTATCATCTTATAATAAGAAATTGATGTAACAATACCGTGTGCAATTAAATTCATCAAATCCAGATTCTAAATATAGAATAATATAATCCAGTTTCAACCATTGACTTGATTAAAAGCTTGCGCAGTTGTCAGCAGTACTGATCGCTTACTACTAGCATAACACGCTCTCGCACATGCGTATTTGATACTTAAGTTAACGATATACCCGAACTAGATTGTAATTACATTGTAATGAATGCCCTGAGATCCTGTATCAAGCTTGACGAGTCCTTCAATTACCATCACCGTATATCAATCTGTGGTCAACTGATAGTTTGCTCTTGGCAGAAAAGGACCATGACCAATCCAGTTAAAGGTGAACAATTAGGCTTTGATGGATGCATGTAATTTAATACACTAGGATATATGAGAGTCGTCAAATATGTGTTTCTGTTATTGGGCATTCTCCAATATGTGTTTCTCTAAGTCTGGTTCCATATCTTTTAATGTGCAATGGAAAGTGTTCTATGTTTCCATGTTAACGAAACGAGATTAAAATTCGGCCATTGTGTACAAAATAATATCGAAAACGTAACTTGCCAGTTGGTATCGTTCCGAAACAACAAGAACTGTTTGCAAATATTACCATCAGCATGGTGGTTTGTGTGATCGTTCAAATGGCGTTACAGTCGTTTCGTAAAATGAAGTAGCGCATTGCATTATTTACACTTATGTTATGTTTAATAGGAAGAGAAAACGCTTATTTAAACTGTCTCAACATACATCGTTAGTTTAAATTTAATACTCAAGTGACTAAACTGCAAAAAACATGTTTTCAAGCAGACACTTTGGGTGCTTATATAATTTTAGAATTGTATACACTTTTTATGATAGTTAATATACATAATAATAGTTTGACCATATTGTTTATCATGTAGGTAAAACAAAATAAAAATCGGAAAATCCCACGTCAATACATCATCTCCAAAACATAAATAAGAATACACTGCCTATTCCATTTTTTTTACTGGAGGATAAAAAATAATTGTACATTTAGAATCAATACGAAGAATGCAACAATTACGTTAAAACATATTTAAATTGAGGCGTATGCAATTAACATATTGTTCTAAATAATAACAATAACACAAATCATCGTTAATTTAATGTAGACTCAACAGTAAAAGCGATTAAAGAACGTGGCATTTAAATCATTTTATTCTGATCTTACATCCATAAATTTGCTGGTGCATATGAGTGATGAATTCTGATGGTGTATCTGAGAACCAATAACATGGTTATTTTACTAATGGGTCAATTCACAGCCTGCTATGCAATCCCTTTGATTTATGCATTAAGATATATGTTCAAAAAACAACAAACCCAAAATGAAAATACAGGAAAAATGAATTCATGCTGTATACATATCATACCATTTCACAATGTTGATCTTAATTACGCTGTATGTCATAAGACACGGACAGCATTCACATTCATTACATTAACCCATTTATGCATAGCGTCTAGAAAAAAGGCCTAAGCAAACAGCGTAGACCCAGATGAGATGCGGCGTCTCATCAGGGTCTATGCTGTTTGCTTAAATGAATATCTGTAAGAAATTATCTAAAAATAGAAATAAATACATCAGACATCCCTAATTTTGGAAATTAATTGATCCAATTTAGAAGGATGGGAGAGTCCACTAGGCATAAATGCGTTGATTTGAATATCACGTACCAAGGACCGGGGCAAGTTGTTTTAAATCTATACACAACTGTCTACGTGTACTGCTTTATATAATTAAGATACTCGATATGGATCGTGAAATCAGTTCGTCATAATTAAAGTTATTGCTAACCAATTATTTGTCAGATGAAAGCTTCATCATTATGAATTATCCCTAGCTATTTATGTATATTCAACGACGAACGCTCGTCATTAACATCAATTCAGACCATAAATATATGTACATGCTTTTTATCAAGATGTTAATAACTTGAAATAAACCAATATGCATCGAATTGAAGGTGATGACACATGCCTTTTACATTACCTCTAAATGTAATGATCTATTTTGAGGATTTATCAACAGTAAATAGGGGTTAATCATATATTTCAATTCGTGTGCGTTTAANCGATATTAGCCACTCGAATTTGTGATATTCGTGACTTTTCACATTCGTATTATTTTACGTTGTACGATTTTGAGAATTTGCCTTTTTAAATGATGTTTTTAATTTGTTAAGTTTTATAATATTTTGACAATCAATTTTCAATTTAGTTTACATACATTAATAATTATAGTTTGATTTTTTCTTGGTCGAAATTTCAACAAAATCCGTTCAAAAATAAGGGAGCTATATTGATTTGTATACGTGTTGCGAACAACCGCCTGATGAACGAATTTGCTTTAGTCCAAGTTCGCAGTAATGTGCCCAAATTCGACATTTGATCTCTACGTGTCTATTACCCGATATATAGGTGTTATGACACGCTGAGTCAACATGGTGAACATTTGTTTCAAATTATCTAAAAGAACATGATGAATAATAAAGTTCAGACAATTCCGTCCTGTATTCTGCTCAAATGTAATCTGTATGTAATCTTGAGTTTTGAGCCAGATATATCAGTATTATACGCAATAGGCCGTATCCACACCATGAATACTATTCAGTTATTTCAAAATTCAAGCTGAAGTTACATACGAANACTGTACCAGTGTTGGAGAATGTTCAGTTCTGTGCGTTACGGGGTATAGCACAGAACGTATGTCTAAACACTAATCACCGCACAAAACATTTAACATTTGCGGTTCGTTCATGCGTGTGGTTGTCACGTGAGTGATGGTCACTCAGGCAGACATAGGCGGGAATGTGCACGGTTTTCATTATTTGGACAGTTCTACGCTAAACTTTGATCAGTAAACTTTTACTTTTTGAAATTCCAACCGTATTAATAAATTAGTTTAAATGACCAGTTATGTTTGAGTTACATAATGTCCACAGTTACATGTTAATATTGGTTGTTTTCGGGTAAGTTTTCCAGAGTTATTTTACATTGAATGAAGTTTTCTCTCTGGTTTTTACTCTGGCCTTGATAACACCATTTAAGGATAAAGAATAGAAACGATGTACATGTATACAAATTAAAGTTGTACTGTCTTGTTATTCTACGATTATACTTGATTGTTATATATTACGATATGTAATATTCTTGTATGTATGTTGTCAATAATCTGATCGCAAGTCTTGCTCAATTCAAAACCATTTGTGTTTTGAGCTTGGTTGTGTGAAGACCAAATTATTGTGTTCATCGGCATAGTTTCCACGAACACACTTCCCGCTTGTCACGGGGGGTAGACATTATGTACTTAACTTTCCCGCCGTTTTTCAGGGGAACATGTATAATACAATTGATCCCAGCCTTGACATTATTATGCAAAACCTTTAAGATAAAAAATTGCGTAGTTAAACTGTTTTGAATTTGTCGTTAAATAAGGTCATATTATTAAGGTAATAACCTTACCTTAAAACTTGATATCTACCTGTCATACATGTTTTATGTCAAATCTCTCAAAAACTCGATGAAGTTTTTCAGGAGCAGGTTGATGCCAAACAGTATATAAATGATACATATTAAACAAGCATAAAAACCTTTCGATTTAAAAAATATGAGAACTTAAACGAGTTGCTTTTAAAAACCATAGTTTGTCCCATCAAGCCTGCATAAACGAAAAAATATCGCTTCGGATAAACATACATGTATGTGTATTTCAGCCTTTTAAAAGCAGCAAATATAGTGACGTCCTTTTTTAAGAACGTCATTTATTTAATTTCGATGCTTTTCGTGCTGTCGCTCAGCCATTTGTTAACTTTCGAAATAAAGTCGAACAAATGCTTAAATGATTTGATGATACGTGTTAAATCCAGATAAGTTTATTTGCTGAACTAGAAGCCCACGTCCATGGTTTATGTTTTTGAAGCCTCGCTAAATAAACATAACTTTATCCAACACTGACCTAGTATTTTCTAATTACAATTTTAAAGTAACAAGCCTTTGCGAGTTTGATAAAAATGGGCTCTAAATACCAACACATGGCAGGCCGTTGTAATCAGTTCTTATCATTAAAAAGATAAACACTATACAAAATGATACTTTTCTCTTTTATATATAAAATTATTATGTGTTCTGACCAAAAAAAAACTTTTCTAATCTACTGGAATGTTTAAAGTATAAACAATAGCGTGGTCATATTTACAGAGGAAGAAGCATTTAAGATACAATTTGCAAATACTATTGATGATATGCTTTTGTTAATATATATATTTGCAAATTTTAATGTTAAAGCCTCTATAAAGCTCAATAAAAAACAAAAAATTCGTCATATATTTCGTAAAGTAAAGTTAAGATATAAATAATCAGTATTCCTTATAGCAATAGCCAACATTTCAACACTAGAAATTGTCTTGAAATATAGAGTTAACACGATACAAAATGCCTTTTTTTATTTTTGTGTGGCACAATAAATTCCATTTTAATTTCCCACAACGATATCTATTCGAACGACAAATGAACACAAAATTAGTACATGAACATGCGTAGAATATATTGTACCACAAAAAAGAGCATTTTTAATCGTGTTAAATCTATGTTACCAGNTAATCAGTTCTTATCATTAAAAAGATAAACACTATACAAAATGATACTTTTCTCTTTTATATATAAAATTATTATGTGTCCAGACCAAAAAAAAAGTTTTCTAATCTACTGGAATTTTTAAAGTGTAAACAATAGCGTGGTCATATTTACAGAGGAAGAAGCATTTACGATACAATTTGCAAATACTATTGATGATATGCTTTTGTTAATATATATATTTGCAAATTGTATTGTTAAAGCCTCTATAAAGCTCAATAAAAAACGAAAATTTCGTCATATATTTCGTAAAGTAAAGTGTTCCTTATATCAATAGCCAACATTTTAACACTAGAAATTGTCTTGAAATATAGAGTTAACACGATACAAAATGCCTTTTTTATTTTTGTGTGGCACAATAAATTCCATTTTAATTTTCCACAACGATATCTATTCGAACGACAAATAAACACAAAATTAGTACATGAACATGCGTAGAATATATTGTACCAAAAAAAAAGAGCATTTTTAATCGTGTTAAATCTATGTTACCAGGGCACATCGTACGTTGAAATTTTGGCTATTGCTATCAGGATTGAATATTTGTATGTCCACTTTATTTTTTACAACATACATTACGAGATTTTCGTAGATTTTGAGCGTTATAGATGCTTTAAAGTGTAAAACACATGGTTTACCAGAGGAGTAAATTGTATATTGCCTTATGGTAGTTTCATTTATCAAACTATTCAACATAATACGCAACACATAAACCGAATCTGTATCCTACTTCGATAAAAGGACATGACCTCACAGGTTCTTATGTTATCTATACCGTCAGCAGTTGAACATTATGGCACATGTTTTGTATTAAATTGCAATATATATTGATAAGGGTTAGAAGTATTCTAACGATGAATTGGCGATAAACAACATATTTCAATTAAATGGGAGTACGGCCCAATGGGGTATCGATGTTAGGAACTTCTAATGTTCAATTTATCAAGTATACTATTTCGAAATCGGATAAACAGTTACGTCTCCACACCGCAGCTACTGTTAGTTTTACCATTTGATATTAATCTTTTAAATGAACACATGGGTAGAATTATAAAAGTGGTGTTGAATGGGAAGCGGACAATTACAACAAGCGTGGCCTGCTATAGGGGAGATAACCCTGGGTTAGGGTTAGGGATAGGGGTCGGGTTAGGGTAAGGGTAGGGTTTAGGCTTACCGTAACCCTAACCCTAACCCGACCCCTAACCCTAACCCTCTAACCCCCATGCGCATTACAATACCAGGCCTCGCTCGTTGTCGTTATCCGCTTCCCGAATAGCATTTAATTTTAACATATTGCTTACATAAATAATAAATAATTTAAACACGCGAAAACATTTATTTATAGTGTGATAACAACAATTTTGTAAACCTCGTTTTAGTCAAAGAATCCACTAATATACTTAAAAGTTAAATTAATACTCAAAATTCAACGGAAATTTTGTAAAGTATTTCGTACAATAAAGTTACCCAATAAAAAAATCAATGTTCCTTATAGCCAAATTCAAAATTTCGAAACGAGATGTTTTCCGGTAACATAGATGTTTGTAGATATAAAATGCACGTTTTTATTTTTTCGTGTCACAATGAATTCCATTTTAATGTCCCGAGACTATATTTATTCATACGATACAAGAACACTAAACTGGTACCATGTTAGTGTTCATGTGTCGTATGGATAGATATCAGTGTGGGGTTATAAAATGGAATTATTTGTGTACACACAAAATTAAAAGCGTGCATTTTATATCTATAAACATCTATGTTACCAGAACAGATGTGTTCTGGACTTTGAAATGTTGGATAGTACTATAAGGAATATTGATTCTGTATTGGGTAACATTAATTAACTAAATTCTTTACAAAATTTCCGTTGATTTTTTAGTATTTATGTTTCTTTAAAATTATTACAAGTGATATTAATTAAAATTTGTAATTTAGTTTATCATCGATTGTAATCACGCTGACAAACATTTAAGTGTAAAGCAATAAGCAGATTTTATATTCATAACATATTGCATCTTTGAATACATATCGATTGCTGATTACATATTGTATACATTAAATAGTGTATTGTCACTTGTTTGAAATATATGACATTATAAGTACTTCTACAACAAACATTGTCCGTGGTACTCGCAATATTTTGAGCACTTGATTCCCTCCACTTCAGAAATTGATTTTAAATACGATTGTTTTGCGTTCATTGAAAGTAAGTTTGTTTTCGTACGACACTTTTTTGGCGTCAAATAAATAATTAGCATACTATGGCAAACATATAATAACTAGAAAACAGTATAGCTAAAACACAAATATTAGTTAATGCATTTGGCAATGTCTGTTAAATATACTTATAATATTACGTTATCATTGTGATATTGCTTAGTTCGGTTAAGCACTTATCTCGTTCGTCGTCCGAATGTGCGTCACAGCCTTTGATAATTAAAAAAAAACAGAAAACCGGGAAAGGGGCCCCATTATCATAAAAATTGACAAGCGGTATGTTGATCAATATCGAGTGACTATTTTTCAAAACTGACCTTATTTGGTCAAACGGCATTTTGACAAGCTAAAATGGAATTTTAATTTTTCAACGATATGACATGAATCGCAACCTTTCTTTAGAACTTTAAACAGCTTTTCCATTATTAAGTGACTCTAAATTAGATTATATATATTCATGTCAAATCAATTGCACAAATTATCATTTTTTTCAAAGGTTGTCAAATCTTTTTTTATTTAAAAACTCGCTCAGTTTTACTTATAAAACACAAATGCGACCATTTGTCGAAGATCAATCGCGATTTCATGTTTGATGTCATATATTCGAACCAACAAACATACATACAGTTATATTTTGAGATTAATGAAAACGTAAGGGATTTTGTTTAATGTAGCAGTTATCGATTCGTCTCACTTATAGGATTGTTGGAGACACTTAAGACGAAATGTTTAATGCATTAATGGTGTTAGTTGCGGTTTCTGATATCAACAAACAGATTATAATACCTAACGTCCATGCCATCGTTCAAGTACATTATTGTGAGAGCGTGTTATCTCACTGAATTGACCAATCTTAGTGAAAAGGCAATATTTTTTGCTCAATTAATATAAAATAAGAACATCAATCTTTTCATCGATGTTTCGCAAATATGCAACGAAGACGAAACGAAATACAAACGGCCATCGGAAAAAACTATTTCGAAAACTAAGTAACTTTTTCTTTTTATATATGCATATCTGAGAAGAAAACAGCTTGCGAAACATGTTTTTTTGTGCTCATGTATTGATGGTTAAACAATTTAATTTCCATTTCTTTCATTACTGATTTTTTCAATATTGGCTGTACCATGTTTTGTTTATTGTCCAATGTTTTTCTTTTTTTTTGTTTTCCACAGGATTTTTCCTCTTTTTTGGTGAAAAAAAAACAACAATATCGGAACTTTCAAATTGGAATGGGTAATATTCTGCTTCCAAAGCAGATAGCGAACCCAGCAAGAACATGGGAGAGATGTGGATTAAACATAATCCTTTATTCTTCTATATATGGTAAAAACTGAAATACATTGAAAATACAAACATTAAGGAACACATTTCATTAATTACTCAATAAGTTGTTTCCAGGAAAATATTAAACATTCTGACAATTTAAACATTAATCCTTAACATGAATATGTCACACATTCAATTAAATTCATATTCTGAAAACTTACCTATAACCGTAATTAGAAATAGCTTTGCAATGATTATACAAAGAAACAATCTGGTTAGAACCACGTGGGAACGAAACCAATAACCAAACGTTTTACTAACAAAGCATTAAACAATTTACTTTTGAACCGATAATTATATGGACAAGAACCAATACAAACTATTAAACTTACGCTGTGGCGGAACAGTCAAACATGTAAGGACTAAAGAATAGAATATGGCTGACCTTCCCAAAAACGTGCATATTTTAGTATGTAAACGTCATTTAAGGACTGTATGATCGTCTTATGCAGATAAACCCCATAGTTTAATGTAAAAGGAAATACAATTTCCAAAGTGGTAAACAATCAATGCGATTTGTTTTTCTAATTTTTATAGATTAATTCGTTATTTCACAGAAACACGATATTTAGCACATGATGAACCTTCTACGTAATTTAAATTATATTTTGAAATACTATGATTCAACGAAATCAAATCAATTACTTCATATATGTTATGAAATAAGATAGTTTCCCAATTGTATTTTTGCCCACATAAAACAGGGATTCTATAGAAACATTTCAGACGAAAATGAGCACACATAGTTCAACAATTCTTAAAATCGATAAGAAGGCATAAACAAACATGTTTGAAAAATCGAAAATCCTAGATGATTTTCCCCAATGCATAAAGTGGGAACAAATCAATTAAAAAAAAAACAACAGCAAAAACTGCATGTGACAGAGAACAAAAATCTCATGGAAAAATTAAACAATCACATCGGAAGGCAAATATTTACACAAAAATTAAACAAAAACGCTTTTTTTAAGCACAAATAATCAGTTATGGTTAAACAAACATGTTATCGCATATTTTAACTTAAAGAGGCAAAGCTTTAAAAAAAAGGGTACTTTAGTTTGCGAATATGCGTTTTTTTCCTGTGTCCGATAGAGACATCATTTAAATAATTGCATGGCTATTAATGGGTGGGAACTAAAGGACAATTTTCGGAAAATGTAAAGAGTTCGATGACATTTGTTAATGAGAAATTCTTTTAAAAAAAAAGTCTCAAATGCTGGTGCATTTTTGCTATAAAGCTTCAATTTCAATAATTAATGCGTATGCACGCCTGTTAATAATTATTTATGTGTAAACATTATCAAGTTTGTTTAAATGTCAAAATGAACATGATCATACTTGGTATATGAATAACATAAATTACAGAAGATTGAATCATTAAATTTTCGCTATGGTATATTACATTTGCTCCCGTTATAAAAACATGAGTTATGTTAGATGTTCGTCACTAATTTTACAGAGATATACTGGTGTATACCAATCACCGCTCTTATGATGAATTGTTCAGTGTTCATTGTTACCATAATTATGTGTAAATATGTAATGATACGTTTTTTTCGTGTTAATGTAAATTGATCGTTGTTCGTAATGATGTGTGTTTTACATTCGCTTCAAACGCATGCTGTTATTGTTTATTTATGTAAATGACAATGAGATTTACATGCTTAAGTCTGAATAAACTATTCTTTTCTGCTCTGATATAAGAATGTAATGAGTCTTTCAATATATCTTTATCAATACAAACATGTTTAGTAAAAAAAAAATGTATATTTGCGCTCGATTTGTCAATTCAAATCATATTTTATTAAACACTTAAAATAGTCAAAGAAATGATGCAAATAAGCCTTAGGTTACTTTTTTACGTTTTTCCTGATTTTGTTTTAATTGATTTGATAGGAAATAGTAAAAATGATTGTAAAACAGACGTCCTTTCGTTTTTTATGTTGGAATGCTTATAAATACTTTATAGCAAAATCATATGCTAACAAGTTTATTGTCTCTTTACATAACGTTACAAGAATTTCTAAATAAATATTCATTATTCGGACATCCAAGAAACCAAAAAATTCATAAAACGGAAAGTTTTGTCATTCTTAAATGTATTTTTGTACATTATTTCCTCTGACAAAAGCTTAAAGCGGGACTGTACGATTTTTACATGTGTTAAATTTTAATATNGAGTAAAACCGTTTCAGGAGCTTTGGAAGCGGATAAAAATCCAAGTTATGGATTCAGACACGAAAAGTTGCAATGATGGCAATATGTTTAAAAAAAAACAGTACAATGATGCCACCTGTTAGGACTGTAGCTTTAGACTAATGAACAATTAGTTTAATATATGTAAAATAGTTCTTTGGTAAGTTTTCATAGTGTTCATGCAGTACTTTAAATGACCATACCCCTGGTGGTTATGATCTGAGAAAAGCGGATTAGTTTGATAAACTTCGATAGAGGACTAAACAAGGAACAATTATGTAAAACTATTTTGTGAAAAAAAGCTGTAATTTCCGATTTCAAATAGTTAAAAAAAGTTATATTACAAATGAAACAGACGAATGGACAAGAGACCCTGTTGTTGAATGAAACAGGAGTAGTTTATTAACTTCTACTCATAATACTATTATATATGTCGTTAAAAACCAAATTTTGGTTACTGACCAGGAGATTTTCAAATGTTTCATTTAATTCAAATAAAGAAAAGCCACACTTGTCACTGGTGATGCAGTTGTACCATATGAGCAGCTTTCTTAAGCGTCTTTTAAAGGAAAATGACTGCAAATGTGTTTCATAATCAATGCAGCCAACCTTCATATCTGCGAAGTGTCGAGTAATTTGCGGTGTGAGCTTCAAACATAGTTATGTTTGTATAAATGCACATATGAGATGCACACTGGTATGGTATGGTATATCAAACATAAAGGTTTAAAGTGTTAATTTGCATGCATGAAACCCTTAACCATATTAATTTTGACTAGAATATAACTTGCCTAAAAAACATTCGTCCATTGAAAGTGTAACGGTGTGTTCCGTAGTCACATTATCAGCTCTTGCCACACACGTGTATCTTCCTGCAGATTCTATATTGAAGTCATTAATCTACAAAACAATCAAAGCGTTAATAACACATTATGGCAATAACGCGCTTAAATGAATTAAACATACAAAAAGTGTCAATCATTTGAACTGGTGACCTAGTTTTTTTTATATATTTCATATGACCCATATTTAACGTGACCCATACATAATAAACTAAACCATTCAGACGTTGTATCGTAATTAGGCGAGAATTCATGCATTTTGTGTGTTCATTAAATGTTTGCTAAGATCTAACCTGAGCTGTTATATCCACACTTGACCCAAATTCTAACTTGCTCTAGATATTTTCACGGTAAATATTCCGACCGAAATTGAATCAAACATGAGGCTTATAATTTGACGTAGTTGTTGACCCCAAACGNTGAATAAACTATCTGTTATGTTCCTGAACTTGAGTGAAAACCATTATTTTATATTAGGTACTAGGGAACTTGACTTTTCACCACATCCGCCCCGTAGATCAATGCATTTTCTGATTTAAAACCAAACTTTTGACCTTTCATTAGCATTCATCATTGTTTAAAAACATGAGTACAAAGCTTTGACGTGTAATTGTTTACTAGAAATCACCGTGACCATGACTCTACCCATCTCCTATTCTCCTATTCACTCCCAATCTATGTATCATGTGTATACATGTACATGTACAAATTTTCAACAACACGCTCTTTATATAAACGTGTTTATATGCATGTAAGGCTTAATTTTCGATAACATCACATATTCAATTATATTTGCAATGTAATTATGAAATTAAAAGTTTGTTACATGGCATTTTTGTATAAGAGTATTGTTAATATTATGGAATACCATTTATTGAAGTTTACCACAACAGCTTTCCTTGCTCTATCAGATTTCTGTTATTGTTTTTCTAAAGCAATTTTGTTTGCATAGTATGAGCCTTATAATGCAAGTTATTGTTACTTTCAAGTAATGTGGATTCTTTTCTTATTTGCAATATATTCCTCAAGACACGTATCCCTGAATTTGAGTTAGTGTATTGAGTTAATGGGCGGACACAAGTTTTTTATATGTAGTAATGGTGTTATTTAAGATTTCATTAAAGTGGCTCAATTTGTTATGAAGAAATTAAGCTGAATTCATTTTGAAATGTATACTTAACACTAGCAACCCCATACGCAATCACGCTAGACCTTTTACGTCAAAATATGAACTTGGCATTAGACATTTACCTTAAACGACACACGATCTCCAAGTGTTTAATATTATTTAAAAGTAGAATGGTGAATGACGAAGGCACCGTTTTTATTTTGGTCTATTTGACATTGATATTCAAGTAGTAAAAAGTTTTTTTAAATGCGACGCTCTGTCTCCTCCTTGTCAATATGTGTGGTTCGTTATTTTTAATTAAATGACGAATAGTGCAGTTACATTCCATACAATTTCATACACACTCGACCATTGTGACTCCTATTTCGAACTTTATGCTAGCGGACTCGACGAAAAATGACAACAAGCCATAATTCTGACAAACATTATCGCAGCTGGAATTACTTTTTTTACGATCATCTACGCATTGAGATGTTAAAATATGAGCGAAATACCCAAAACTTGCAAATTTTGCAATTGTTGATTTGCTTTCATTTGTTGCCACTGTGAACTTGACTTTTGACTTTAAAATCGATTGCGGGTAAATTAACCTTCAAGACAAACCAACATATTAATTTATACGATCCTTCGCATTATCTTGATAATGGATATGAGTCCCTTTGTAATTGACCGATCGACCTGTTTAATCTGTCTTCCTTTCCTCTTCAAAAGCCAGCATGATCGTGAGTGAAAGAGTTCCCTTTGTTTCATGGAGACAATAAAGTTATGTTACAAGCCCTTAAACTTTAACATCATGCCCTCTTAATCAGTTGGCGTTTTCCTTTCCTCCAAGAAACCAGCATATCAATTTAAATGCTCGTATGTCAAAGCGTTCTCTAAATATTGTGCAGAAACTAATTTTATCATACAACCCCTGTGTTGTGACCTTTGAAATATGTTCGTGAAAATCATAAGATGTCATTTATTCCAATAAACCAATATACACATTTGTCAAAACGACATATAACCCTTAGAATACATACAATCTTGGATGAATCATTATAAGTAATTACAAACGGAAAAAAAGAAATTGTATAGGAAACGATTTTTAATGACACGAATATAGTTTACAAAAAATGTCACAATCAGCCGACATCGGAAATTAACGCGGACATTTATAACGGTACACAACTTAAATCAGGAATTGGTAGACTCACCAAGAGTAGACAACTCGTTTTCCTGAGGCCGGGTTCTCCACCCTGCACAAGCTTACCGACTGTCCGCCTTTTTCGACAATCCTGCTTTGTGGAACTTCTATGAATTTCAGGTGACCCACAGTGGAGCCCTATTATATAGACTCATATTTAATAAATGCACCAAAGTTGCTTACCTATAAGTAGCAAACCACATACATAGCTTAAGATAAGTGAATTCGGAGACACAACATCAGCTATAGGGCAAACGTTTCACACATTGTCAATAACAAACTAAATGGACCTATAGCATCGACAAATAGTATTATAAGACATTTATGCCATTGTAAATTAAGAATATGCACGGTCTATGTGGCAAGGTATTTAAATATATCTTTCAGAAATTGATAACAGGCAATGTTGACAAACTGTATGCAAAATGTGTTTGCACCTACGGTATTTGTTTTTGTTCAAGAATAGAAAACTGATTTAAAGATACAACCACAATAAACGTGTAATGTAATTTAGAAATTCGAAATCACTAAAGAGATGAAAACTGTCAAGTAGCAATTTAACTAAAATGGAAAAATATATATTAAAAAATGTGTGTTTTTCAAAAACATTTAGTGAATTATTTAAGATGAGCATTTCAAAGTTGACACAGCCAACAAACGAAAGGAAATGGTCACAAAGATAAGCCAGTTTATATAGTTTTCTTTTGATGTGAGTATTCTAATATTCAATTATTGATATTTTATTGTAATTTTGACATGTTCACAAAGAGTTTATGTGTTATGTGCGTATGCCACCTAATCGTGGTATGATTAAAACTAAACCGGATTTTTGTAAATCCTTTTTTAGGATAGTCAATGTTTTGACCTTCAATTGTTACCTTGGAATTTGCGCATAACACAATATCTGTCTATCACGTCTTTTATGTTTTTTTGAAAATCCATCCATGCAGGGCCAAGTAACACGCAGGACATTGTTTTAGTGGTTGATTTTACATATTTAACTTTTACCAACAATATTAACCTTGAAATTTGACCTGGTAAGTGTAGCTAACACACCTTTTCAAAATGAAGGTCAATTATGTCAAGTTTGTTTTAACTGGCATGCCTGCTAAAGAACGACACTGGCGTGATTAACACGTTGACCTTTGAACTTACGTTAAGATGATGCGCCTATAACTTAGATCTACGGACATGTTCTTGTGTGTGACACGCCGACTCATCATGTCTATTATTTGGTCTGCGTAATTTGAAAATACATGCACTCTGAATAATCCTTACTTCAGACAAATATTAGTACTAATGTCATTTATCTGATATTGAATTGTGACATTGACCTTTGACTAAGTCACGAGATCTAACCGTCAAATCGGGTGCTGCCAGTTCTAGAACGGGCAAATTAAATATGAACCTTTTTGTCTGTTTTATGTATATTAAAAATGAACCTTTTTGTCTGTTTTATGTATATGATAAAATTAATTTGAAGATATTACACACATGACAGCCAATCAAAAATACTTTTCAAATTTCGTAAATTACACAAAGTGTAAAAGTTAAAGATTGATGTCAAATATCGGATAGGATGTTGGAAAACCGATCGCAAAAAGCAAACCTGTTAGTTTTTTTTTTAAAGTAAAAAGTGTATATGAAAGACCTTAAGTTATGTGTCATGACAATGTGAAATGATTTTGTTATCTCTTATAACAATTTCTAACTGGTGGAAAACATCATGTTTCTCTGTTGCAGAAACGTTTACATACTTCATTTAATGCTCAGTAATTTATAAATTGTTATAATGGTAGGGTCGAAATTCCTTTGTAGTTTTCTCCTGCGTATGTTCCTACTTCAGTTATAGTTTGTAGCGCAATTCAGTGTCACATAATTAGAACAAAGCAATTTGACAACAGTTTATTGAAATATCCTTATGTTGGTAGCTTATTTAAAGCCATAAGAATACACAAACTATTATATATATCGACCAACTGGCGATGAGGAAAGCTCGCCATGAGGATTATGTGTTTAGCTGATCTATTAAATGAAGTCTGTTAATCGTGGATCAGGAGTTTCAGGAATAACTGAAGAATAGTTTTACAGTTTTCATTCAATAGGCAAAAACAAAATCTCACCCTTGACACTGTATGAGCTAAAGGTAAGCTATTAATATAACAATGAGTCATCTACAAATAAGTCTACTTAGAGAGGACAGTAAAGAATTTATGTGACAGTCTTTCAAATATTAATAAAACTCATTCGATCAAAAGTTTGAACATTATTCCATTAACATGTAATGCTTAGTAAAACCTATATTATGAGCGAACAGTAATGGTACTGAAAATGTCTCTGATGAGTATGGTCTACAGAAATATCAAACAAACAACATTCATGCGTATTTTAACACATACTTACTGCTGTTTCATTACAGAATTTCCCAGTGAACCCACCGAAACAGAAACACTGGTCACCTCGTCTGGTGTTCACACACTTGGCACCATTCTCGCAGATATCATCAACACACTGAGATCCAGGAATGCACCTGTGTATTATCAGTCACTTTGTAAATAGCTCAGTACGATATCCAGGAAAACCAATAGTTCTTACACATTGTTCGGCGTAGCTGTCTAAGATGTGTCATGATATTAAGATGATTAACTCTTGATCCACTTGCTGATGTTATATATCTACAATGTAGTAGTTACTTCCCTTGATATATTTGATACTGATTGTTATAATGTATGTTTGCTTCTCTTCACATGTAGCCATCAAACCAGTTACACGCAATAAAAGTATATACAATCTTATGGAGTTCTTATGATTGATGAACACATTATTATAATTACCAACATTATGACATGGTGTCAGATACTACTTTGAACGTCTGATAGAATTTGAACATAGAAAATATTTTCAACATTCTTGGATTTACTGCAATAATTGTGCACGATGGATTTATCGGGAATTCCAGAACCCAAAATGGACTGGGGCTCGAATAACCTTCCAGAGGCATGGCTTCACTTCAAAGATCACGTAGATCTCATTTTCAAGGGTCCCCTCAAGGATAAGTCAGAGGAGGACAAGTGCACATATTTATTATTGTGGGTTGGTCAGAGAGGACGAGATGTACACACAACATGGAATCTTACACAGGATGAAAACAAAAAGCTAGATATAATTTACACGAAATTCCTTGAGCATGTGCAGCCGAAGCTAAATTCTGTTTTTAAACGTTACCAATTCAACAACATTGTACAAGGACAACTGTCAATCGATGATATTCTAACAACGCTACGAATTTCAGCAGCAGACTGCAAATTCGCAAATAAAGAAGCAATGATGGGGGACAGAATAGTATTTGGACTTACATCTTCACACATCCGCAAAAAGCGTATACAAGAAGGTGACAAACTAACATTAGATAAGGCAATGGAAATTACTAGAACATTTGAGTATGCACAAAGTCAAATTAAATCTATGGAAAATGAAAAAGAACGTCAGTGCGTTACAAAGAAGACAAATGCGCAAACTTCAACAGGGATCGCAAAACGTTGCTCATCTGAGTAAACAACAGAAAAATCTACACAAGATATCAGATCTACACAAGAAACCATGTGGCCAATGTGGAAATCGTCATATGGATAACTCGTGTCCAGCCAAGGGTCCGCAGTGCCGGAAGTGCCGAAAATGGAACCATTTCGCGAGCGTATGCAGGTCGTTGATACGTTCATCAAGTCATAAGAAAAATGTCCATGTTATCGAAAGTGACGACAGCGACAGCAGTGACAAGAACGGCTTCAACATAGCATCAGTTACCAGACAGAAAAATGAGGCATTTGCAAATATTTCTGTTGGTCTTTCAAATACCAGAATTAGCTTAAAGTAGATACTGGTGCGTCCTGCAATACTTTGACCGTGAAAGATTACCGCTCTTTAAATGTAAAGGGTCCACTTAAACAAAGCCAAAGTACGTTGACAGCTTACAACGGATCCTAAGGTATTCCCTGTTGTGCATCCCCCGCGCAAAGTTCCAGATGCTCTACAGGCCAAGGTCAAAAAAGAACTGCACCGCATGGAAAAAGAGGGCACTATCAAAAAGATTGATCAGCCTACCCCATGGGTTTATTTTATGGTTGTGGTCAACAAATTCCATTAGGATGAACCTCAACAGGAAGCATTCGATAAGGTCAAGAACATACTGACACAGTCACCAGGACCTGTTCTGACATTCTATGACCCTGACAAACCTCTAGTTCTCCAGGTCGATAGTTCCAAATATGGCCTGGGTAAACCATTTGACTGGCTATGATATGGACAAGAAAACAGTTTGCTAAAGATTGGGACTTTAAACAAGTATTTGCTACTCCATATCATAGCCAATCAAATGGTTTTGCTGAGCCAAAGGTCGAAATATGTAAGCAAAGGTTGAATAAAGCCAAACATTCAAACACAGATTACATGATGTTTTTGCCTGATTATCTACACCACTTTATTCAGGATACATCCCTGCAGAGTTACTCATAGGCAGGAAAATCAGGTCATTCTTGCCAATGAAAAAGGAAAATATTCAATCCTAAAGTTTCTTATTATCGCAAAGTCAAAAGTCATTTGCAAAAAAGAAAGGATGAACAAAAACAAAACTACGATCGAACTGCTAGAAATGTGCCTACTTTAAATATAGGTGGTCCCATCAGAATCAGAGAGGAAAACACCTGGCAGCCAGCCACTGTCGTGGGAAAATCCAGTGACAGATCTTACATGGTACAGACACCCGATGGGTCAAAGAACTGTAGGAATAGGAAGCACTTAATAAAAATTAATGATCAGCCTTCCACCCCCAATGACACAAATGTCGAGTAAGAGTTAAACTTATCAGACACACCACCCAGTACAAATAATAACAGCTCATAACATTCGGAATCTCAGACCAACACAAATGAATGCAAATGGCCTTCATCAACTAGTGCTGAAAAGCCAGCAATTTTTAGTGACAGGCAATGCGATCATAATTTCTATATCACCCATGCTGGTCGTATTTCAAAACCACCAATTCGTGAGTTTATGTGAAATAAATGTGTACTGTTTCAGTTTTCGCGGCAGACCGGAGGAACAGAGATAAAAACAGACAATACAATGAAAATGGGACTGTGAAATTCTCTGTGTATAATCAGATGAAGTATCATGTTACAATAAATATTGTCTGATGAATATTTTTAAAAGTGTTCAAGAGTTTATAAACTGTATTACATTTTAATAATGCTGATATTTTATTGATGTTTCAGAACTCATTATCCAGAATAATTGTTTTAAGAATAATACAATGTATAATTTGATAAAAAGGGAAATGTCATGATATTAAGGTGATTAACTCTTGATGTATTTGCTGATGTTATATGTCTACCGTGTAGTAGTTACTTCCCTTGATATATTTGATACTGATTGTTAAAATGTATGTGTGCTTCACGTCACATGTAGCCATCGACCAGTAACACGCAATAAAAGTATATACAAACTTATGGAGTTCTTATGATTGATGAACTCATTACTATCATGGCCAACATTATGACAGATGGGCTCAACCTAGATTACTTGCGAAAGTTTTAGGCAGCGGGGACATTGACTTTCAATAGAACTAAACACATGTTCATGTGTAAGGTAATGCAAACTTACAACAGCAGTTTAATGTTAACAAAAAAATGATGGAGATTAAAATGAATAAAATACACAAATAAGAAGTCTGAATAAAGTTAGACATGTTAGATACATATATCAGCCCATAAGTAGATGTTTATGGTTTATTGTAAACACAAATTATTAATGGTATGTGGTTTTAAAATAAGTGGACAGACAATAATAAAAGCACAATTTATCAAGAATACATTTACTTTATCATTCATTTTGTATACACATTACACGTCCTCCAAACCCGCGGTGAATGTATTCTAGCTGATAATACGATCTATATTATAACGGTCAAAGTTAATAAGCAATGATTGTTAACAATATACCTCCAAATAACGGTTCCTTTAACAGAAGACCTTCTTATTTAAAATGTATGTAAAGACATATGCCGGAAAGTAACTGGCATAATAAATAGTAATTAATTAAGCGTGTATCTTAATTTCTAATCGTAATTACGAATGACTTAATGTCGGGAAGGTCAGTGTCCAGATTAATAAATTAGCGGGTTGGCATTTGTTGGGTTGCATACGTATTGTTCTACCAATGCAAAAACCTGCCGGTTAGCCATGTGTGCAGCTCCCCTTTTGACAATCACAACACTTTTAGTAAATATTAGCGTGGCCACTAGATGGCGTCTATTTGAACAGTCTATGTCATGATAGCAAATTTATCGTTTATATTTAAACGTGTCATCGAGTGCATGCGCGACGGTGTTGATAAGAGTCGTAGGTTAGTTTATTCATACATTACGAAACAAACAGTGCTTTCTCAGAACTGCTACTTATCAAAATATTGGGGCCGCTGCGCCTGCGGGTAAGGTTTGGGCGCCTTTGAGTTTAATGAAAATTGAAATATTTGTCGTAAGAAAAGTGAACAAAACAAAGAGTTTTATTTTGACGATGTTAGTGGAAATAAACAACGTTTTGTGGCCTTACAAGCTTAATTTTTTCTCAATTTTTTGAGCACTTTTTTATATATTTAGTATTGGTGATCCTGATGCAAGCTTCTCATATGCAATCACAAGTGGACTTTACAAGAGGTGGCCATGTATGAAATTGATCAAAAGTGAAACTTAAGAAGCATGAGCAGGCGATAAATCTTATAGTAGCATGAGGTACCTTATAATTCAACAACTGCCAAAACAGAATGACACACACCACATGCAATAGACAAGACGCGCAAGTGAATACGTTTCAATTTAATTACCACTTAACTGCTCAATGGTAAGATGCAAACCAGAACAAATAGAATTATTATGTTTTGAGGCAGAATGAAATGAAATTTAAACAAGTATCAACTACGTCTCGTTTTTGATTAAAAAGCTTTCGGAACATAGCATCATATTGTTAAATATCAACATCATCGGTATACAATTTTAGGGAGACAATAATTGATGCAAAAACGAAATTACATAGCTTAGTTGAGTTTGTAAAATGTAAGATAGATGAAAAGCATATACTAATTGTTTTTGGTGAAGATTCGATGAAAATTGTACGACTTCGAAAGTGGAGGCCGTCCGCCTATTCACCCATAACCCCATTAGCAGTTGGTGTTTCCATAATACGTCCGGTCAAGAGACGGGCTTATAAAAAAAATACTGTACACGTATTTACTTAACATTTATTCCAATCTATCATTATGCTTAGGACTCACATACTATCTACTTTGAACTAACATACATCTATATTGATAAATAATAGTGCAAACATGTCGCACAATACTCCCGCAAAATATTCTTTTGAAAGTACTCCTATTCATTTTAACTGGTTTGCAATTATATTATAAATGTTTCTTACCTCTTTTCGAAGCCCTGAAGAACACAGACTGTTTGGTTGTTGCATCCGAACTCTAAAATGTTAAAAAGTGAACATCATTTATATAAATAAATATTTGTATAAAACCTTAAGTCGGCGTTATAATCAACGTAGCTTTGATTTGATTTCTATACTCTGTTTATTTAAATATAATGTTTAAGTGAAATTATCGAAGAATCTTATAAAGATGATCACATAAATGAATGATACAAAAATGTGAACATTTATTTTGACCCAGACAGCACTCTATTGTACGGTCTTATTTCCACGTATTTAACATGTATTCATGTCAAAAGGTGAAAGTTAGAGAGGCTTGTAACTCGAAATGAGTTCTCCACAAATGTATTAAACTAAAATGATCCCAGTGAGTGAATTAGTAAGCTTTGAATTAGCGAGACAGTTATAAGTGAAAGAGTGAAAAAACGAATATTTGAACATGAGAATAGAGGGAGTGAGTAATTTAATGAATGAGTGAGTGAGTGAGTGTGTGAGTGAGTTAGTAAATGAGTGAATGAGTATACGAGAATATGCGTAAGGTGTGAGTGAGTGATTCAGCAATATGCAAAAAAATGAAGAAGTTGGTTGATTTTGAAGTCAACAAGTATAAGTCAGAGGGACTTTCAACATGAATTGTGTTACTTGTAAACGCTTTGATCTATGATCATCCCAGTAGTGAGTGAGTCATGAATGTGTGAGAGAGTTACGCGTGACTGAGTAGTGACTGTCTGTGTTAATGGTTATAGAGAAAATCATGTTAAACGAACTCAAACTATGGTTGAAAACCACCGTACAGACGTGTATGTCAATTGTCCACTCGTTTAAGACGAGAATGTTGTTAAGAAAAACGTGAATACGTGATTGGGCTTAAAAACGTTTTGTTGTTGTTTGTATTTTGAATCAAACTAGAGCTTCGGTCGTGTCTTAAATAACACCTGAATACTGATTTGTTATATAGCATTACTAGTTTGGTTTCAAAGAATTAGTTTTATGTACTTGGCTTTATGCGGAAAACGGGTTGAGACTGTTTTTAAATGTCAGAAGGAGTGGAAGTTCAGTTAAAGCATTAATCAAGAACAATAACCAAAAACATATAGAAAGAAGAGTTATGGTTTGTGTGCACACCACTTCCAAGCTTCCTATGTATGAAGTTTCTTGTACGTCTCATTGTGTTGGGGATATGACGCGAACATACATTAAGCATACACATTACACAACTTGCTGTTATTGTAAAAATATGGAAGCAATAGCTATGGTTTTTAGGCATTGCACTTCTCTTCAATGATAGCTTCATACCAATCACGTTTCTAATTGAAACCTCTTTGTTCAATATATGCACGACCATATTTTAACAAAAAGGGCAATAACTTAACTACTCTGAAAGCAAGACATATAGTTCTTGAGCAATGCAGTTGATAAAACTATCTACGCGTAGTTTTCAAAATATGCAATGGACAACTATTCAGGAAAATAATAACCAAAGGGGAAAATATGGAAGCAGGAGTTAGGGCACTTGTCCACTACTTTTCCCGCATTGAGATAAATATATCAACCTCATTTTAATATAATATCTCTTATTGTTTCTTATTGTTTATGATATATGCCGCAGACACGATTAACAAATGTATTTGTGCTATGAGTCATATATGCATCTAAAAAAACATTATGATCTTTGTAGAATTTCCATTACTATTGCCAATTATTTATATTATTTAATTTTGTATTTTAAACAATTGCATGTCAACGTATTTGTCCTAAAGTACATTTTAAGTGTGTTATATGACCACCATATACCAGTGCTGTTCCATTTCACTTTAGTAAGAGCTTTGCGTAATCATTAAAACAAAATGGCCCATATTAAAATAAGATAAGTTCCTTCGGATACATGGGTGTGTCTGATTCATATCTGTAGAGTGTAACAACAGTTTGAAATTGTTTAAAACTATGTTATCAATATACCAAATCTGAATGGTTTACATGCATACACACGAATTTATACGTTACGTTTTGTTGTCGGTTCTGCCGTGCAGGTTAACACAGAGTATGTAAGAAAGAAACGGGCGGCCTTGGTGCTCCCCTGGTTGTGGTACTCAATAAAGAGTTGCTTAGCACAAATCGTCTTCTCCTGTAAAGTCTCACCGCTAGAGATCGCCCAAAGTTGCTTGCCATCTGTGCGTAACGGCATTAAATTAAAGTTAATGTTGTATAACGACACTATTAAGGTTATAAACAAATCAAAACGCTCACTATAAATGGTAAGTAAAGATGCAAACGAACAGACGACTATTGGAAAAAGACATACAATACATATGAAACATTGAACAAATTTTTAACTTAATCTTTGTTTCTGTTAAACGTGTAATGAAATAAACTGTACAGCTTACGTGTGCTTACACCGTTCCGAATCACAATACGCTTTTCATCACGTGTTGTGGAGCCAAAATTAATGAATTTCGGTGTAACTTGAACCGTTAAACCTTCAGGCGCCTGCAAAGAAAGGCATTGATCACCATACGTTGTATCGAATGAGTGAACACGAGAAGTAACGCAGTTACAAGTGATTAAACGTTATGCATAGTTATAAAATAAGTTATATACATATATAAAATATATGCATAACTGTAAGAGTAGTTATGAATACTATTAACCAACCACAGCATATAAATTTTTCCATCTATTTGGTAACAAAATTATTAACCTCCAAAGAGTAAAAGCAGTTGCCCGGATTGTCATAATTCCAGATGTTGCCGTCTTGACCCTGGATTGCCAGAATTGTGTTGTTGCATTTTCCTTCTGTTGAATCTAGCACGAAACAAATCCAAATAATTAAACTTGTATTTAAGTATTGTATAATATATTTAATGTTACTAGATAAAATTGTTTACAAGAAACTCTGACATGGCTAGTTTAAAGAGTGTATGTTGTCTTGTAAGAGCAGTGGTTGGTTAACGTTCTTCTCACATAGGCACATGAGTTTGGTTGGTGTATACCATATCACACAAGTTGGGTCTCAGTATACCCAAATGTATACAGGGTGTGACCCGACACGCCGACTCAATACGACGATCAGATGTCATGATGATAAGTCATTCTACTAATACCTGGGAATCAGAAGAAGCGATATTATGTTTAAAATTGTCAATTGAAAAGTTAGTGTGATCTTGTCTGTTTTAGGTAGATTTTTCATTTAACACACTGTTTTCACACTGGTGCCATTTGAGACAATCTGTTTTACAATTGCCTAGTTAATGATAATGTGAGTCTCTGGACAAGTTCGAACGCGCACAATTTAAGTATGTATGAATGGAAAGGAATTATTTATTATATTGCTTTACGCATCATAATGTGTGGGGCTTGGAAATATGGGTATATAACTTCCATATTGGATATAGGCTAACTTACTCGGAACGGTAGTCACATTCAATTTGAATCCTATGCCGCTGATAGCATAGTCAGATGTGAATGTCACAGTAAGGCTATTGCTCATGGAAACGTAGACCAATTGCGTCTTGCCGCAGAATTTGTTATTCCGTGAACCATCCTCTACCAGAACATAATCATACCTTGAAGAAACAATTATACCAACTCAAATCAGTGATAAGTGTTTGTAATGCAAACAACATTTACACTTACCATCGATATGCAAATGTTTGTTTGTTTATTTACACACACAATTATGCCACGCATTCTAAACATTGTCACTCAATATAATTTTCCGTAAATACACGCTAGTAACTTTCAGTTAATACATACTATATTTTGTAGTCAATAGAGTTTCGTACCTGCGCTTTCAAAATATTTTGTTTTAATTAATGGTTAAAATTGNCGATTTTCATATTAGAGGCCCAACTAAACCACCAATTTAAAAAAACCTTGGGGTCCATGAATTTAGCTTCAGGATGTCTTAATTTGTAGGATTAATTTTTCATTATGCAAAATGCAGAAAATGTTGTGCCAGATGTTGTTACCATATTAATAAACTCATATCCTATTTCATCACCCGCAGCAGTATCTCTCGATAAAACATGCAAACAATCAAGTTGTATAGACATCACATTTGAGGGGAGCCAAAAGTGTGTAAACAGTTAGGCACCGTCGGTTTTCATGCCAAATGATGCCATTAGGATCATATTCTTCGTGATCATCTGTTTGTAACCAACCACTACCACATTCACAATTAGTGCCAGGAATTTGGGGAAAAAAGTCTGGACCTATAAGACATCCATCATTTGTTCGACTAAATTCTAAATCGTTCCATGAATCACGCTTTAAAAGATTATTTCTTAGAGTATCACTATCTTTTGGTTGTGCTGGATGTCCACTTCTACATTTAAATTGCCAAAGACCAGATTCCACATTAAAAAAATTAGTGCTTGTATTTTCTAAGTTACCTATATCATTAGTATTATTGTCATACTGATCAATAACCTCATCAGGTTCCATTTGAACATCCTCGTTTAAAACTTCAATGTCAACTGTTGCAAATTCTTCCAACACCTCAGGATGTCGTTGTAAAACAGCAAAATGTTTACAGACCTTTTTGGAAAGAAGATTGTCTATTGTTTTTTTTTGTGTCCTCTCATGGTTCTGCATTTTCCGTCTAAACAACTTAGTATGTTCTTATCTAATCTTTTATTTAATGTAAGATGAACAAACACAGGATGGTCTTCGTTCTCAAGAAAGATTGAATACTTAGGAATGTCTTGACTGCAAGAGAGTGTCACTAAATCTTTATCCTTATCATTTAAAGCAGTTTGTACAAACCGTTGAATTTTTGTTTCAGTAGAGTTACTGCCATCAACCGTCAAGTTTGGAACAGCAAACTGTTTTAAAAATTTGCAGTGCATACACGTGGCAGCATTTTTTCCTATTGAATCTAAAACAAAACACTTATCATTTGCATCGCGTAAATTTGTTTCATTTATCAAAGTACTGTAGGTGATACAACTACAATAATAATNTAAATTAAAGTTAATGTTGTATAACGACACTATTAAGGTTATAAACAAATCAAAACGCTCACTATAAATGGTAAGTAAAGATGCAAACGAACAGACGACTATTGGAAAAAGACATACAATACATATGAAACATTGAACAAATTTTTAACTTAATCTTTGTTTCTGTTAAACGTGTAATGAAATAAACTGTACAGCTTACGTGTGCTTACACCGTTCCGAATCACAATACGCTTTTCATCACGTGTTGTGGAGCCAAAATTAATGAATTTCGGTGTAACTTGAACCGTTAAACCTTCAGGCGCCTGCAAAGAAAGGCATTGATCACCATACGTTGTATCGAATGAGTGAACACGAGAAGTAACGCAGTTACAAGTGATTAAACGTTATGCATAGTTATGAAATAAGTTATATACATATATAAAATATATGCATAACTGTAAGAGTAGTTATGAATACTATTAACCAACCACAGCATATAAATTTTTCCATCTATTTGGTAACAAAATTATTAACCTCCAAAGAGTAAAAGCAGTTGCCCGGATTGTCATAATTCCAGATGTTGCCGTCTTGACCCTGGATTGCCAGAATTGTGTTGTTGCATTTTCCTTCTGTTGAATCTAGCACGAAACAAATCCAAATAATTAAACTTGTATTTAAGTATTGTATAATATATTTAATGTTACTAGATAAAATTGTTTACAAGAAACTCTGACATGGCTAGTTTAAAGAGTGTATGTTGTCTTGTAAGAGCAGTGGTTGGTTAACGTTCTTCTCACATAGGCACATGAGTTTGGTTGGTGTATACCATATCACACAAGTTGGGTCTCAGTATACCCAAATGTATACAGGGTGTGACCCGACACGCCGACTCAATACGACGATCAGATGTCATGATGATAAGTCATTCTACTAATACCTGGGAATCAGAAGAAGCGATATTATGTTTAAAATTGTCCATTGAAAAGTTAGTGTGATCTTGTCTGTTTTAGGTAGATTTTTCATTTAACACACTGTTTTCACACTGGTGCCATTTGAGACAATCTGTTTTACAATTGCCTAGTTAATGATAATGTGAGTCTCTGGACAAGTTCGAACGCGCACAATTTAAGTATGAATGAATGGAAAGGAATTATTTATTATATTGCTTTACGCATCATAATGTGTGGGGCTTGGAAATATGGGTATATAACTTCCATATTGGATATAGGCTAACTTACTCGGAACGGTAGTCACATTCAATTTGAATCCTATGCCGCTGATAGCATAGTCAGATGTGAATGTCACAGTAAGGCTATTGCTCATGGAAACGTAGACCAATTGCGTCTTGCCGCAGAATTTGTTATTCCGTGAACCATCCTCTACCAGAACATAATCATACCTTGAAGAAACAATTATACCAACTCAAATCAGTGATAAGTGTTTGTAATGCAAACAACATTTACACTTACCATCAATATGCAAATGTTTGTTTGTTTATTTACACACACAATTATGCCACGCATTCTAAACATTGTCACTCAATATAATTTTCCATAAATACACGCTAGTAACTTTCAGTTAATACATACTATATTTTGTAGTCAATAGAGTTTCGTACCTGCGCTTTCAAAATATTTTGTTTTAATTAATGGTTAAAATTGCAACAAGATACACAAGTTGTTTCCAACATTGGGTGCAGTAAATAAATAAACTACAACACGCTTATTTCTAAAGGATCATGTTCTAAGTTATATAACTCACCGACAGTTAGAGCTACCTTCCAGGTCGAAGTATTCCGAATTTAAGACCACGTGATGCCCATCTGGTACGTTGATCTTCCACTTGCACGTTGTATTAGCTCTAAGTAAAGTTAGAAATACACAGGATAGTAATTCATAAGATATCATCAAATGGAAATATGATACAAATTGTTTGCTGTATGCTTCAAAATGCACCGTAAATATTGAACTGTACAGGATCATTTCATATGACTTACTCGTACAGTTCTTTTCCATTGAAATTTATTGTAGGTAGCTGGATAACATCTTCATCGGCATGAAAGTCTCCACCGCAGCTTACTGAATGGAAACAATATAACATGTACCATACGTTTAACTACAGACAACAATGAAATACAAACAACATCGCATTTAAACCATGAAGGATTGCAAACAAAATAAATTGTAATATGACGCATATATTCATAGACGTCTTAAAATGTAGTAAGGTGCATATACAAATACAAAAGTGTTACTTTATGATAACATAAGTACTTATTTTAAACTACAGAGCCATTTAAAAATTCACAAACAATGCATGTTTAATGCATCAACAATATGTTTTAGAAACAAAGAATTTAATTTAAGAACAATTTGTTTAAACTGCATGTATTTTGACATTTTCGAAGGCAATGACAGATTTGTTCAAACATGTACGGAAGCAGATGCAGATATAGGATTTTAGATATCGGGGGTATAATATTTAACTATAAACAACGTTTAAAAACTCATACAACTGCATGATTAAAGTTTTATTTGAACACACGTTTAGAAAAGTCTTAGTACTGTGCGCGTCTGCACTTTATACAGTTTAGTCACCAAAAACTAATGATAGTTGCCAGTTTATCATCAGAAACAAGACCACATTGTCTTGTTATTTTGCGTTATTTTGTATCATAAGTTTAACGAAATAATTTACTCATCGAAATTCAGCAATTAAGCGAANCTTGAAGAAACAATTATACCAACTCAAATCAGTGATAAGTGTTTGTAATGCAAACAACATTTACACTTACCATCGATATGCAAATGTTTGTATATTTATTTACACATACAATTATGCCACGCATTCTAAACATGGTCACTCAATATAATTTTCCGTAAATACACGCTAGTAACTTTCAGTTAATACATACTATATTTTGTAGTCAAAAGAGTTTCGTACCTGCGCTTTCAAAAGATTTTGTTTTAATTAATGGGTAAAATTGCAACAAGAGACACAAGTTTTTCCAACATTGGGTACAGTAAATAAATAAACTACAACACGATTATTTCTAAAGGATCACGTTCTTAGTTATATTACTCACCGACATTTAGAGCTACTTTCCAGGTCGAAGTATTCCGAATTTAAGACCACGTGATGCCCATCTGGTACGTTGATCTTCCACGCGCACGTTGTATTAGCTCTAAGTAAAGTTAGAAATACACATGATAGTAATTCATAAGATATCATCAAATGGAAATATGATACAAATTGTTTGCTGTATGCTTCAAAATCCACCGTAAATATTGAACTTTACAGGATCATTTCATATGACTTACTCGTACAGTTCGTTTCCATTGAGATTTATTGTAGGTAGCTGGATAACATCTTCATCGGCATGAAAGTCTCCACCGCAGCTTACTGAATGGAAACAATATAACATGTACCCATACGTTTAACTACAGACACCAATGAAATACAAACAACATCGCATTTAAACCATGAAGGATTGCAAACAAAATAATTTGTTATATGACGCATAAATTCAAAGACGTCTTAAAATGTAGTAAGGTGCATATACAAATACAAAATGGTTACTTGATTATAACATAAGTACTTATTTTAAACTACAGAGCCATTTGAAAATTCACAAAAAATGCATGTTTAATGCATCAACAATATGTTTTAGAAACAAAGAATTTAATTTAAGAACAATTTGTTTAAACTGCATGTATATTGACATTTTCGAAGGCAATGACAGATTTTTTCAAACATGTACGGACGCAGATGCAGATATAGGATTTTAGATATCGGGGGTATAATATTTAACTATAAACAACGTTCAAAAACGCATACAACTGCATGAGTTAAGATTAATTTGAACACACGTTTAGCAAAGTCTTAGTACTGTGCGCCTCTGCACTTTATACATTTTAGTCACCAAAAACTAATGATAGTTGCCAGTTTATCATCAGAAACAATACCACATTGTCTTGTTATTTTGCGTTATTTTGTATCATAAGTTTAACGAAATAATGTACTCATCGAAATTCAGCAATTAAGCGAAATATACATACTTATATACATATGCTTACTAGAAGCTTATTGGAAATCGAATTAAAGTGATTGAAAATGTAGAACTTTGATAAACATCTTCTTTTTTGGGAAAGGGGGGGGGGTCGCACGCAATCCCCTCCCCTAAATCCGCCAATGCAAATAATGAACATAACAATATTTTATACTACGGCTAAATTTATAAATACTTGATTATTTTGAATAGCAGACACATATATATTTAGGAAATACAGATACATGTATGGGCAATCCTATTCAATTAAAATGAAGTGAAGTGAAATTCATGAGCGAATATTTGTATACCCTATATTAGTTTCAAGAATTATGTTGATGTACAGTTAAAGGTAATCCTAAGCTAGGAAACAAACATTATATATAGCCTAACGTGCGATTCAATAAAACAATGACCGTATCAAGAACATAAAAAGTTAAATGTCTACCAGGTGCACAAATACAATTACCTTGTCTCCGCAGACGAGTCTTGGCAACAGTTTTATCCGCCTTGACATCGAGAGGAGATGCATGAAACGTTCCGACGAACAATGCGAAGCAAGTGAATACGATCAACATGGGAAAACTTAACTTCAAATCCATTGTCCTCAACGGATATTAACAAAGAAAGAGTTAATTAAATGGATTCATTTCAAACAACTGTTTCAATAACACATTTTTGTATGCTCACATATAAATCTACAAACCACTGACTGGTTCAGCGACCGTATTACCACATTTCGTTCAAGCTCACTTATAATTCCACTTAATTAACGCTCCACATAAGCAGTGAGTATTAAGTGTTGTGTTTCCGAAGTTAAGAATAGCATCTGTTAGTTATTGGATACACTTAAACGAACGGTTAAAATAGAAAAACGTTGTGCACACTTTACATATTTTTTATATTATATGATAGGATGACTTATTTGATATCAAACTTTAATGTGTGTCAAGTTAAAAACCAGTAATGATATAGTGATGACATACATGAATTCAAACTTGAATTTGTGCTAAGTAAACTAAAAAGTAACTTCATAAAATGTCCAGGTCGTACCTATGTGTTCGAATAAAAACAACACAGTAATGGAAGTATATGCTTCTGTTTCTTCTCCCAATATTTCAAAGATATAACTTACGGTACATACATAAGTCCTATGTGAATCAGGTCTTTTAAATCTGCTTTCCACAAGCCTCTCGAATGTTAAACGGTAGCAATTTGGGCACCATCGGAATGTTTCGGTGTCTCTTCAAAAGGAACTCGGAAAATTTCGTGGATAACGTTTAACCATTCTGCAACGTTTTGAAACCTTCGGCGCTTATCGGAATTTAAAAAAAACGTTCAATTATGACAGTTTTAACATTTAAATGGCGAGTTTGGAACAGCTTATTATTATTTAGTATTAATAAGTATTATTATTTAAATTATTAGTATTATTAGTGTTCTTCTTATTATTATTATTTTACTGATATGCTTTTTTCTCAACAATCTGGAAATAATTTAAAAAATATTCTCACTGAGGATATTAGCAAAATAAGGAATATAATTATATCAAGAAACTTTTTCAGTACAGATTGTTTGTGTTTATTCTAGTTACATTATTAATATTGGAATAATCGCCTTGGAATGGTCAACTAAAGTATGTTTTGGTTGAAGGCAACTAATAATGTATTAAAATGTTTGTACGTAATATTGAACTTCATTAGACATAAAACTACTCACTACATAATGTTTAAGACTGGCAAATTGTATGCGCCAAGTACGTTGAGCTGTGTACAAGTGCGTCCATCCGGTGTTGATAAGTGTTTTGTTTTGCCATATGAAGCTGCTTCGAAAGGCTAAACTAACGCGCTTGTGAAAAAGTGTCTCGTAAAACATCCTCTAATTTCTGTAAACAGAAAATACTTCAGTCGTAAAGTGCTGAGGCTAAATCACAATAGAAAAATATGCTTCGTTTAGGAGGCCGTTTTGTAAAAGAGTTTGAGAGTGTGTTCTTTATTTTAAATTGAAATTTGTTTAAAGGTCGGACATGAAAAGGCAAACAAAATATTAAAATTGCAAGAATAATGCAACATTGCATAATTATAACAAGTATTTCTATTACATAGAACACATAATGTGAAATGGAGATATGTATGAATAACGCTAATAATAAGAGTTTAATGCAAAGTAGTTTTACCACTAACAGTTTAAATATCAGTTGTACACGTTAAATAAAAAAAGTATTTATTGATATAAATATGTTTTATCTCAATCATAGACTGTTATGTTAAAGTTTAGCACTATTAAGGTATTTCGTTGCAAACATAGCCTTCAATTTGTAAAACAAATATTTGTGTACTGACACTGAAGGTCAATCGTTAATACTCTTACCGACGGTGTTGGGTTTGTTAGTTATTTCGCCAATATTAGCTCTATATTTCTTTATTTAAATGACCGGCAACTCGTGAATATATATGGTATGTTATTCTATTTTAAACTTATAACCCACATCCATACACGTATTGATTAAATCCTTACTATGTTACAGTAGATATTATATTACAGTGCAGCGTGTGCACAGTTTGTAAGTCTGGGATTTGTATTACGAATTGCAAAACATATTTTCTAATTAGTAGAAAAAACTATATCCAGCCAATAAATTCAAGAGCGTCAAAACTTTTTCAAAGAGTGTCAGAGGAGTGTTTCAAAAATTAAAAGAAGGGCCTCATACAGTGTCACAACTATAATTATCGTTAAGTCCGTATACTTGTTCACATAACATGCTTCTCAAATGTTTCTATTTTTGGCTCAAATCTTAATAATCATTGGTGTGAATTCCGCGAAAGAACATACTCGTACACGAATACAAGCATATTTTCGTGTAATGTTGACTGTTAAGTTTCACATTTGGTTAGTTGCGAAATACTTGCTACCAAAGTCGGTTAATTATTCTATAAGTGGGTCGAACTATATTGGCCATTTCGCGGACGACCAATCGAGTATTTGAAATAGTATCGTTATAAAATGCAATCAATGCGTTCCATGCGCTGTTTAAAAAGAGTGTCAAATTACATAATAATAACCAAATAGTATCAAATTTCAAACACCACACTTTCACGAATGGTGGGCGTGAAAATGGGCATCCTAATGCGTATCTGCGTGATTTTGATCGCGTGTTAGACATTTGCGGAATACGCAGTCCCTCTCAGTTGGTTTGAAAAAAAGATAGTTTACACTCTTCATTTCTTCGTTTTCTTCTTTGAAGGAATATGAGTAGCTGTATAAGTAGTAACGGTAGTAGAAGCAGAAGTAGCAGAAGAAGTAGTAGTAGTAGAAGTAGTAGTAGTAGTAGTAGTAGTAGTAGTAGTAGTAGCAGCAGTAGCAGCAGCAGCAGCAGTAGTACTAGTAGTAGTAGTAGTAGTAGTAGTAGTAGTAGTAGTAGTAGTAGTAGTAGTAGTAGTAGTAGTAGTAGTAGTAGTTGTAGCAGTAGTAGTAGTAGTAGTAGTAGTAGTAGTAGTAGTAGTAGTAGTAGTAGTAGTAGTAGTAGTAGCAGTAGTAGTAGTAGTAGTAGTAGTAGTAGTAGTAGTAGTAGTAGTAGTAGTAGTAGTAGTAGTAGTAGTAGCAGTAGTAGTAGTAGTAGTAGTAGTAGTAGTAGTAGTAGTAGTAGTAGTAGTAGTAGTAGTAGT
>VMBQ01001487.1:0-16290 GCA_007657795.1 Dreissena rostriformis
TAGAGTTATGGTTCTTGGTCACTGCACTTCTCCTAGTTGTCATCTGTTTATATTCTAAGTTTAAAGTAAATCCATTGAATAGGTTAAAGTTATGCTCTGGATAAAGTTTCGGACGAAACCGGACAGACGGATGGAGACTATTACTATATCCCATCCGAAAAATTTCGGCAGGGATAAAAATAAGAGGGCTTAAACTGTCCACAAAAGGTTTAAGTGCATGATTATTTTATGTCAAGCAGTAAGATAGAGAGAAACTCACACCCAAGATAAGGAGAACCACAGATCCAAGAAATGAAAGCAAGCATGGTCACCATCCAACAAATATACCTATGGCAGATACAATAAAGACCCAGACTCTACTGCAAAACAAGGTCTTGTGCCACTGTTGCCAAATACGAATGCTATAATATGTTGTTGCTCGGTTAAACGTCCATTTTGTGTGCTCCTGTCCAACGCTATCCCAGGAGCAAGAGAAGTCTTCGAGACTACAGTGAGACTCAGGCATGGGTACCCAGTCTTGGGGCCCATCGCTGTAATGTAACCCAGCATGCTCTTAACACCACGGCTGTTAGTAATACGCTGTTACAATAAGCTTTGCATCATGCAAGTATGATATTACAGTACATAGTTCATGTGATACAATAAGGAGTCAAAGAAATAAGCCAAAACCTTTACAGCAATGAGTTATGCTAGCTAGATACATGTCAGCAACATGTAGAGACAATTATTTTACAAGCTGAACCATGCACAATTAATGTTTGGCCTTTAGTGTGACCTTGACGTTAGCTCAAGGGTTGAAACCCCATCTACATGATGAACGTTTGCCGTAAATTATTTTAAGATTGCATGATGATGATGATGAGGTAAAACTCCAGACAAGCTGTTTTTTTTCCAAATTTAAATTTTGACCTGTAAGTTTGACCTTAACCTTTAAGGCAGAGTTTTAAGACGGATTTTACCCAATATACACTCTTGTCATGGTGCTTATTAGCAGTAAGTAATTTTTTAATTGCATAATGAATGACAAAGTAACAGTCCATACAAGCTTTCTTATACAAGATAGATTTCTTAAAAATTATTTTGCAAAAGTGGTAACAACGTTTTTCTAAGATTTTACTTAGTGACCTAGTTTTTGAATGCACATGACCCAGATTCAAACTCATTCTAGATATTGTCAAGATACATTTTTCAAGAAAGTTTCATCAAGATTAAATTATAAATGTGGCCTCTAGAGTGGTTACAAGGTTTTTGTGATATTCGACCTGGTGACTTAGTGTTGGGATGCATGTGAACCAGATTTGAACAACACCTAGATATTGTCAAGATAAACATTCTGACAAAGGGTAATCCAGATTGAGTTATAAATGTGGCCTCTATGGGGGTAAAAAGGTTTTTCTAAGATTAGAATAGGTGACCTAGTTTTTTTACACATATGACCCAGATACAAACTCAGCATAGATATTGTCCAGATAATTATTCTGACCAACGTTAATAAAGATTGGAACAAGAGGGCCATGGGCCCTAAGGCGCTCACCTGAGAGCCAAAGGAACTAGACTATTCTGAAACAAGAGGGCCATCATGCCCTAAGGCGCTCACCTGAGAGCAAAAGGAACTAGACTATTCTGAAAAAATGCAAGCTGATTCATGAAGATTGGACCAAAAAAATCACTTTTAACATGTTTTTTTAATATTTGACCTAGTGACCTAGTTTTTGAGCTCATATGACCCAGTTTCAATCTCTGCCAAGATTTTATTGGGACAAATGTTCTGACCAAGTTTCATGAAGATTTGCCAATATTTTCAACGAATCATAGCCATTTTCAAACTCAGCCGAGCTATTGTTAGAACAAATGTTCTGATCAAGTTTCATAAAGATTGGATTATAAATGTGACTTCTAGAGTGTTAACAAGGTTTTACTACATAGCCATATAAGGAAAAATGCCACGCCCCCTTGCGGCCATGTTTTTTAACGGATCTCAACCATTTTCGAACTCAGCCCAGATATCATTAGTACAAATATTCTGACCAAGTTTCATGAGCATTGGACCAAAAATGTGACTTCTAGAGTGTTAACAAGGTTTTACTATAGCAATATAAGGAACACTGCTACGCCCCCTGGCGGCCATGTTTTTCATCCAACCGGAACTATTTTTGAACTTGTCCAAGATTTTATTGGGACACAGGTTCCGACCAAGTTTCATGAAGATTGGACAATAAATGTGACTTCTAGAGTGCTAACAAGGTAAATGTTGAGGCCCCACAACGGACGACGCACAAAAGGTGATCACAATAGCTCACCATGAGCACATTGTGCTCAGGTGAGCTAATAAAAACATGTGGCCTCTAGAGTGCTAACATTCTTTAAGTTCACAATGCACAACGTAGGATGCAGGACGCCAGACACAGGGTGATCACAATAGCTCACCTTGAGCATTTCTTTTGAATTATTTTAAATGAGGTAGTGATAAGTAGTATGTATAAATAAAGACATATGTAATAATAAGTTTAACATACATAATATAATAAAATAGTAAATGCCCTCCATGAATGCACAGAAACGTCCAGACTTACGTTTTATACTCTATGGTCCAGTTGACAGCGAGATTAGAACCGATGTTAGTGGGGGAGAACGAGCATGTCATGTTATTGAGGTTGTAGGATACACAGGTCAAGTTGGTCGGCTCACTGGGTGGCTCTGTAACAGCAAAAGTTAATTCAAATAAAAAAAAACACTTGCAGAGAATAACCTCCTCCTGTATAACAGGCCAGTGAATGACACAACATTTATCAAGTGGTATTCAATAAACATAGCTCACCTTAGCAAGGGACACTTATAACAGATTGTTTATTCAATGAATTGTAAAGTTTAAAATATTAATATAACGCAAAGAAGAGGCACGTGTTTCTTCATTGCTCATTGCTACCATATTTTCAGGTGTAAAAAACTTTTTTCCATGTTAAACTTACCTGCCTCTTATATGCTTCTGCGTCTTTTTCATGAACAAAATCAGATTTTTGAAAAGACTGAATTGCCTTAATGCATAATGCTGGTACAGCCCCTGATTNTATGCCTTTTCACCGTTAAATTACATTGTAAGAGAGTTTAACTGGAGAATTTCGCTGTAATAATGACGTCATTTCGTTAAAAAAAAAATGACGTCATTCACAGTAAACAATGAAAAATATCGAAATTTTTCACTGTTATTTTTCACTGCTTGAAACAGTGAAATACGATTTTTATTTCACTGATATTGCTCTATAAACCACCGGAGAGCATATAATAAATACTGGTTATTTTCATAAGATATAAGATATTTCCGGAAAACACATTACCTTAGTTCTAATTTATTTCAATACTTCTAAATGATTTGGATTACTTCCAATCGACAATAGTAATTCTTTTGCTTTCGCTATTTTTTTTCTGGAATTCAGAACCACGACGTTTTAATTGGTTTATATTTGAGTACCTAAATTATGATTAGATAATCATTGATTTAATATATAGATAAAGCAATTTAGTTGTAATTGCTTACATGCCCAAAGATCTATTAATATATCTTTGTATGCCGTACGGGACGATCACGGTGGACAGTTCCGTTTTTTCGGGCGATTGTCCCGGCGTTCCGAATATGATACAATGTGTCCCGACATTCGTAAAACAACGACGTTCGTTCTATAAGTTCACAATAAAATTCGCTATTCAAACTCTGTCTGGCTTTAACTTACCATCGCTAATCCCTTTATTGCCCCCTGTTAACAACCCAATTTGCTATTCGAGTGCACCAGTGTTGTTTTTGACACCTTATCGGCAAATTATTGATTTAATCAGGCAATCACACCATGGTGTTTTTATAATAGGGGTCGCTAATTGCTATCAAAAGATGTGTCGTACCGAAATTAAAGCAAATTGCGGCCTAATAAAGTCCAAAGATACTGTGTATTATACCACTTGAGGTTAAAGAACCTGTCAAAACACAGATTTGTTATATCAAACAAATTGAATGCTTATAAATCCGATACACATTGATGTGTCACATAAATTAACTTTCATTTTCGATTGATTTTCAGAAAATAGGTTTTACATATTGCATCAATCTTAATTTAAAAGTCAATCAGAGACGTAGATAACATTTTATCTACGTCTCTGAGTAAATTGACTGATTGGTCCCTACCCCTTTTACCCTCCCGTTTGCCAATTATCATCTCGTTAATTGATGGCAGCTGTTATCCAAACAATGACTTACTCAGAGAAGTCGTCTGCACTAAACCAAAACTACGACTTTGTATGTGTACTTATAACTTTTTTGGTAGTATCTTTGCATAAAAATAGAATATTCGAATATGAATTTTGGATTCGAATATTCGGCCGATTTTCGAATATTCGAATATTCGGATATTCGGTCCCATCCCTACAAAATATAAAAACTCTAGACGTTGTTTTAGAGATTTTTGAAAGTTTGAATATTCAAAGTAGCTTATTTGACATTGTGACCTATTTATTCCGACAGAGCGGAATATTTTAACTATTTTGTGGTAACCCAATGATCTTCATGAGAAGTTTCATCAAATTCTGTCAAACAGTACAACATAAGTCATTATTGCAAAAAGTGGAAAACGCACAGGCCTATAAAAATACTCACAATTAGCACTTTGTGCTCAGGTGAGCTAACACATGCAATGGATGAAAAGATTTCTGATCGCTGCAAAGTAATACGCAAGTAAAAATGGTCATATTAACAACAGACAAACATAATGATTTAAGAACTTTATTTCAACATAGTTAATAACTCCAACTAAAAACATGTAACTTTGAACAAAAATTTGCAATAAGATCAGAAAGCCCTATCTTTATTAGCGCACGTGTGAGTCGATCCGCCATTTTAAGAATACTGTACCGAGGAGATCCGAATGAACCGAACATAACGAAATGACAACATAATGTCAACTTAACCCAACACAATGCGAGCTTGACCCAGCATAATGTCAACTTAACCCAACATAATGCCACCTTAACCCAACATAATGTCAAATTAACCGAACATAATGTCACCTTAACCTAACATAATCTCAAATGAACCCAACATGATGTCAACTTGGGTGGTCGGTAGTCGAGTGGTAAAACACTGGTCTACCATTCCAGCGGTCGTGGGTTCAATCCCTGGCCGGGGCACTGGAAATTTCAGAAATGCTTCAAGTGTTTCCCACCCAACTAGAGATGTACTGGTATGAAACCCAGGTAATTCTCGCGTGTATCGGTGCTATACACTGAGCACGTAAAAGAACCAAGGGATCTATTCGCAAAGAGCTAGGGTATCGCACCCGGATTCCTTGTATCTCAAAAACTGTCTCTTATACCCGCTGTCNTGTTGCATGACGTGGTTAATTCTCATGTTTGTATTTTATGTATTATTTTATGAATACAACATGTTTGTTGATTGAGTTTGCACCATGATACCGAAATAAATCTATCTATACAGCACATGATCTCAGCATCAGAAACCGGAATAGGAACATATCCCATGTCCAGAGGACATCAAAAAAGTGGAAAATATTGACAAATTTAAAAGAATGGTTAAGAAACATCTACAAGACAAACAAACGGAGAGAAGTGAGGACATATACATGTATTATTGATATAAGCATATGACTGTGATATAGAAACAATTGGAATCTGTGATATATACTATTTGAATTGAAACGTTTCCATATTTGCAATAATATTTATTTAGTTAAGCCTCATGTTTGGTAATGTTATACATTTTTTGTTAACATTGGTTTAGTTGTCGGATTGAGACAAAACGCTAGGTAATTCACATGTTTTCTCTCAATCAAACACCAAAGTATATGTGTGTAAGTTAGATCATATAACAACTTGATCATTTTTTTGGGGGTACTTTTAATGGACCCAATTGGAAATGAGCTTTTAGCTTAATGGGTTATCCATAGGTCAAATATTGCATTTCAATTGATAACTAATTTTTATAACTGTTATAATATATAGATTTAATTTATTTAAATATTTATATATTATTTGATAATTACTGCTTTCAGAATGACATTGGTGTAACTATATTTATATGTTTTTATGTATTGTGAATGTAATAGTGTTACATGCGTTTGACATAGAATGTTAATAAATATAAAATATCTATAATGCCTAAATATCTCAAAACACGTCATTTATGATTTACCTGCCTTATTTTATTCTTTGATAATTATGCCAGGTATGTAGGTTCAAATGTGTCCAATTAAATTAAATCAAAACACACTATCAATTTCAAATTTAATTGTTGACGTGATATTTAAACATTTTTCCTACAAATAAACATTCTCATGTTTTTCGTGTAGTCACAATAAAAATTGTGCCAAAATTATGCTGCATGTACAAATTACTTCATCCGCATAGAAAGTGTGGGTGTAATGATGGATGAATGAAAACTTTCAAATGAGTGAAGATCGCAACCTTTTGGTTTTAAGTTTTGTAGTGCATTTCAACTAAATTATATTCAAAAGGTTTGGATTTGGTATGTTTTTCAAATGACCGCAACCAATTTCGAACTCTGGCGAGATATCTTTAGAACAAATTTCAGCAAGTTTCATTAAGATGTGACAAACAAGAAGACCATGGGCCGTATGGGGCTCAACTGTCAATTTATACAATTAACAAGCTTTAAACATACAACTGTAAATAGATACTCTGTAAACAATATGCTGCATTCAATAAACTCTGAATATGCTGCCCCAAGTGGAAGTGTTGTCAGTATTTATTAATTTGTCCATATGAATAAGTCTTATTAAAAGATAAGGTCTAAGTCAAGGTCAAAATGAGGTAAGATGATTCAATTTTGCTGAGTGTTGGATGGAAGAATCAAAGCGTTTTAGTAAGTAGTACTCATGTTAATCAAACAGTCAAATCGGGTTAACCAAGGATGTTGACATTCTGAATTACCCCTAGTTCAAAAGTAGGTCAATGTTAAGGTCAAAATGAGGTCCGGTGATGTGGGTGAATTGAAAGCCTTAAATACTAACATCCATGCAAGTATCAAATCTTTATAGCAAGCAGTATTGATGTTAAAACAAAATGCATCATTTAGGGAAAACAAAGAATTTAGACCTTCTGAATAAGTCCAAAACTATGTCAATGTCAGGTCAAAATGAGGTCAGATAATGTGAGTGTATTGAAAGTGTTCACATACATCATTTATCACATACATCATTTATATAAGTATAAAAGCTTTGTTAGAAGCATAATTGATGTTAAACGAAACAAATTCCGTCATAACTCATTTTGTGTTTACCAAGAATGTGGACCTTCTGAATAAGCTTAAGTCCAAAATTAGGTCAATGTTATGGTAATTCAAAGATGCCAGGAGCATAAAACAAATAATTTACTAGAAATATAACCACAGGACATGGATGACCCCACTAAATGCCATTGGACACAGTGTTGGGTGGACATTATGTGTATTCATAAAAGAAACTGGCATAATTATCCCCACGCTTTTTGAAAAGCGTGGGGATATTGTGGTTATCTCCGAGGTCCGTCTGTCCGTCCGTCCTGGCCACTATCTCCTCCTACACTATAATAAGCACTAGAACCTTTAAACTTATGCACTTGGTTGCTATGAGCATATGTGCGACCCTGCACTATTTGGAGTTTTAATCTGACCCCTGGGTCAAAGTTATGGGGGTTGGGGTGGGGCCGGGTCAGAGATTTTCACTCATTTTTTTAGGTTATTTTACATTAACTTCTTCATTTCTACACCGATTTACTTCAAATTGATAATGAACCTCTCTTATGACAATACGGTGAATCTCAACTATGCATAGCCCCATTACCAACCCTGGGGCGCCCAGCCCACATAGACCAATACCACCCAAACTTGCCTTTCACCATAATTTCTTCATTTCAACAAAGATTCACTTCAAATTGATACTGAACCTCTCTTATGACAATACGGTCAATCTCAATTATGCATGGCCCCATTACCAACCCTGGGGCGCCCCTGTATCAAACATGCAGCTTTGGGATACGCGTCGGCCTCTGCCGCGCCATTTCTTGTTAATACATCAATTAGAATCATTAAGATAGATTTGTACCTTTCCGATTCTTGCTATGTATCATGATTATTACCTGCATGAATTTTCGACCTATGAGCAAGAAAGTGACATGGTCATCTTGTTATACTGATCCTTTGTGTCACTTTATTTTGAAATCCCATCATGCACATTTAAGTTATGGGCCAAATAGGAACACAAACTTTCACTAAGGGTCCACTATAAACTGGACCTTTAAGGGAGCAATAATACTGTTGCATAGGCAAATTACTAAGATCATTTGATGATCAATTGTGTCAATTTATATGTTTTGCCTTTATAAAGAAAAGATATGACCTGGTCAAAAAGTAAAAACTCACCTTCGACATAGATGGCACTCAAGCTTTCTATGGAGTCATTGTCCCTGTGGTGACACGTGTACAATCCACCATCAGAGAGTGTCACATTGTGAATGGTCAGTGCAAGTGTCAACTCTGGCTCGTAATATTCAAACACAGCGTAGGATATGTTCCTACTCCGGTGTCTGATGCTGAGATCATGTGCTGTATAGGACTCATTTGATGATAGGGTGACATCATGCGTCTGTAGAATTGTGCAGTTCAACTGCAGAGTAGACCCTACCAACAGGTATTGGTCACCGGTAGGGCTCATGAAAATTTCTGCAAGTTAACCAAAGACAGTTGTCAAAATAATTACAATCAGCTCACCACAAGATTTTGTTTTAATTGCAGATGAAAATTATAAATCAAAATTTGAGACACCACAAACCATCTTTTTATGGATTGAAGATATAAATTTAACAAGGCACTAGAAAGAAGTAGCTGTCACAGACAGTATATCTCTCCCTACGGGTGCGTTGTTGTTAAAAAGGTACAGCAACAATTTAATCATATATTAAACAGAAATTTATCAAAGAAATAAATCACAGCAATCCATACCAGGTTAATCGTATCAATTATTTATGTGACCAAAGAAATCACAATTTTAATCTGAACAAAATAAAATAACATGCATATTCCCCATACGGTCCTCTTTCACAGGATCCATATTGTGACAGCCAGACGCACACACGCCTGGACAGAATGAGACCTACCATTTTAATATCCCTATGCCTTAAGAGGGGGATAATTTTTCATGTAGTACTTACTGAGTGCCATGCATTTCTGTGGAAGGCTTGTCAGTAATATGCAGGTGACAAATAACCAGCAAATTGGCAGACAATCCATTTCCTTATTCTTCAGTTCCCACACTCCAGAAGCCTATAAAGAACATCAAAACAAAACTTCTAAGGCCTCTGGTAGCAGTTACACCACAGCTATAACAGTTGTTTCAGATTAAAAATACTCAGAAGTTGTGACAGAAAAGTCTATTCTGGTTCTTGTACACAGGTATTATTGTTAGTTTGACATTGCTATTTTATTTCCTTTCTTCAGATATTTGTTTGGAAAATTTNGTCGCTGTGGTCTTTGTTCACAGGTGGTCTTTATTCGCAGGGTTGATTTATCTATAGTAAATTCGTTCGGGAGGAAATCGATGTAGTCTTTATGGACAGATGGTCTTTATTCAAAGGTGGTATCTGAGGAAGGTTTGACTGTATTCTATTTTTCCCAGTTATTTCCACAGTTTCCGTTTTGATTACGAAACTAGGCATAAACAAATGGCTGAAAACAACACTTAATGAAGTCATGAATTAAAAAAAGTGAGGTCAATTTGTTTTCAACAATGTCGATTACACTAACAGTAACAAGATGGTGATTTACTTCGTCAGTGCAATAATGAGAATGGGATACAATTATCATTATGCATCACGTATGATAAAAAAATGTTTGTACACATCTTTTGATGTTTATTTTCAACAACAAATGGTTCTGTTATTTGTTTTATTCGACTTAATAGATCTTGAACAACAAACATAGGTGCAAAACAAACATGCTGTCAGCAATATGTATCAACTTGACATGATCAACATATTAAAGAATTATATACAATTGACGTAACTATAATCAGCTCCGCATAAATCGAAACAATAATTAACGATATCGTCATACATTAAATATTTATAAAAATATATATATATAATATAACTTCATGGTAAAGCACCACTCCTCGCTATAGAATAACTGCTATAACTACCTTTACAAAATGCAGCTTTATCACTATTATGAGTTCAAATAACATTATTTACAGTGTTGATGGTATGTTAATTTCATACAATTACCATCTTAAGAAAATGTTACAAATTCTAAACTAACTTTTCATCAACACATTGTTCACAGAAACTATTAAAACCCCTTACACCGGAAAATCATCCAAACTAGTTTGAAAGAGAATCCATTCTACAGAAAGTAAATACGTTTTTTTTACTGGAAACATATTGGTGGTGAGAAATTCATTTAAATAATTCACAAAACACAAAAAGTAACAAAACAGCATGGTAAATATAGTGCATAGGAAATGATTGAACATTTTAAATCAGTACAAGTTATCTGTGTTTTAGAAAAGGTGAATTTAACTAAAAATTATAATATAACATTAATAAGCGTATATGTTAAAGTAGATGTAAAACATGTTTTCGAACGTTTTCAAAACTTAACTACTGTTAGCGACTCCTATATCGTAATCACTCATGAAATTGTTTTAAAGTTAAATAATTCTTATTTCGCTAGATTATGTCGTAAATAATGTATATTATCGATATTAACGGATTGTCAATGATACATCTAAATATGATCTTTAAACTAGATCCTTTTTGATTCATATCACAGAACAGAACATATTTTTATTTCACATAAACTCTACAGTTTCTAGTGCTAACCAAAATGATAATACAAAATACATGAATATAGTAAGCCGTTTTTTTTGCAGAAATATCATAATCGTGTAATGGATGAACTTTACATATATTTAACCAAAAACTCGTTGTATTTCACATGTTATCAGTGTATCTGCATGTAGCTATAGATGGAACTGCTTTAGTATGTCGTTGTAATCAATGGAACAGTTACTGATAAAGAACAAAACATTATACAATTTGAATCCCAAATACATAATTTATAGTTGTACACAAAATAGTGAATTACATTTATACTTAATGTTTATCACAGCTGCTTATTGCCACTTCCGGTATTGACGTTGGAAATAGAAATGGAGGCAGGAAGTGTAACATCATTCAAAGCTTAGTTGAAGCATCCTTAAAAAAGAAAGTTAGACATGATTCCATTGATTGAGTTTTATATATCTTCATATTCTCATATAATTGAAGTATATTGTTTCGATTCGGAATTTGGCATTAAGTATAGTTGTTAATTGACAATTTGACAATCTAACAATGGAAATTGTTCTGATTACCATATTTATACGACATGTACTACTTTAAAAACCGGTAAATGAAGACTTTAATTGAAAAAAAATGACATTTCCTGTTCAGAAATATTTTGTCTCGTTTTTTATCAAAGGAATTAAATACAAAGTGTGTCAATTTTGCTGACCTTTTTGTTAAATTTATGTACAAGACCATACATAACTTGTGAAATTAAAAAAACACTGGACAGCTGAAAGATATTATAAAGATGAATAGCAACATTTTCTAATCTGTGGTATACATTCGACTGAAATAAGAGCCAAATAAACAAGAAGGAATACCGCACTTACCCATTTTGGAACATTATCATATTTCGCAACAACATCGTCATCAAAATTGAAGGCTCCATTAATCCTGCCGTTGCTAACCGTTATCTCATAATCCAGATCTACCGGTTCCGGTGCGGTGGAGCTGTCCGATTGTCGTCTGCCGCCGATCGGAAGTGACGTCATGTCCTCGTCATCTGATTCGCTGGAGGAGGACACTCGGTCCACAGAGTTTGGCGGCAAGGACCCCATGGCGCTGACTAGCGCCACTGACGCCAGACTGGTCAGGCTCTGGAAGAGGCTGCTGCGACGCCGCCTTCCTGTTGGATTGATGAGGCAAATAGCGTTAGGTTCTGATCATTTAAAACTATTTGGAATAAAAAGATAAGGTTTTATCAGCTTACTATTGGTTTAAACATATTTATTTAAACTCGATTGCATCGACTAGAACCAGTACTTGGTGTCTATGATTGAAAATCAAAAGAACGCTCCCACAGTGGGGATCGAGCCATGACCTCCCGGTCGTTAGGCGGACACCATCTAAACTACACCACGGCGATTCGGTTAATTGAACTATTTTTTTTTAAATATGTTTGAAGGATGTGTGAAAACTTTTAATAAATTTTCAAATATCGACTTATAAAACAATACAAAATACACCATTCACATTTTATAAAACAATATAAGTCAGAATTTTAACCACTCTATTTTTTTTTCAGCCCTTACCGACAACTACTGAGTAATTATTATGGTATGACATTATATTCATTACATAAAGTACAACATTTGTATGACCTGCAAGCAAAGCTTTAAGAGAATCATAAAAGAATTAAATAAAAATGTAATGGAATATTGTGGTCTACCACTCCAAAAAATATAGTTTATGTGACCGCAAATGACGCGCGAAGTTAATGGCGTTTAAAGTATGATTAATGTGCTTTTTAATTGCAATTAAAACCCTACCTGTTGGACAGCATGCCTGTATCGAACTCTCGTCTGCTCCGTGCTTCCTACATAAACCTTGCAACTGACGCACCTCGAGCTATAAAAAGACAAAATAAGACGTAATATATTCTGGAAAGACCAAAGAATTGCCGTGCAACTTATATTATTCGAAACGAATAGAGTCCTACATTTTCAAAAGAACAATTAAAAACCTTTCAGTTGGCGCATAAAGAGCTTGAAAGACATGATTTGACGTCACTGGAAACAAATGCCTTGAGACTGATGGCAATTGGGCTGAAACAAGACATAATATGGGCCGCGTCATGCGAAGATGTGTCTTATGCCCTGTGTGGTCAGCGTAGCTGAACATGAGACTGCGCATCCGTGCAGTCTGGTAAGGAGCTACAAAGTTTGCTTACGAGACCACGAACCTTACGTGACTTTGAAGCGGACTGGGTAAATCCAGACCAGACTGCGCGAATTTTTCTGTCAAGGTTGGAGCCATGCTTGTCGCATATGACATAAGACCCATTTTCGTATGACGCGGGTCATATGATGCCCTATTTATTGTTGAAAATAATGCTTGGTGTACAACATAAGCATTTAATAATAAGGATTTTTAAGTGTTTTATGTAAGAAAATAATATTATATCTTAATTGACAAAACAGCAGTATTGGAATAGACTGGATCGGTTTTTGTTTAATTAGTTTAGTTCGTGCAGTGCACACGAACTATACCTTTCACAATCATATTTTGAACGCCAATGCCGTTTGTTAATGTTTTATATTTAAACGTTGAATGGGTCTTGCAACCTATCAGNACCATCAACATTGGTATAACCATCAATATTTATCAACCATCATCATTGACATAATCACAATCACCATTTACATAAGAAGCATCATCATTGACAGAATTATTATCACAATTGACATTATAACCATCACAATTAACATTTTAATAATAACCTCATTATTATAATCACCACAATATCACCATCAGCATTGATATTATCGCGTTCACTAATAACGATATCATCAATAATAATTGACAGTGTTATACGGTGTGATTAAGCGTGCATAAAGCGTTGGACTTACGTCACCAACTACCGACTGAGTTATGCCTTTCGATTCCAAATAATTGCCCGGTCGCAATTAAAGGAAACGTATTGTGTCATGAATACGAGTAAACAATATACCGTTTTTTTAAGATGTCAAATCACCACCTGCAAGTGTCTAATAAATGACAATTATTAACCTACTGTCCGTTTGTTTAATCGGTAATAACTCGTTAGACAAAATTTATCTGTTCCATCATCAAAACGCAACAATATTGCCAGTGTATTCTGGAAGTCATTATTTTAACGTGTTATTTATATGCCCACATATAAACATTCAACACAGACAGGACCTAAACATACATGTATGTGGCGTGTTCTGAGAAAACTGGACAACATTAATGTGCGTAAAGTGTAATCCCAGATTAGCCTGAGCAGTCCACACAGGCTAATCAGGGACGACACTTTCCGCCTTAATTGGATTTTTGCTAAGAAGAGACTTCATTTAAACGAAAAATGTCATAAAAGCGGAAATTGTCGTCCCTGATTAGACTGTGCGGACTGCACAGGCTAATCTGGGATGACAATTTACGCACAAGCATTTTGCCCAGTTTTCTCAGAACACGACACATATGACTTTTATTTACTACTGACAATTTTGGAGGGTCAGTTTCCTGGATGGAAAATCAGTGGGATGGCAAACGTCCGATTGGGCATACGTCCGTCTGATTAAAATTTAACGAGGTGCGATTTGATCAATATTGTAATGATCCTTGTTTATGAAAAACGATATTATTACTGTCATTCTTTCAATCGTGTTCATTATTACCAAAAGATTTATCTTTGAATGAACTGCATTTACCGCAACACTTTCAACTTTCAAAAAGCCGATTTAATATGCTTTATAGTTTTATAAAAAAAAATGTTTAAAATATTAATAAAAACGAGTGGTAAAATTTGTCAGAATGTATCAGCAAATTCTGTGGCCCCAACAAACTACAGCTTCTGAACTCGCTTGAAGTGCATGAAATGTATTAGTAACCGTAAATCACAACTTCATGTATATACTCATTAGAATTTATGTTCTTAATGAACATCTTCCCGACCGCAATAAAAACGCATTTAAATATCAGGTTTCGATGACCTTTAACGATTTGCACTGATGAAACGGTGTAACCTGTCACTTACTAATTGAGGTCACACGTCACACTGTTTATTAGTTACGTAAGACGCGTTAATAAAGGTGTTTTGACGTCAGACGATGGCCTTATAATATTGAGTTCGAATGAATACCTGTTGTAAATTAATACGATAATACAGATCTTATTTCATGTTTTCTAGTGGTATGTCAATTGAACGTGTTCATATGCAATTTTGTAAACAAATCCTAGGTGTAAAAAGATGTACACAAAATGATTTTGTATATGGCGAACTTGGTCGTCGTAATTGTCAATCTGCTAGATATGTTAACATTATTAAATATTGGATTAAGTTAATTAGAACATCAGAAAATAAGTTCACTAAAAAAGTCTACTTAATATTGGTTAATGATTGCAATATTCATCCTAATAAAATCACCTGGTGTTCACTACTTAAAGACTTGCTTGGTAACTTAGGGTTTTACGAGACATGGTTATTTCAAGATGTTGGAAATGATAAGGTATTCTTCTCAAATGTTAAACAAAGAATAAATGATAATTTTATTCAAAACTGGAATGAGAGATTGGGCAACTCAAGCAGAGCCAATTTATATAAAAACATTGCCGTTTTTAAATTTCAGCCTTATTTAGATTTGTGCACTATTACAAAATTTCGAATTTGTTTTTCTAAATTAAGATGCTCTTCACATAGATTACATGTAGAAAGCGGGAGATGGGCCAAACCTCCCGTTCCTATAGGCGAAAGAAAATGTCATATGTGTAACACATTAGAGGATGAATTTCACTTTGTTTTAGAGTGCAGAATGTATTCTGAATTAAGATCTCAGTATATACCATTTTATTACAGAAACAGACCAAACGTAATCAAATTTATTGAATTACTAAAAACTGAGAATAAAACGTTGCTGCACAAATTATGCTGTTACATATATAAATCATTTATAGTAAGGGCTAGTTATACATATGTACCCTGTTGATATATGTACGTGTTAAATTGACCTTGAACATTACTGTATAAACTGTATTTGAATGTATTTGATTGATTGCCATTATTATCTTTTCAATGAAGGTTACCTTACGTTATCGTGCATATTCATAATGTCCTCTACGACAATATGTTTGCAATGTAGTTTACTAATTGTAATGAATTGAATTACAGCGATTAATATTGTTTTTATATCGCATAGTCAATGACGTTTTTACCATCTACTTTTATTTCGTAGGTGTTCTGCATATGATTTATAAAAAAAATGCTTGTCAATCAACATCAAACGTCGTTATTCCAATGTATTTAGTTTTGCTGTTTGTCTATCTACAATTGTTGCAATTGAACGTATTATTACTATGTATAATCATGACTATTTACTTTGTAAACACTGTACGCTTAATTTGTCCACTTGGGCTTTTGGCCTTCTGGATGTTTTGTTCAAATAAACTTGA